>CM060957.1:36134137-36251637 GCA_030765055.1 Mantis religiosa
CAACTTACCTATCTGGAGGGTTTTAGTCTGCTTCAAGGCATGTAGCTGAGAAGGAAAATGTTTTGGATTTTAAAATTTGATTTACTCAGTTATAGTTTTTTCAACATTTTTTTTTTTTTTTTGTCATGCAAAATGTTAAAATGTTAAAAAACACTACAGTGTAATTGTAAAAATAATATAATATTTACAATTCAAAAGACTCAAAATTTTGGTGTGTATAACTGACAAAGGGCAGTACAATATTATAACAAAAGAACTGCAAGTGCTATTGGTTCCGGGTTCGATTCCCAACTGGAGTGGGGATTTTTCTCCAACCAAGATGATTTCCCATTTTCCCTAGAGTCTGGAAGTATGAATGAGAGTGTTGCCTTACGGCAACACCATGCATTAAAGAGTTATTTTTAAAAGTATTTTGTACGAATTTAACGAGCAAATTTCTGTTTAGAATATTAGGCGATTGTAATTTTACTTCATTGGGTCAAGACTGACTACGAAAATCAGTTGATTTCAATTGGCCCCAGCCTATTTCGTTTAGATGAATGAGTTGACCCCAGAGGATCATCCTATAAAGTGCAAGTCATTTTGCATTACATGGTTTTTCCTAAAAATACACTTTCAAAGAGTTCACGGGGCCTCAAATCGTGTATTTTGCTGCAAACCGCATACCAATGTTAAATTGATTGGGTTTCTAATTGAGCTATGAGTTCTCTTATCCTCAGGTGAATGGTTGTAGGAAATGGATTTTGGTGATTGTTGGCTACTCAGTCGTCTTAATAACACTTTGTTGCAGAATTATTTGGTTTAATTCCTATTAAGTTAGCTTATCGAATTGGATCGGTGACCACCTGTTAGTAAAATTCCTAACATAAATTCCATTTTACTTTAAAAACCCTGGATTTGTTTAAAGTTACTTCCGCGTGGTTTCTATTTCTTCTTTATACGGCGACTACTTTGCATTAATAAACTTCTAATGCTGCTTCCACTTACGCTGGTTGCGCTATTCTTAACTTCCCTACATTTCAGATTTATAAATCTTCGCTTCTCTTCTTAATGCGCATGAACACGTCCTTCCTGCCGTAGTATCAATTTTTTTTTTTTTTCTTTTTTTTTTTTTACTTCACGATTCAGTTCGAACCTTATTCTGACCTCCTCTCTAACTTTATCACATGACCAAACTAGCTCACCCTTCTCAAATTACATTATTATTGGTTTCTCATTTATTTCGAATTTTCGCATTGGTTTGCAAAACCCATCTAACTCATTGACGCTCAGCCCACCCTGAGTTGGGGAACGCCTACCCTGAGTTGTTTGTACGGTATACATCGTTATCACATCAGCGAAGTAAATTCCTTTAGCGTTCATGCTCAACTGCATTTTGAAAGCCCTTTTGTCCCAACACATTCCTGGCTGGAAGTATACTATAGTTCTCAGACATTTAACTTTTAATAGCACAAAGAAGATAACGGTCCTCTCTTCCTGTCTCTCCGAAATGTACAGATTTTTACAAGAATGTTTTCTTTACCTTGCCTGGATGCTAGTATGTATGCTATATTAAATTATATTCTTCCCTTCTTATTCTTTAAGTCAACTGCTATTTTAATCATTACTCTATCCATTCTAATTTCATATTATTATAACAAGATTTTATATTAGTTTAGCAAAGCATTTTATTAATTTATCTTCTTTTTCAATTATCAGATTTCGATTAATTCGCCGCCTCCTAATCGCTGCCTGATACTGCGGTTACAATTTCCGGTGAAATCTTGAATTCAAATTTGTTGATAGAAAGTTCCTCTGCATACTACAGTAAACAGCAGAGACAGCAATAACAATAAATCACATTTACCGCAATTTTGTGAGAAGTATTCTAACGTATTTGTGATGACGTGTCACTCCTTTAATGACAACCATTAACGCAATAGTACTGTACATCATTACCTGTGGACCAAATAGCTCTCAATGGTTTGGCAATTAGTGTCACACGCATTACTGCGTCTCGATGTAGCTGCCTTGGTGAAAGGTGTTATAAATATTGCGTGCATGTGCCAGGTCGTTATCTGCTGTACTTTCTCAGAAAATGGAGCACCATGGCTTCTTTAAACTACCCTTGAATGTTATCTGAAGCTAAGGAGCACCCAGCTGAGATGGAATGAATCACTGCATTTAGAGGATTTATGACTCTGTTCCTCTGCTGGAAGAAGGGATGCAAAGGTTTACTTAAGAGAGGCTTGCGGCCCCTTTTCCAGCCACCTGGCGCCATCCTTGTGAAGATAAAGCACCTCGTTCTCGGCCTTGACCCACATTGGTCGCAGCATGCGAGAGATTCAGATAGACCGCAAACGTTTACTTTCTATTCACACACACTTTGACTTTTTAGAAATGCCATACCTGCCGAGAATGTTATGCAACGTCGGTGTACGATACTTTATCTCTCCTGTTACAAATTCAGTACAGCTCTCTTCAATAGGGCGAGTACTGACAGCTTTCAGTAATTGATGAGCTTTGTAACTGCGATTTTATTTAAAATGCCTAACTGCTTAGTCTTGTAACCTGAGAAAAGGTTCTTACATATTTTTAGTATATATAAACAGAACTTCAATATGTTATAATGTTGGCAATGTACAAAATGTCTTGATATACAGTAAAACCTCGTTAACCCGGACGTCTTTAACCCGCACTACTTTTAACAAAATTATGTTTATCATAGTAATGCCCGATTTCACCAACAAATGTTAAGACTTAACACGAGTTTCGCAATAGTTAAAACAAAAATTGCATTTCACCAACAAGTGTTAGCGTAACACTCGTGTTAAATCTCTTGTTAAACTAACAAGCCGAATTTCTGATGTTAAGTCCTTAACAATTGTAAATAGTCAAGATGGCGAGCATGAACTCAACTGTTGATGTCGATTTGCTATATTTAAGACCGTCTAAATGGCATTCATAATAGAGTACGGCCTTTGAGGAGAAATGATTTTGAGGAGCTATCAGAAGAAAACTGTTTTACGGAGGTATAGACTGTCGAAACATGTTGCTATGAAGGTTACTGCGGAAGTACAAGAGAGGTTAGAACATGCATCGAAAGGAATATGCCGATCTCGCCTTTGCTTCAAGTATCAATAACCTTACGATTTTATAATTCACTGAATTATCTGAATAATTCATTGTCCACCTCCCGTCTTGAAACGTTCAAGTCACTTGTCCTTCTTCGCTCCTCGTTTTAAATTTACGTAATACTGACAAGTTGTTTGGTGCTTGTAGTAGTGACACATGCATTTGAATTAAATTCGTTTCCAATATTTTCCCCGCGACATCCTTCTCTTTTACATTCACTGCATCCGTCCTCTTATTTTCCACGATATCCTTACACTTCGTCACATTTCAATTAACAATTCTTTCTCCGTCGATGAGAAATTTGTCTCACGGCTATTTATTATTTTGTTCATCCGCCATTTGTGCAGACGAAAATGAAAACAAAAGCGCATCGCAGTACGTTCAGAATCATCCATGGCCTGTGATATTTACAAGTTTCTTGTCGTTAACTCAGGTTTGTTAACATTTTAAGAAAACATGTTGGTGAAATGCATGAAATTTAACATTAGTTTTAGCGCTGTGACAATTGTTACGTTACATTTGTTAACGTCGATTTTAACATCTGTTGGTGAAATTGGGCATAAATGTATTGTAAACAATAACTTGACATTCTCAGTAGATACATGGAGTCCGGAATCATTTGAGCATCATTTCATCCATTCCATTCATCGTCCGATATGATTTAACGTTGGAGGACGTAAATAAAAAAAAATTACAGAATTCTCTTGCTAGCGGGAGAATCATTAAACTCACCCAATCACCTGCTTGGAACCAGGTTGTAAGAGAAACTTCGATAGTCATGGAAAAAGTTGTGGCCTGGTGTGTGTGACTTGCAAGAAAACAAGACTGAAGAAGAAAAAAATAAGTGTGGAAGGTTTTATAGACATGCTTAAAAATATAAATGGCAGTTCCGATGAAGAAGACTTTGATACTCGCTTCGGTAGCACGAATGGTAACGTGTCAGCATCACGTTCAAGAGGTCCCGAGTTCGAATCTCGGTCAGGCTGAGTTACTTGGATACGGTTCTTCCGGGGTTTTCCCTTATCCTGAAAGACGAATGTCAGGTAACTCTAAGCTCTATGGAACCTGGGTTCGTTTGAGCGTCATTTCACCCATTCCATTCATCGTCCGATATGACTTAACGTTGGAGGACGTAAATAATAATAATAATAATAATAATAATAATAATAATAATAATAATAATAATAATAATAATAATAATAATAATAATAATAATAATAATAATAATAAACATTGACAATGGCAGAGGATAAGTACTCAAATTCAGACAGCGTGGATGAACCAGCTTTGGTAGCAAACATAGGGAAATTGATGCTTTACTTCGAGAGTCAAGTCGAAACATTTCCAAATGAAATTCTAATGTTAAACGGATGCGACATCGCGCTACTCGTAAGCGATACAGTAGAAGTTCACCTCTTTTTTTTTTTTTTTTTTTTTTTTTTTTTTTTTTTTTACTAACAGCTAGTCTATAGGAAAGTGCAAATACACAGGCTATTACAGTGCATACGTGTTTTTAGGTGAAAGTGTGCCGATAGCAATTTCTGAACTATTATACCATTAAAAAAAATATGCTTGGAGGCTTAGGTTACAAGGAACTCTTTTTCCCTTGTTCCATTTATACCCCGCCTTTAACTGCTATGGTCATATCGGCGGACGTTCTCCTTTGGAACATACTGAAGGTGTTAACTTGTTATCTTTGGTTTTTAATCATTAGATCACGCACATATTCACACTCTCATTCATACTTCCAGACTCTAGGGAAGATGGGGAATTATCTTGGTCGGAGAAAAATCCCCACCTCCACCGCCGGGAATCGAACCCAAGACCCCTAGCACGGCAGGCAGGTGCTCTACCGACTGAGCTACGGGGCCAGCCACAAGGAATTTTGTGAGCGTTTTTACAATGGTTTTCTACCGACAGGTTTGAATTGTGTACAATATGCCAGACACTTCTCTTGAGTTCCAGATTGAGCACTCAGTTTTGAATTACATGTTTGACATATCTCTTGTGTTGTACAACATGGCAAAACGTCGAGGCGTATTAACATTCACTGACAGCGCTGCATTCGCTTCCCAACTTGAGCGAAATATTAGGCAATTATATTTATTATACGCAAATGAAAACTGTCATTGCTGGAGTTCTGTCACTTGACACAATGGTATTTTGATTCCCTTTTCTTTTGCCTTGTCGCAATACTCAATCAATAGGTATATGATCTCTCGCGCCTGCCGATGTATGGCACGTTGCTGTGCAGAAGATATGATTGGATCGGAGCCGAGTGTACATGCGATAGGCTCAAGTAAAAAACTTCGTTGTTGCATGTACATTCTTTCCAATGCGCCACCAAGCTTTGCCATACATAGGTTGTGCATTCATGCGGTGGATTCTTGGAGAGAATGTAGAAGTATGCGAGTTTGGTATGTACATTCAAATTCCTGGGAGGAGTTCTGATATTAGTTGTTTAGGTAGCTGATTGCAAAAAGGTGCGATAAGAGTTCTCTTGATCCAGGTGTAATGTTTGGCGAGGTATCCTACCAGTTTCCTCCCCCCTTCCACCCCACATAGCTTGGGGAATTTGTTTCAAATGAATGTTGGCATCCTAGAATGGAATTTTGGCAGAGTTAATATTTGAAAGAATTGTTGCATTCTTGGCAGATTTATTGACTAAGGCCCAGTATTATAAATGTAGTTTGTAATGAACCTCCTAGCATATAAGGCACATTATCCAAATGGCTTGGCATTTTGTTCATACTAAAAAATTAGGTCAACCGAAAACCTCAATTACATAGCATGTGTTTTTTATAGTATACCTGAAATGTATGGGGCAGTAATGCTCGGACTTTTTTTTGTTTGTTTGTTTGTTTTTTTTTTTTTTTTTTTTTTTTTTGTTATTTACGTCCTCGAACATTAAGTCATATTGAACGATGAATGGGATGGGTGAAATGATGCTCAAATGAACCCAGGGTCTATGGAGCTTAGAGTTACCCGACATTCGTCTCTAGGATAAGGGAAAAAACCCGGAAAAACTTTATCCAGGTAACTCACCCTGACCGAGATTCGAACTCGGGACCTCTTAAACGTGAGGCAGTATGCTACCATCTACGCTACCGAGGCGGGCAATGCTCGGACTGAAAAATTTCTCTTTCCTCAGAAGAAGATCATCGGAATTGTTACTGGTTAAGCTTATAGCGTTTGCTGCTGTCTTCTTTTACACAATTTAAGGATTCTTAGCTTTTAATGAGTAAATGTTAGTTGCTTAGTAATTATTACTACTAATTTGCATGAAAAACAAGCTGAAAACCAACACCACAACCTGCTGATCACATCTTTAACAATCCCTTAAAGCAAATTAGGTTTTACAAACATTTTTGATACCGAGGTATGCCCATTCTGTAAACAGATTTTGATTGATGAGTGGGTAGCCTGTATAAATCGTTTCAAAAATTAATGATTTTAGTTTGGCTGTATCGTAATTTCTTTTATCTGTGGTATTTTCAATTAATTAATCTTCTAAACTAACTTGTATTTGAAAGAAGGGACATCTTGGAAGCACATTCTTTTTATGTTAGTATTTGTATTATATTTCTTCTGTATATTAATTTTTATGTAATTTTCTTGTGATTTGAAGCTGCTTTTTTTGCGTCAGCTATGAATACGGCTTCGAAATACTTCTTGGCACATTAATAAGCTAAGTCCCTGCAATAGATGCTCCTACGCTCCTATGCCTCCCAATGGCATCCAACGTCGTTCTAATTAAGAGCGGCTACTGTATTTTCCAGCTATCGATGCACGTCCCACGAGGGTATACTTGATTAACATGTAATGAAGTCTGGCATCAATATGTAAACCTTGTTAAAGCGATCACATGGAAAGCAAGACTTAATGAAAATGCCCTGGCTGATGGCTACAAACTAGATCACATAACTAGATGGGCTGCAATGCCTGTACGGTAGAAGTAAATACCTTTACTGGTCGAGTTGCAAATGCATAACAACAGAACCTACTGAAGAGCAAATCCATTGAAGAGTTGCATCACGAAATTTAATGTAACTTGGTGCTCGACTTTCGCCTTAAAGAAGATTTTATTTCCCTGGAGAATTTCTAAATAAAAATGTACATTGCCTGACCATTCCTGACCGACATAAAAATGTCCACTGTCTGAGCCTGAAACATTCAAAAGCCCTAGTTCAAATGTACTATGAAACCATACAAATATTTTACCCTCTTCCAATTGATCTTAACAGAAAAATTGATAACTTCAGTGCTTTCATTCTGCAAAAGATTATCTGAATGAAAAATTATCCTGATAATACTTACGTAGCTCTTCTAATAGCACACCATTGCCAATTTATCTTTGATGGCTGTCCAAAGGCTAGTTAAATATATATGTACTGAAGAACAGACAATAAATGCTATCTATTGCAAATCCAACATAAAATGTTCTGAAGTAATGCAAAAGCCGAGTGAAAGTTAATAAAAATAAAAACAATAAAAAGTAATTTTGTATCACATATAGCGTCTCACAGATAACGTCATTTTTTTAAGAAAAACAATTATTTGAAGTGTGTTCTGACAACCAATTAACTAATTTTCAAAGTACACATTATTAGATTATACCAGTCTCTAGCTTTTGATTCGAAGAATTCGGTGACAACCATCTGCACTGCTTCAATGTTGTCAAAATTTCTTCCACGTAGAAAATGGGCCATGGATCGAAAAAGATGCTAAATTGATGGTACGAGATCAGAGCTGTATGCTGGGTGTGGTAGCAGTTCAATTCCTCCCAATTCCTGAATTTTTCCATGGTTGTTCATGCAGTATGGGATATTGCATTGCCATATATTGTCACGAGGCCACTCGTAAGCGAACGCCGAAAGAGAGGGCAGCGGGGAGTGAAAGAGACAGATAGCGCCTAAGCCACGTCCAAGAGAGAGAGAGAGCAACAGAGAGAGAAAGAGACGGAGATGGTCTAGGCGATTCTCACTCCACCGCGAGGGTCCATGAGGCTTGGTGACAAGTCGTGCGGCTTCGTCAGGTGTCGAGAAACGTCGAGAACAGCTGATCTTGTATAAATAGGAGGGACGTACAGAGAGCAGATGCGCGCTTCCCAGCCTCAAAACCTACACCACCTTCATCCTACAAATTTCAAACTAACCTTACCTGCGGTAAAACCCTTAACTGGTGGGCACGCAGGAAAAACCTTCTGGCTGTATACAGCCGGCCAGCACCTAGTGGAGTGGAGTGGAGCAGACGCAGTTGAGAGTTGTTAACGGTACAGAGTGCACGTGTGTCAGACGGACTTGAAGGTGTCATACGTGTGGGTTACGTCATTCTGCTATAGGCAGAGCTGTACAAGTGTCTTTCTACGGAAATAAAGAGCATTTTGAATTTCTGCAACTTGGACTTTTAATTCTACGAATCCATGAAGTCACAATATTTTATTTTCTTAAAAAATTCACTGCTTTGAATTAATTTATAACAAATCTGAGGTAGCACTTCTTGAAACAACTGTATTTCTTTGAAAGGAGAGTGGCATACTGCGTCCTAATAATTAAACATTTGTCACCAAACTTCTCCCCCATTTGTCCCAAGCGGTTACCAACACCTACAGAGTGACTCAGAACTTCTGCAACAACATTTGTAAATTGCAGATCTCAAATGAGTAAACCTGCAGCTTGGTTGAGTCCCCAGGTAAAGTCTTACTTGCTTGCTTAAATATACCTTCTGACATATTTTACTTCAAAACTGCCATGAGGGATGGTAAATTATTAATTACTCTCACCTTTCGTGATCATCTTAAAGAATTCTTGTAGATTTATTCGAAATGCCTCAGCTGCTCAGGGATTAAGATTATCTTCAGGGGGTAGTCGTGGAGGAGAGAGGATGCAAGATGATGTGTAGATAAAAACCACAATTCCCCTTTCCTCTTAAAATCGTTATTTCATTTGTAGATTAATCATTTTAAAACATTATTTTTAACATTGAACAAATAAATACATTCATCAACGTTAACATTATTTGTCCCTGCAACTTTGAAAGATGCTTTTACAAAATATCATGCACCGCAATGTTTCTGCAAACTTGCAGATATCACGCACGTCCGTACTGTTCGGAATCTAAATGCAGAAGAACAATTGCAAATCCTTTTTCACTTATCCTTGTAGACATCTTACTTCTACAATATCCAGGCTTCTACTTATCTCATCCCCCTCTAGGAAATACTGATTTTTCTCACTGTTGCCCTTGACAACTATTTCATTGCATTTACAGTTTGCATTACCTGCTGTATACCTATCAGTGCCACGCTGACAGGTTGAAAAGGAAGCAGATGTTGCTTTGAAATCGGCCCCAAGGATTGTGAATAGGATAGATAAGTAAATAGTGAAGTTATGTTACTGAAGTGTTTAGTTATTCTTAATATTAGTTTACTTCGCTGTCAGCAGCTTCAGTTTTTTACATAAAATCACATAAAAATCACACAAAATTAAAAATTATTTCTTTCCCTTCTGAGGCTCAAATTCATTACCAACAATCAGCCCTAAAATACCGTTTCAGTGTGTAGTGGTGAATCCATGTTTCATCCACGGAGACGTATCGGAGCAGAAAGTCACTTCTGTTCTTCTGAAAATGCGCCAAGCACTTTCAGGAAGTGTGCGAATGCGTTTGTTATCCACAGTGAGGATAAGCGGCACCCATCTTGCGCAAAGCTTTTTCATGTTTAATTCCTGATGCAGATATGACCAATACTTTCCTTTGAAATTCCAAGAGCATTCAATTTCACGCACCTTTGTCTGTTTCAACTATTGTCTGCAATGACTTGTAATTTTACCTAGGGTCTATTAACATTGTACCAAAGCAAGGGGAAAAATATCATGCAAGTAGTGGCGCGATATCTTGGTGAACTCGAGAACTTTTCATACCACCCTCATATGTCAGCCTTAAATAGAAAACTACTTTAAACAGACATGTTTTGACTTTTTAAACCAAGACGTAAAAAGATCAAAATCAATAAAAAGCGAGTGAATAAAGGTATAATTACACAGATTAGTAACTGCTTTTGATATGAACTTGTAGCAGATTATATGGATAGAAGACGTAATAGGTAACTTTCAAATCCTGATGTGTTTAGATAGATATTGCTAGTTTTATGGAATTAAAAATAAATAAGAGAATATTTACTTGAATTATTTTCAAACAAGTGAGAGAACATAAAACGGAATAGTAGTTGGCGATTTCCTCCAATTTGAAGCTTGCGGTGTGCTATTTCTTCCTAATGTATTTGTATCTTTTTTCAGCACAATTACTAATAGCCTACTCCTGCCTGTAACTTTACATAACTGTTTTTCCTATTCGGGTTTAAAATATCTTTAGGGAACAGCCAGGTCGGACGCAGCCATTCCTCTGTGTACAATCCGATGCAAGGAAACTAACCAACATGCGGAACAGCTATTTAGATTGGTACGTGAATGGCACCACGCCTGAGATTATGACCCCGCTAGACGCCGTTCTAGACATCACCGGCTACCCCGCATGGCTTGCGGGGACCCGAGATAACCCAGGAGCTAATCCGAACAGCAGCTAAAGCTGAGCTCCACATAATTTTCCCAAGCTGCTTGGTATCAAAATTTTTCCCCAAATTAAAACAAATTAAAACACCAGGGTACAAGGCATTGCATCCTGTCCTTCAACCCCTAGGTGCAAAACTGTAACCTTATAACATAACACAAATCTAAAAACCTACATCTCACCCTACATCTCAAATCAATACCTTACCTACGGTAAAACCCTTAACGGGCGGGCACGCAGCAAAAATCTTCTGGCTAAATAGTCAGCAAGCACCACATGGCATGGCATGGCACCACGTCCCCAGTTCAAATCCCTGTCAGCGATAGGAAGACGTGCTGCTGCCCTTTGTTTCGCGATGGCGGAGGTGAACCAGAAGCCCAGTCTGTTTAAGCTGCATTGAAACATAATTCACAATGCGTCTCATCGGACTTTATTTTATCAGCGATTACTGAGGACAGGAGCAGATTGCCCATTCTTTTCGAACAATTAACCTTCTCAGGTTTGTGCAGTTTTCTTGGGAAGGGAATGAGGAATGGGACAGATTTATCTGTTGTATTATGTGTATCATATTTATTTCGTACCATCTCATTTCATTACCCGTGCATCGCTATATCTTTGTTTAATAAGCTCAATTACTTTCGGCTTGTTATACATATCGTTTGCTCACTTCAAATGGCATGCATAGTATAGATGACAATATATTCAACAAAAATGTTTCATTTAACCTACTCCTTGTCCTTCCGGGTTCCCGAAGTCGAATTCCAGAGTTATGACATCAAACCAATGAGCGACGGACACAGCAAGGAGGTGCTGGTCTTTAATATTAGCCAATAAGAGAATGGTACATCCAGGACCGGTGTAGAACACGAATGGTGAAACGGTTATGCCAACGTTATATAAAGTAACACACCAAAAGTAACCATCGGAATCGGAACATTTCCATGCACACATCGGCGAAACCTTGCACTGAAGTGGTTTGTAACCGGCCGCTATGCACTGGGCATAGTGAGTGGCCCATTGCAGAGCTTTGCCACTCAGGGTTACGACTGACCCACTGACTATATTACATTTAGATCTATACAAGATGAATGTCAAATGAAAACCACAAGATACAGACCACAATTCTTTCACGTATATGTATTTTTAAAGTTTAATGATGGCAGCGCTATCAACCGAGGGTTAGTAAATCCTATAAAAAAAATACAAGTGAAGCACGAGAAAAATCTTAATCCAACACAATAAGCAAGATTAATGGGGGGTCGCCACTGCTAATTATAATAAATGTTTCGCGACCTCTGCCCACAGTCACAAAAGAAAACAGAGTCGCCTACAAAACCTAGCGATCTGCACAGCAGGACAGTCAAATTCCCAAAGAGGATTTTCAACCTCCCTAACCAGAGGATTCACTAGCCTTTCTTGATGACAGGAACGTTAAATGAACACAGCTGCGTTTACTCAGGTCTTACATTCGCTGTGTTATTTTGCTAATATCACATATTTTAATCATTTTATACGAGGGCTGTTCAATAAAGAATGATCACAATTTTTTTTGACAACGTACCTTTACTCATCGTCATAATTTTGATTGTCCTTCTCAAAATAGTCTCCCCTGAATGCGATGCACTTGACCCAGCGTTTCTGTCAGTCTTCAAAAACATGCTGGAATCCATTTTTAGAGATCCTTCAAAATCACCTCCGCAGCCTTCACCAATGCTTCTGATGATGGATAATGCCTCCTACGAAGGTGTTTCTTCAAGTTAGGGAATAGAAAAAAGTCACATGGGGCTAAATCCGGACTATATGGAGGATGAGGGATGCACTTCACGTTGAGTTTTACAAGATAGCAACAATTGCAATATGCAGCCGCGCATTTTCGTGGTGCAGCATCCAGCCTGCTTCATAGAAATGTGGTCTTTTGCGCCTGATATGGACTTGCAATGTTTTCACGACACCCCCGTAGTATTGTGCAGGTACAACATGCTGATAAACCATTCCATGAATATCAAAGAATGAGATGACCATAACTTTCCCAGCAGAAGCAACCACTTTTGCTTTTTGGGGGTTGGTGATGGAGATTTCCACACTGAGCTTTGCTGTTTGCTCTCAGGATCAACATAATGTAGCCAAGTTTCATCAGCAGTGAAAGAAACTCCGGATATTTCTCTAACATCAACTTTAACTGCATGATACCTCCATTGCAGTGGCAGGCGATACTGAACATGTCTGAATTTGGCTTGTTCTCACAGGCGGGAACCAGGAATACCAACAATGAAACTACTACGGCGTGTTTGTTTCACATTAACCTAACTTAATATAATAAGACTGAATTTTAGTGCAAAAAATTATCACCGTAAAAAATTATGATCATTTTTTATGAACAGTCTTCGTACAATTTCATTTTTATAAAACTTCAGATAATAACCGATAAATCCTATAGTAAAATCCAGTGAAACATGAAACTCGTATATAATATGGGTTAGAGGACCTTAGGAAAAACATGTTTTTCGACAAAACGACAGCAACTTACAAAACCAGTCGCACAAAGGCAATTTCCCGTTCACTTTCATTGGCAGGTTCACTTCTTTGGAAACTCTTGAATTAGCGAGACTAATTCAAACAGGGCTACTCGCAATTTTCGAGCTCTGTGCAAAGTTCGCCGGGTCATTACATAAAACTAATACCATTACTCTCACTAGTATTTAGTTTTAGCTGCCATAGTAAGCATTGCATGAATAGTTCAGCTCAAAGGCAATGCTTGCATTTGATCTGAGGGTTTGTGTTTAATATCTTTGTAAATTGGTTTGTAGAGGACAGGTGGAATAACCCAATAGATCACAATGTAAACATTTCCCTGGTTATGGATAGTAATTTTAACGGTACAGGTTTTTGTTAAGCCATATCATTAATACACCATACAAAGCATGGGTTGGAAACCCATTTATAATTCTAGTTTGTTTCCAACTGCCCATCTTTATGTGAAAGACAAACTGTGCATTGGGTGTATAGCCTGGAGTTTGGAAAGCTTCATGTCTGATAGGATAGAAATTCTTGTCCTTCTGGAACTACTAGAAATAATCCAAGATTTACACTTCGCATTCCAATATCTCAAATATTAAAACATTTTAATTAAAAACATAGACTTTATTACAGGGGAAAAAACCAGATTTCTCCATGTAAACGGTTGTGTGGTGTGGAGGATCTGTTTGAAAATTGAAATCTGTTTGAAATTCTTAAACGGTCATTGAGTCTATAACATAATGTGCTATTAAACACTATTTTCGTTTTTGAAATATACTGTTTACAGAAACACTGGTATAGAAACACAGTTTACACACCCACTTTAGCTAAAAAGTGTTGTATGGTACTTCTAAACGTACATTTTCTGTGAATCTCATATCGTTATGCTTGGGTAGAGTGCAATACTTTAACTTACGTGCCTAAGATATTAAGAGAGAGCGGAAGAAAGAGGCAGGGAGTGAGAGAGAGGTTTTACTTGTAACATAAAGTAACATTACAAACTTGTAATATTTACTTGTAACACCCCATAGGTGTTTCTAACATAAAATTAAAGTATGTCATTACTGCTTTTTGGAAACACTTTTCACAAATGAGATGAATCATAGCGTCACTGCATGCACTCTACAAAACCATTAGACGCGTCGATGACTATGTCTTTAAGAACCGACATAGCTATTAGCATTCAAGTGCCTTGTTAGCAACCCATGCACCCATCTGCCGTTAAGGTCAATTGGAAGAGTCCTGCATGCATCACCACGGCTGCTATCTTGGGATAGTTCTCTTGAAATGGCTGTGTTAAGACATTTAAACAACAAACTAAATGGATGTTGAAATTTTTTGCGAAGATACTATGAAGTCATATTCATTCTGAATGAACATTTTAATAATGTTGTACATTGTACATACACAGACCAAATAATCTCATTACACAAAAGGCATACATCTTATAAAAACACTATTTCGTATGCCCAATATGTTTGTAGCGTGACCTTCACAATTTTCAGGATATTGTGCTGAATTTTCAAATTCATTAAGTACTATTACTACACCATTCTTGTTTCTCGCCATGTCATTTACATGTATGGCACTTCAAAGCCCGCTAATAGGTAACACCCCACCCCCTTTCTTTTTTAATATTTTCCAATCACTAACCTCCGCTATCCCTTTTGGGATATATCTATTGAAACATTTCTATACAAAGAAATTTAAAACATTCGACCACCCCAAACCACCTTTTACATCAAACATTCTTCGAACATTTTGATTCTCCCAGACTCTGTCCGTCGTGCTGGCAGGCGATGTACACAGCCCGAAGATTTTTTATGCGTGCCCACCCTAAAATTCGTTTAACTGCAGAAATGGCTCTATTCAGGATGTTTAAGAATAAGTTTTTTTATGTATTATGTTAGAAGATTATGAAGTAGCTAATTTTGCTCTTCTGGAAGAAGACAGAATGCAATACCTGAAGCATCTTGGTGGACGTGGTTTAATTTAAATTTCTATTGGTTGAGAGGATTTTGAGGCCACTCAACTCTTGGTTGGATTAAATTTATTAACATATTGATTAAATACATTTGTTAGAGATATTTTCTTGACAAATGAAATATATATCTTACATTTACTAACCTTAGAAATGTTCAGTATCCATAATGTATTTTGTACAACTGGTAAATCTTAAAAGAGAAAATCATATTATACAAAAAGCGTATATCTTTAAACCACAATGTATGTCAAACGCTTGTGCGTGCGCGTGAAATCAACTATTTCCAAGATATGTGTTATTGCTTTGTATTTTCCAATACTTACGCTTTTCTCAAATGGAAAATCACTAGAAAACTGATTTCTCAAAGAGGAACTCTTGTTTTATCCATCTCTCCCTCCCTCTCTCTCTCTCTCTCTCTCTCTCTCTCTCTCTCTCTCTCTCTCTCTCTCTCTCTCTCTCTCTCTCTCTCTCTCTCTCTCTCTCTCTCTCTGTTAAGCAAACAGAACCATAGATATTTCAAAACATACATAGCGACCTACTCTTAACTCCTGCTTAAGCCTGTGTTCTCCCACTTCCCCTTGTACCTATAAAGTTAAAACCATATCTACAAATGTTTACACTTTAACATGAAGTAGGAGAATAAGTGCTTCTACGGAAGTTTGTACAAGAACGATAGAGAACATCATGTGAGTGCACTCATATTTCTTTCGTAGCATTAGCCGTTTGCTAAATACACCTTGTCGTGTGTTTACCAAGATGGTACAACCGGTGGAATGAACGGGGGAAAAAAGAGGTCCCGTAGAAAACCCGCCCCAGCACCGTTATGTCCACCAATCTCACTTTCTGAGCGCCTGGGATCGAACCCGGGACACCATCATTCCACCAATTGCACCATTATCATCTTTCCTTTCATCCACTTCGCCCTCATTCCGGGGACTGGATTGATCACCCATCTCTCTCTCTCTCTCTCTGATCCCAGTTGCGGCTCCCTCGCCCGACGCCTAAAATGGCATAAGGGGTAGACGACCATAAATGAACAGGACTGTGGCTACACCAAAGAGGAGAAGAAGAACAAGAAGAAGAAGAAGAAGAGGAGGAGGAGGAGGAGGAGGAGGAGGAGTAGATGGTAGCGTGTCTGCCTCACGTTCAAGAGGTCCCGAGTTCGAATCTCGGTCAGGATGAGTTACCTTATAAGGTTTTCTCCGGGGTTTTCCCTTTTCCTGAAAAACGAATGTCGGGTAACTGTAAGCTCTATGGACCCTGGGCTCATTTGAGCATCATTTCACTCATTCCATTCATCGTCCGATATGACTAAACGTTGGAGGACGTAAATTAAAAAAGAAGAGGAATAGTGCATATCTATTGCTATTCTAAACATGTGAAATTCTTAGTCTGTTACATTTCATTACGCTTGTGCATTTCTGCATATCTGAATGTAGTTTGGCTATATGGAATGTACTTAGACCAAAGCCACAGTCTGAAAACATTTCAAAACAAATATTTATCACAAAGACGATGGGAAAATCACTTCTTGAAGCAATTCACTTTTGTGTGTGCGTGCGTGTGTGTGTGTGTGCGTGCGTGTTATTCAGCATGTTTTGTTTGATTTGAGCATCTATAAAGTCCAGTGTCCTAATGATCACTGGTCATTCCCTTGTCTGCGAATATTAATATTGCACATTTTTACCCCTCAGTTTTAGGACATGGAAACCTGATCGGAATGAGCAATACCTACTGAAAACAAATTACCGCCACACTTTTTTATCACCATCGCTCGTTATCGAACGACTACCTATACGTCAATAATTACGTGGCGGGGAACAAACTCGCACGGTAAACCAAACCAGTGGCATTCAAGCCGAGGTATGCATGCATATCTCCCGACTGGCTACATAGAATATATTACCTACTATTAGCTGAAATAGTCTGAGATAAATGTGGCCTACTTAGTTGTGGTGCAGAGATTAATGGCTGCTCGTTCTGCGCTCACCACCTCCCACAATTCCACAGTTATGTTACAGCAGTAAACAAAAGTTGTGGAGTTTGTATTTCTAATTCCAGATGCGATGAAATCTGCCCACAGGATCGTGAATTTCTGTTCTTTCGGTTTTAGGTCCCGTAATTAAAAATTCGAAGTGATATACCCACAGGATTTTATCCAGTGTTTATACAGCTTCTAAAAATTATCTTAGTAAATCTGAATTTTCTATTTCATTGTAATCGAGTTAAAACGTTGCAGAAATAGTTCTTTTGTGCGTTTGGTTGCAAACATATAATTTCAAACACCGTTGACGAAAATAAACCATGTGTTAAAGAGATCTAATCTTTTTTGTCAAGTATGTTTTTGTCTACCTCTTAACGTTAATCTCTTTTACAAAATTTCTTGGTTTCAAAACATGCATTTCCGGTCAAAACTTAATATGAAATTTTTATATAGATAGGAATACCTTCTCTACATACAAGGTACGTAACATGTAAAAAAATGTTTTTTATGAATAACCTCTAACATAAATATGAAAATAATATGAGTAGAGTCGTCTAATTGTATATTATTTATAATATATACTATACTAAGCATAATCATTCGCACTTTAGAGAACCGTTTTTATATACAGGATGTTTCAGAAATACTTTTACAAACTTCGGGTAGGGGTTCCTCACACTAAAAGAAGGGAAAAAAGTTTATATGAACAGGTGTCCCATAACACTTTGTTTTCTCGTTAGGAGATGTTCAACACAGTGGTACACTTATAACACACAAAAGTCATAATAAATGTTCGAAATGTCCTCCTCTTGTTTCTATGCATGGTTGTACTCGTGGAATCATGGAATGTCACAACCTTTCAAAATCGCCGGGATGGTGGCGAATGGTTTCGTAGGCTTCCATGACACATCGATGAAGCGTTTCTGCATCCGGTATGGCAGCTCTTGGTCTTCTTCGATCAATAGTTGTGGTGCAACGGTTCCTGTCTCAGCAAGGCGACGATAAACAGCAACAAAAGTTGGATGACTCAGTTGTCTTCAGTCTGGAAACTCCATCTGATAGAGCCGTGCAGCCTCGTGTCCAATACCATTCACGCGACCACACATAAATATCGTGTCTGCCTGTTCACGAAATGAATACCCAACCATGGTGGAACGAAACATGCAGTTAACTCACTACATGTACGCAATCGAAACGTTGGAGAGACTGATAACAAATGAGGAACGTAAATAAGTCTCCATGGCAACATTTCGCCATCTAAAATATGTAGTACATAAGGTCAAAGCCTTCTATGAGTGCATAGAGAAATAAAGTTTTGAGGTTGGACCCCGAACGCCGTTAAACTCACGCTTTCATTGCGACAGTAATAACGCGAAAACCAAGGATTATGGGACATATGTTCATATGAACTTTTTCCTTATTTTGGTGTGAGGAACTCATAACTGAAGTTTGTAAAAGTATTTCTGAAACATCCTGTATATACCTGACTGACTTCCACTGTGATTACTGTAAACGTATCTTTTTTTCCTTCTAATTTTATGGATTTGGAAAGAGTAGTTCGTTTTTGTATAAATTTTGGATTAATGTTGTTATAATTCGTAGTTTTCGCAAGGCTTGGAAAATTTCAGCAGTAGTCAAGCTAAACTACATCAATACACAGTAAATAAACAAAGACGAAGATTACTGACGGGATGTAAAACTGTCTGCAAACGCCAACAGACTGTGCAGTTTACGTCAAATGTTTTCCGCGGACGACAGGGTTGCAGGACAAAGGGGAGAAGTTTCTTATCAAATAGCCGCAACTAGCCCAGAGACGGTCTGCATCGAGTTATTTCCCCGCCTCTGTAGCCGAGGTGGTGGCGTATCTGCATCACGTTCAAGAGGTCCCGAGTTCAAATATCGCTCCGGATGAGTTATATGGATAGGTAAATCTAAGCTCCATGAACCCCGGACTCATTTGAGCATCATTTCACCCATTTCATTCATCTTCAGATATGACTTAAGGTTGGAGGACGTAAATTACAACAAAAAAGAGCATAATTTCATCCATTTCATTCATCGTCTGATATAAATTAACGTTGGATGGCGTTAATTAAAAAAATCAAGTAATTTACTATTTACGCTTGCGTGAATTCGTCATTGTGAAATTAAAGGAGAGGGAAAACATGTTTAAACAATTCTTTAACGAAAGATAACATATAACGTATTTTTGTTGATGTTTATAATAATAATAATAATAATAATAATAATAATAATAATAATAATAATAATAATAATAATAATAATAATGTGATTAACATAATGCAATGGCTATTTCCCGTTAAAATGGACAGCAGAAAGCGTTTCTTTCCTAGTTTGGGTATACTTCATACGTCCGCTGACATAGATAAGACAATGTTTAGCCCAGTATATAAATGTTATTAATAAATATTATAAATAAAAAATTAATAATGGTTACACATACAACCAGCCGTTTTGATCGTAGCCAAATGTTTTAAATTTATATCGAAATTTCGTGACAAACACAGATTGAACTAAGTTGAATAAAAATTTAGAAAATTTCCAGCGCGTGTCTCTCGACGAATAGCTTAAATAAAATCCCAAAAATAAAATAAATACACAATTTTGCACAATTTAATTATAATAGGAGCATATTATATAAAATCCTCTGAACACAAAACACTCCTTACACGGAAAACCCTGTGCTACTTTACTTCCTCGCAGAGGTATTAAGTGTTTTGATTTGGTAGCACGTGTTTGTTACATTTGCATAACACGAACTTTGTTCTGACATTTCATGACAGGGCTATAAAATCGTTTTACTCTCACTCAGTTACAGTAAAAAAAGCATCCATTTACCTGATGCAGACATCATATATTTTTTTACCTAAACGAGTGTTTTAGAATCAGGCTCAAAGTAAAATTCCCAATTAGCTTTCTTCCAAAGTTTCCCTGCCATCATAACTACTTCAGTATTCCTCAGTTCAATGGACCCCATTTATTAAAAGAGTTGCCTAACGTCTTTATATGATTTTGTAAATAAAATTTTACAAGGGAATGATAAAAACTTGCAGTTATAGCAAGAACCTTAAAATACACCATTTGTAAAGCTTTTCTTAGCGTTAGTAGTTCCCAAAGTATTCGTTAATTTGTATTCAAATTTTCCAGTAGTGAAAACTAGATTGTCATTATGAACATTTTAAACTACCAAAGTCCTTCGATAAAGTCATGGCAAACAAAGACAACATTTGATAAGGACAGATGAATGACGTTACAGCATTGTACATAAAATCTAAGAAAATGTAATTGAACTATTCCTTAACTTGAAGCAATTTATAGCAGAATGCCTACTTGATTCACAGTTAAAGAACACACATATGAGTGCCTCTATGGTTAGCATGCTAGCTTCCAAATCCAGAAGTCCGGGCTTCGATTACTGGCTTAAGGATGAGAATATCTGTTTAGAAAAGATTATTCCCTATCTTCCCTAGAGTTAAATGGAGTTAGAATCTAATGTTAATATAGAAAAGCTAACGTGAACAAGCCCAAAGATACACAAATATTAGGCGAATGAACATAAATGACTGAACAATTGTTTCGAACGGTGAAACCCACATGTAACCCATAGAATTTATAAGTGGAATGTACACTCCTGGAAATTGAAATAAGAACACCGTGAATTCATTGTCCCAGGAAGGGGAAACTTTATTGACACATTCCTGTGGTCAGATACATCACATGATCACACTGACAGAACCATAGGCACATAGACACAGACAACAGAGCATGCACAATGTCGGCACTAGTACCGTGTATATCCACCTTTTGCAGCAATACAGGATGCTATTCTCCCATGGAGACGATCGTAGAGATGCTGGATGTAGTCCTGTGGAACGGCTTGCCATGCCATTTCCAGCTGGCGCCTCAGTTGGACCAGCGTTCGTGCTGGACGTGCAGACCGCGTGAGACGACGTTTCATCCAATCCCAAACATGCTCAATGGGGAACAGATCCGGAGATCTTGCTGGCCAGGGTAGTTGGCTTACACCTTCTAGAGCACGTTGGGTGGCACGGGGTGCATGCGGACGTGCATTGTCCTGTTGGAACAGCAAGTTCCCTTGCCGGTCTAGGAATGGTAGAACGATGGGTTCGATGACGGTTTGGATGCACCGTGCACTATTCAGTGTCCCCTCGACGATCACCAGAGGTTTACGGCCAGTGTCGGAGATCGCTCCCCACACCATAATGCCGGGTGTTGGCCCTGTGTGCCTCGGTCGTATGCAGTCCTGATTGTGGCGCTCACCTGCACGGCGCCAAACACGCATACGACCATCATTGGCACCAAGGCAGAAGCGACTCTCATCGCTGAAGACGACACGTCTCTACTCGTCCCTCCATTCACGCCTGTCGCGACACCACTGGAGGCAGGCTGCACGATGTTGGGGCGTGAGCGGAAGACGGCCTAACGTTGCGCGGGACCGTAGCCCAGCTTCATGGAGACGGTTGCGAATGGTCCTCGCCGATACCCCAGGAGCAACAGTGTCCCTAATTTGCTGGGAATTGGCGGTGCGGTCCCCTACGGCGCTGCGTAGGATCCGACGGTCTTGGCGTGCATCCGTGCGTCGCTGCGGTCCGGTCCCAGGTCGACGGGCACGTGCACCTTCCGCCGACCACTGGCGACAACATTCATGTACTGTGGAGACCACACGCCCCACGTGTTGAGCAATTCGGCGGTACGTCTACCCGGCCTCCCGCATGCCCACTATATGCCCTCGCTCAAAGTCCGTCAACTGCACATACGGTTCACGTCCACGCTGTAGCAGCAAGCTATCAGTGTTAAAGACTGCGATGGAGCTCCGTATGCCACGGCAAACTGGCTGAAACTGACGGCGGCGGTGCCCAGACGCTGCGCAGCTAGCGCCATTCGACGGCCAACACCGCGGCTCCTGGTGTGTCCGCTGTGCCGTGCGTGTGATCATTGCTTGTACAGCCCTCTCGCAGTGTCCGGAGCAAGTATGGTGGGTCTGACACACCGGCGTCAATGTGTTCTTATTTCCATTTCCAGGAGTGTAAATAGAATTGAATATGTAGCTAAGAATCCTTTTTAAATCAGGAATACAGTATAAAATGAGATATATATGGAATTTGTAATGCATAGATGAAGTTGCATATAATTTTTAAATCATCGTCTGTAATATAGTGGTATTGTGCAACATAGTCCAGAAAATATCGACACTTTTATCTTCCATGATCTATATAGAAGTATATTAATTAATAGTGTGGATTTATTTTTAATTTTTCTTCAATTATTTTTACAGTAAGTAAAAAGAAGTATTGTATTCCAACCAAAAATTATATGTAGAGATTTCACTGGAAATGCACACCTTGAAGATCTCCGAATAAAAAATAAAAAAACTATGCGAGAGAGAGAGAGAGAGAGAGAGAGAGAGAGAGAGAGAGAGAGAGAGAGTGTGTGTGTGTAACAACAAAAATGAAATATCATATGCCAGATAGAGGTAATAAATTTGATACCCGAGTGAGATATCGTTTAAGCATCCCAGACAGAAATGCCATACACACCTTTCGACACAAAATTACCCATTATTTGAACATTTTTTGATACCTTTGCTTTATCAAAGCACCTTTTTTATTTAGTCATATCGGAAGATGAATGAAATGGGTGGAATGATGCTCAAATGAGTCGAGTCCATAGAGGTTAGTTACCCGATATTCATCTTTAAGGATAAGGGAAAACACTGCGAAAAAGAACTGACCGAAAAAGATAACCCACTCTGACCAAGATACGAACTCGGGACCTCTTGAACGTGAGGCAGACACGCTATCACCTACGCTACAGAGGCGGGCCAAAACACATTTTTTATATATATATATTTTACGTCCTTCATAGTTAAGTTATATCGGAGGATGAATGGAAAGGATGAAATTATGCTCAAATGAGCCCATGGTCCATAGAGCTTAGAGTTATTCGACATTCGCTTTTAGGATAAGGGAAAACCCCGGTAAAAACCTTATCCAGGTAACTCACCCTGGCCGAGATTCGAACTCGAGACCTCTTGAAGGTGAGGGAGACACGCTACCACCTACGCTTCAGAGGCGGGTCAAGACACCTCTGAAATATTGACATAATGCATAACGTGAACATTCTTGAGTTTTCTACAAATTAGCATTTGAAGTTCTCATAATTCTCAAAGATATTTTTTAATTTATAAATATAAAACTGTAATATACAGCATAAATCTTGAGGGGGAAAACTGTAAAGCTCACGTAAACATTCACCATATGTAAATTTTACCGTAGCATTAGCCGTTTTGGAAGTGTTAATTAACGTGGAAATTGGATAGCAGCCTATGAGAAGCAATATGTTACTGACATGAGTTCGTCCAAAAATAAACAAAACGGTAGAAACGAACTTGGAATACTCACTATCAAAGAAAATTCATGTTTTATATGGATAATAAAATGAAAAAAAAAAAATAGCTGATGATGGGTAAAGAAAGTTGTAATATTGAAAACCAAACCTTTAAGTTTTACCTCAACCTCATTATGGAGTGGTATGATGCCTCTAATCCGATTATTTATTTCCATCCTATTTATGTCGCCACGAGTTCTTTCAGGATTATTTGACGTTAATGATATCTTCACACTGTGAGTACCTTAAAATGTTCAACAATAAGGAAATGTATTAGAATTATATTTTCTATAGAACTGAAAACACATTAGATTCCTCAATCCTGAGAGCACGAATAGCCAGAGGGCAAGTCGACTTTTGAGATTGTAACTGGAATAATTTCTAGATAAGACGCTCTGCCTGTCGCCCCCAGGTAAGCGTACGTGGCTCGGAAAACATTTGAAGCGTCTGTACGAGGTACAGAGGTTATCTGCGATATCACTCCTTTGTAAGTTCAACCTTACTTTCTTTCGCCTTTTGCTCGGAAAATGTTTCCTAGTAACGGGTAAAACAGGCATGGAATGCTGAATATAAGTTTTGCAAAATTGATGAAGTTCCTTATTTTGTGTTGGAATGTCAAACTGACGTAGAGTTGTTAATATTTTGTCGTATTCCTTTTTCTCGGCGAACACTGACAATTAGTTCACAAATTTTGGTCTCGGATCGATGATAATAAATATTATCTTTATTTGTGAAGTCACACATCCTGTATTTTTAAAATGCAATAAATATGTTTAAGATACAATTATATACACATTATTCGTATAAATTCTTCTCCATCAAATTACATTTTCTGCTTTCTCGTTGTGGAAGTGATTTTTACAACTCCTCTACTCCCAATCTTCTCTCTTCCTTGGTAGATAATTTTCTTCTCCTGTCGTCTGTATCTCTCCAATAAATCTTTTCTTCAAAGTTGTATTTAACTCGCATCAATTCTATTCGCGCCCCACGTTGGGCGCCAATTTGATAAGATGATGTTTCTTAAACTTATTTGTGCCACGTTGATTCGTCAACTTGATGAAGTTTATTTATTGGTCCATGTTGGGACGTCCATTTGATGATGAAGCTCCTTATTTTGTGTTCGATTGCCAATTTGAGAACACCTATTGGATTTTGTGGCCTTTCCTCGACCTAGGTGCGAGTATTGACGATTAGTTTACAAGCTGTGATCCCGGATCGACGGTTATATTACCTTTATTTGTGAAATAACAGTTCCTATATTTTTAAAGACTGCACTTTATTTTAAAAACACAATGAATATGTTTAAGGTACAATTATATATAAATAATTAGCAGGAATTCATTTTCCTCGATGAAAATTTTCTTTCTCGTTGAGGACGCTTTTTCCTACTCCATGTTTACCTTATTTTTCACGATCACTTCCGTTAGCATGTATATAATCTATTCCACTTCTTTGACTGCGTGTCTCTTTTGTTTTATCATTTATTACAGTAATATTTCATTAAATAATAAGTCTAACATTTCTAAAATTTAACTAACATTTAAAATTAATAAATAACTCTTGCTAGGGGCTATGTTTAAATAACTGTTTCAAATTATATATAATGACGGCAAAATATGTTACCTATGCTGCAAAATTTTGTAGCAATTCACTTTATTAGTTAAGAAAAGATGTTTTGCAGATTTCTCCATATTTAATAATACCATATTAAATAAAAAACAACAAATTACATGGATGTTTATAAAATTTAATCATTGTGTAACCCTTAACGGCATATAAAATAAAATTCGCGAAAATAAAAACTGTCATGTATAGAGCACTTGACTTCACACAGGAGAAAGGCGAAATCGTAGTTTCCAATATGCCTCACTTGTTGGAAAGGGTGGCGCAGATTTTTCTAACGAGTTTCCTGGAAAGAGCTTGGTTTTTCTAAGCGTGTTTCACAGAAGGTTGCCCGAATGAAACATAAGATGGAAATTATTTCAAATCGTATAATTACATTTCAGTGACGTGCACTAATTCTACACAATGAAAGTCTTAGCATATGAAACTGCATATTTTACTTAGTACTAACCTCAATTCACTTATTTCCATTGTACCAAGGTAATACTTTGCAGGAGACTTTATGGCAATATCCCACTAGTTAAACTGCGGTGACAAAAGACTGTCTACGCCATTGCAATAGTGAATACGCTAAAAAATTGTGTGTTAACTGAGTACTGCTTTAAAGGAAGGAGGCAACACGCTTCTGGTTTCAAAGCTCTATTGTCAGTTCCTAGATGCTGGAATTGTTCTCGGGACCGACAGAGAGCTCTTGCTTCCTGGAACTCGACGATTTATGAAGCGTCTCTGCGTCTCTGTTTCTACTACCACAACCAGAACTGTATTTTGGTCCTTTCCTGTACGATAGATGTTACACTGCAACCTCCATACATTTATTTACTGTCACCTCATGTCATTTACAGCTGTGGAGCCCATTTTGGTTCGTCAGATCTCCCACATAATACTACTCTAAAACCGCTGTATATATAGAGGTGAAAACTGAAAATCAATTATGATCGCATTTCAAATTTGGTTGAAAATTGCACAAAATTATTCTCCTAAAAATACACACTACGTTTTGGAGAAATACTGCAACCTAAGGAGTTTAAATTTCTGGCCTAACAATTAATATCTAATCATTCGGTTAAAATTCGTGAAAAGTACTTACTAAAATTTATAATTTTTAGAACTGCTTCCCAAAATATCTATTATACATAATTCTACGTACTACACTCTTTTTATTATTATTTCAAGAAAAGGAATTCTTCTTTACTGTTCTTTATTTGAATGCTTTATGTTTGGTAGCTTTTAAAAAACGTGATTTTTATTGACATACCTACGTTACGCTGTTTTTTTTTTGGGGGGGGGGAGGGGGTAGGGGTTATTTACGTCCTCCAACGTGAAGTCATATCGGACGATGGATGAAATTCGTGAAATGATGCTCAAAGTGAAAGTCCACATGTTGATAAGTACAGATTATGCCCCAAACTGCTAGAGTTTCTTCCTTGGGGTAACGCGCTAGCCTGTGAATCCAGGGATCGCTGGTTCAAACTTGGCGGAGGATGATGGATTTTTTCGGTCGAAAGGAAGTAAAGCCGATGGTTTCATATCGTAGGTTTACGGTATGTAAAAGAACCTTAAGACTGATAGAGACTTCTGAGCAAACAAGAGGTATTTCTTGATGGAACTTTGGGAACCACAGCATATATAGACCGTCCATAATCACAAAAAAAACGAAAACAGAAAGAAATCAACGGCTAGAATTTGAAAATTTCCGATTACTTTCTGTGTAGATGCTAAGAAATCCGAACCCCCCCCCCCCCACCCCACAATTTACAGGGGTGGTTCATGGTTTAAACAGTATGGAAATTGTTGGCATCTACGAACTGTGATAAAAAGAAACCCAAGAGAATTTTCTTTTCCTTAATGTTTATTCGTGATTTTTTTCTCAAAAGCCACAACTATTACATTGCCTGAGTCACCGTATTCGCTGGACATGGCTCCTTACGACTTAAGGATGTTGTTTTGCCATCACTGATGAGATAAAACAGAATGATGAAGGACGTGAACACCATAACGAAAAGTCAGTTCCAGAAATGCTTCCATGATTGGAAAAAACACGCTGGCACTAGCGTTCTACATCAGAGGGGATTACTTTAAAGAATCTTCATTTATTCATCAAATTTCTTCCCTCCGAGAGCACAAACACTCCCAAAAATGGACAGAATTAAATTATTTAATATCTGAGAGATATGAACCAAATATTACTTCATACCTTTTACTTTTAACACAAATTTTGAATTTTCAAACCCGATAAAAATTGTGGAGTAAAGTGCCATGTTTTTTTCAATAATTAAAACTTATTTAGTAGAAAAACGATGAAAAAAAAGTAGAAAAGTCAGCGAGTACAAAAGAAACAAAAGGGAGAGGGGAACACACTGCCTTGATTTTCATTATATTTTATATACATGAATTATTCAGCTATAGAAGTTGAATACTGTATATTTTAACTTCTGGATGAAAAAATCCTATTTCATATCAGAATGGGATAAAGGTGAAATAAGGACGGAAAATTTCAGTAAATCCATCAGTGATTACAACATCTGATCTAGTATTCTCCTTTATTGAATGAATATCAAAATGGAGTTAATTAAAACAAATCAATAACTTTTTATAGTTAAATATAAAACTGAAACATGTAAATATAATTTTAAAATAGATTCCTTTCAATATATTACATCTTTATTTACATTTACCCAAGTAATATACTTAGGCCATTCAACAATTACAGGCAACATTTGAATTGACAACAAATAAAACATTTTTGGAGCAGTCCCATTACTGCAGTGCTTAGAAATAATCTCCAACAAGAACTCGCCTACACAATCAGGGAGCCGACGGATGACATCCACAGCATATTGTTCTAATATTCGAACAGATTGCTCTGCTGTTGCTATAACTGCCTGTCTGGTTCTAAAGTGAACTCCTCTAAGTGGTAATTTCATTTTCCCATGCTAGTTCAATATAAGTTCAACAATGATGTTCTTCTAGCAGTGCTCTTAACAACATCCACATACACATCATCACTTGCTGATTGCATCTACCAGCTCTACGTTTTTGATGAACGTATTCCCTTCCTCTACAAAATGCATTTGCCCACCTAGCCACAATACGATATGCTAAAGTCTGTCTATCACAAGCTTCCAATAATTCTGTATGGCATTGTCGAGCATTGATACCTCTTACAACCTGAATTTTAATGAAGCATCTTTGTATTTACTAAACATATTTAGAGCACTAAAGATAACAGCCTACAATTAAACATACTAAAACTGACTTATCAAATACAATTACTGTCTTCAAACTCACAGCTGACAAACATTAAATGTTCTTATTTTACACTGTTATCAGCTTACATGATTTAATGATGATAGCGCCAAATGCAGGCAGTGTTGCCACTAATTTTTGAATGACCCAAGTATTTTTCTTTCCAACTAAATAGCCTAGATATAGATGCTTTATGCTCTTTTATATAAAGTTTTATATATTGAATATTAAATAATTTTATAAATTATGTTATACTTGTATACTTAAGTATTGCAACTGATGGTTAATGCATAAAAATAAAGCAACAACATGTTCACAGCTTCCATACACATATATGTAAAGTTGTGATTCCTTTACTTTCAGTCCTTTCCATTTTTTATTGTTTACTTTACTTTTTTAATACCTATTCTACAACACAATATTAGCTTTGATGGATATCTTACTTATAATGACAGATATTAATTAATAGAATAAAAAAATTTAAATTAAATAATAAGTTTGGTCTTTTCATTTTAGCAACCCATTCTACACATGTTCTGGATCAGATGGAAAGGATTTAAAAATATAACCTTCTTCAGATCTATTATGACATCCAAAAATTCCACAGTCATTATTAACAGTTTTTAAAATACATTATATGCGGAATGGTACTTAAAGCACCTTCAATAAATCTTGCTTTTACCACACGTGGTTCTAAAAAACTTTGAAACAGCGTTTTGGCATGTAACATAAATGGTAATGTGCATGCATTGTGGATCAATAAACCTCAGCAAATGAACATGCATCTCCTTTATGTCTTCTACTTAGAGGCACTCTAGGCATTGCCATTCTGTTATACCATCTGGCAGCAGAAATATTTACTAAGTACTGTTCAATTTAAATCAATGATCTTCAATTATGGTGAGATATTTATAAAGCCAATCAAGAGCCAATAAATATAGGACTGTTGAGAAGGATAATGTAAGACAGATCTGAATACTGTAGACAGAACAAGAGAATGCCTTAAAACTTTGAGATACAGAACTGAAATGCTTTTAATGCCTTTACCACACATTAAGACAAAAGTACATATATCAGAGTTTCTCTCTTTTTACTTTGTGAATCTCTAACATTTTGATGCTAGTTTTACATATATACATGGTTTATTCACGTCCTCAAGCATTATTCACTGTAGCTTTGCAGTGTCGAAGGATGTCAGTTTTCTATTGCAACTGCAATAGAAATTGCAGCTGATTTTCTTGCCAAAAAAGGTGCAAATTTAATTCAGAACAAAAGTAAAAACTTACCCTTTATATCCATAAAAAGATTAATCAAAAACAAACAAAACCAATCAATATCTAACCAAGCCAAAGATAAAAAATGGAACATTTTCATTAAAAATCCAGAAATTATTCCAGAAGTCCCACGTAAAGCTGCAGTAGCAAATTTTAGATTACTTATGCAACTTGATTATTTGGCCAAACACTTACACAGAATAGGAATTTATATAAGTCCAAATTGTCCTCTGTGCAACAAAGAAGAGGAAATGACTGAAGAACATCTTTTAACCTGTGAAGCCCTACCTGCCAGAGCCACTACACAGAAATATTGGAGAGCAAGAGAGCTAATGGCTTCATTGCCAAAGCATTTGAAGCATTTGAAAACAACAACAGTTTTCTAATTTGGAAGTAAAGTTTAAATCCTGATTGAGGTGAGTTGCATGAATAAAATGTATTATTTTCTCTTACACAGAGAAAAGATACATCAGATAACTCTCAGCTCTATGGACTCCAACTCATTTGAGCTTTCATTTTACCCAAACAACAGAAAATTATTATGAATATTTTCAGCAAAGATCAGCCTGGATGGATTAGAGGCAATATTTTGGTGAATTCAAAAATATGCCTTATGCCTTTCTTTCATTTAGAATGTCAGGAGCTATTACCAGAAAATTCAACATTAACACATGTTGTGTAAATATGGTACAGAGCGCTAATAACTGCTTCACGGCTGATCACCCATGAGGTAATTATTAGTAATATTTGCTGTGAAAGTTACAAGACTTGCATGATGTAGAGCAGTTCCATGCATATCTGACTGACCAATTAATAAATTTAGAAATCCTACCAGTTGACATTTAATAAAGAATTACATTACTCCACCACTAGAGAGAAGACAACAGATAACTACAACCAATGACACTGGACATTCAGAGTTGAAAATGGAAGCAATGGCTCTCAAAACTAGTACCTCAAAAATTAAAAATTAAGTGACGAAGTGTGAAAAGAATTGGACAAATAATTTTTTTTATTAACAAATGTAGGCTTTCACGGCCGGGCGTCTTTTTCAGTAGAAGATTCTGCATTGTAAGACCGTGGTCTACTGGGCCTTCATGAGCTCTAATTACCAGTCACATAAGTCGCATAAGATGCAAACGATGATTTGCGAAACATGTCCTCAAAATAGGTACGAAAGTGAAGCAGATGTGTAATAAATACGACTCATCTAAAAATTAATAATTATTTCGCTTCACTGTGGTGTTCCAATACAGTTAAATCTCGATACCAGTCACTGGTTTGTGCAGTTCGATAAGTTAGAAGGCATGTTTTCTTGTGTACTTCTTTCCAATTAATTTTATACTGTATGTGCTGTGTATACATTAAATTATTTAGATAATCATATTGCCAGATGAAAAAGGTACCCAATCCACAGAAATTAATATTTAAGCACGATATTTACGTTGGAACAGACTGATGCCAATAAGTGTGCAGACAATTTACAGACAAATGCCCTGACATTTGTACTCCAAATTGAGGTAAAGTTAGATTTCTTGTCAAGATTTTAAGAAACAGTTTTGTTGAATACCCAAACATTTTCTAAAAGAAGAAATCCTGGACGATATTGTTGCATCAGGTGAATGTTCTCCTAATAAATCTTGAGACTGCATAGCATTAGAAGTAGACACTTCAAAAGGTTCAGTCCATAAAGCTATTACACTTTCAAAATTGAAACCTTACCTAATTATTACAGTCCAATGACAAAGTAATAGTATCAGAAGCCTGCTTTGGTAGCGTGGTGGTAGCATGTCTGCCTCACGTTCAAGAGGTCTTGAGTTTGAATCTCGGTCAGGGTGAGTTACCTGGATAAGGGTTTTTCCATGGTTTTCCCTTATCCTAAAAGACGAATGTTGGGTAACTCTAAGCTCCATGGACCCTGGGCCCATTTGAGCATCATTTCACCCATTCCATTCATTGTCCGATGACTTAAAACGTTAAAGAACGTAAATTATACTCACAAAAAAAAAAAAAAAAAAAAACAGTGTCAGAACCAATAACACAATGCAGAGGAGTGTTGCAAGGGACCCAATGAGCCCACACCATTTCAAAATAGTGACAATAGATGTGATCAAGGAAACAGCGACAGAGGGAGTGAAAAAATACATCTATGCATAATGATGTGGTTATGACTTCGAGATCAATAGACAATCTCCAGACAGCAATACACAGGTTAGCAGAATGGGCAGAAATCAACGAACTGATACTCAACCGAGAAAAGACAACAATGATGACATTCAAGAGAGGAGGAAGACACGCAAAGGCAGACATAATGATAAAGGACGAACCACTGACAGTTGTAAACAAATTCAAATAACTGGGGATAAACTACAGACGCAAGGAACTACATTTACAGAGCACATAAAGGGCAAAGCAGCATCAGCAGTGCAAGACATGTATGACATTAAACACCTGAACAAAATATCTCTAAATACGGCAATGAAATTGTTCAAAGCAAAAATAGCTCAGATAGTAACATACAGACTACAACTAATATGGGAAAAGAAACCTAGAGACTATAAAGAAAGTGAAGACAACATATATTAAGAAAAATCTGTGTACATCCAAGTACACACTTTCAAGACTAAAATATGAAATGTGCAGAAAGACAATGTGGATAGATGGAAGGAGAATCATGATATAGAACGAAAAATTCACTTATTAAAAAGTGTCCAAGGTTCAGCTGCATTAACCACGTGGGAAAAAATCTTCATAAATTAATATGAAAGAAAATTGTTTAATTTCGACACTACCTTTAAGAAAACCCAAATTTCAAGTTCATCAAGATACAGACAGAGGCGCACCTATCACCTCCGAGGAGTTCACAGAACCCACGTCCTTTAGTCGACAACAGCTGATGATGTTAGGAAGATCCTAACGAAACGTGTTCTAGGTAAATACTAGCAATAAGTGGAGCATTGAGTATTAGTTCGACTCAAAATTATATTAATATGGAAATCACTTGGGGCAAGGACTGGTGAGTATGGTGGATAAGGAAGACACTCAAAATGCAGGTTTGTGATTATTGTAACTGTTGTACGTGCAGTGTGGGGCCTTGCATTGTCATGTTGCAAAAGGAAACCTGCTGACAGCAATCCACGTCGCTTTGATTTGATTGCAGGCCGCAGGTTATTTTTTAGGAGATCTGTGTATGATGCACTGGCGATAGTGGTCCCTCCAGGCATGTAATGCTCCAAAATGATGCTCTTTTTGTCCCAAAAGAGAGTCAGCATAAACTTCCCTGCTGATGATTCTGTTCAAAACTTCTTTGGTTTTGGTGATGAGGGATGACGCCATTCCTTGGTCGCTCTCTTCGTTTCCGGTTGGTGGAAGTGAACCCAGGTTTCGTCCCCAGTAACGATTCTGGCAAGGAAGCCATTACTTTCCCATTCAAAGTGCCGAAGTTTTTCACAAGCATCAACACATCATTCTCTCATTTCATGAGTCAGCTGCCGTGACACCCATCTTGCAGACACTTTGTGAAACTGAAGCACATCATGCACAATGTGGTGTGCTTGCCCATGACCAATCTGTAAACATGCTGCAATGTCATCCAGTGTCACTCGGCGATTTTCCTTCAATATGGCTTCAACTGATACAACATTCTGTGGAGTCACAACTTGTTGTGCCTGACCTGGACGTGGAGCATCTTCCACTGAAGTCACACCATTTGCTAACTTCCTACTCCATTCGTAAACTTGCTGCTGTGATAAACATACATTACCGTACTGAACATTCATTCGCCAATGAATTTCAATAGATTTCACACCTTCACTATGCAAAAACCGAATAACAGAACGCTGATCTTCACTGGTGCAAGTCGCAAGAGGGGCCGCCATCTTTATACTGATACTGCGATGGTATGTGTGCATCTGCACTATGCTGCCACCTACAGGCCATTCTGCACGCTTAACAACTTACAGGATAACGGCGCAAAATTTTGATTTGTTATTACAAATTTAAGGTTTTCATTTGACTTACCCTCCTATAATTACATCAATTATATTCATGTAAACTTGTAAATGAACATTGTGTGAATTTTAAATATTATTATTACAATCCAAGAACTATAGCCACATGACAGAGAAAGTAAAGGGAATTTTGGCATTTTGGTTTTACAGAACATTCACAATAGCTTTTTTGATCCACATTTGTTCTCTGATGTAGCATAGTTGTGTGTGCTCACAAAACAATAGTTTCTGGAACACACAAAATTCACAAATCATTCACACCTTTTACATGACGAAAAGGTGTATCCTAACAGCACATCAAATAACATGACCTAATATTTTGAAGTTGATATATATTCAGATATATAGTATGCAAATACGAGCATATTTTTTTGAACAATTATCTGATCTTGAGAGATAATATATTTTCAACAAGATTCTACCCCAGCTTTGTTTACTTGGAAACTATGAGGGATATTTTTGAAGACAGAATTTGTTTTAAAGGGTTATAGTCCACATGTCCCCCAAATCTTACAATGCAATTATCTTTGGGGAATCCTAAAAATGGGGATCTTTAGAAATAACTCACAGTGTAGATGAACTGAAAAAAAATATAGGAGCAGAAATTAGGGTTATATACATAGAACTTTTGTGTGTGAATGCAAATTTCGTTAAAGTACGTAGCGAATCCATGAATGCTGAAGGACACCACTGCTGAAGGACACCACTTTGAGCAATTACAGATTAGTGAAATAAAACGACGGTTGTATATGTGCTATAGACTAATGGACATTTATGAGTATTGTACTGAGGAAATTACACATCTAGAATTCTGGTTGCTCACTCCCTACCAGACTCCTCTCGCCCACTTACTTGGCTGAAGCAAGATGCATACTCTCTGAACACAGGCACTGAGAGTAAAAAAAGACTGCACAGGCTATTCATAAAAAAGTTCAAGACATAAATTTTATTCTTCACACAGAAATGCAAGATTTCAGTTTTAAGGAGTATAAGATGAAACTGCGGTGAACACTGTTGCAGCCTATAGTAGACTATAAGTCTTGTACAGTAAAAGAGGAGATGATAAAAATAATAATACTATTTAAGACACGAAAAAAGTAAGAAAAAACGTTCTTCAACCCAAACTTTCACTACCTATTTGTTGTAGGTATAAGGACACATACATAGAGCAATAATCAGATTTGTTAAAAAATGTGGCACCATAAGTTGGCTTTGGATGAGAAATAGGAACAAAAAAACTTTAGTTAACTGATGGAAATCAATTTCTTCACTCTAGCCGTATATATGCTAAGGTTTTTGATAAGAGCAAATCAATGGGTAAGAGCAACTGGGCGGAAACCAGGAGATCCGTGGTTCAAATCCCGGCCACGACAATGAATTTTTCATGTTGACTCCATCTATCAAGAACAAAAAAAAAACTTTACACTTGGAAAAACTGTATTGCAAAACTGATAGAAACAAAACAAAACAAAAAAAATCTTGAAAATGGTGAATGCCACAAAAACTTGTATTAGTTAACTGATGGAAATTAATTTCTTCACTCTAACCGTATATAGGCTAAGGCTTTTCATAAGAGCAAATCAATGGGTAAGAGCTACTGGGCGGAAACCAGGAGATCCGTGGTTCAAATCCCGGTCACGATATTGAATTTTTCATGTTGACTCCATCTATCAAAAACAAGGAAAACTTTACTCTTGGAAAAACTATATTGCAAAACTGATAGAAACAAAACAAAACAAAAAAATCTTGGAAATGGTTAATGACATAAAAACTTGTATTTGACCTATCAATACTTTATTAAGATCTAAATTTTTTGTACAGTATGATTTTGTCTATCTTTTATGATTTACCAATTATACAAATCATTCAGGATAAAGAGGTCTTCACAAGCTCTTTCAAAAATTCAAGACTTTAATAGTCACGAAAACAACATAAATATATGTCATTTTGTAGCACAACTGCCTCACATTCAAGAGGTCCAAGTTCAAATGTGAATGAGGGTGCATTATCTGGATAAGGTTTTTCCAGTGTTTTCCCTTATCCTGAAAGACGAATGTTGGTAACTCTAAGCTCCATGGACCCTGGGCTCATTTGAGCATCATTTCACCCATTTCATTCATCATCCGAATGACTTAACATTGGATGATGTAAATTACAATATATATAGTCACAAGTGACTGTTTAATTTAAATAATATGTTAAATTTTCTTTTGACTAGTTATGTGTGGGACGTCATACCACGTGACCTCTCCCTTCCTCTTCGTGATAGTAAAGTTTATGCAAGCTAGTTTCTCACTCTCTCTGTCAGCAACTGTCGTCCAGAATGGACATGTGTATCTGCAGCATGTGAGGGCAGGTAGCTGGCCGGTGCGGCCAACTATGTATCTTCCTTTATACCTATAGTAAACCTTTTCTTGTCTGGAATTGTAATTTTTGGTATGTTGTTATCTAATTACACCTGATAGAAAGCTCCAACCTCTTTGCAAAGCATGTGAATCCTACCTAATGAGCTATCCCCTGTGTACGATCTGACCATGTGCTAATTATCCATTACCATATTATATATATATATATATATATATATATATAAAATGTGTGTGTGTTATTTTAATCAAAATCGTTTTAGTCATTTTGAGAAAATAAAAAATGAAAACTTATCCACGTAAACTATAATCTGAGAAGGAGAAATGTTCTTCAAAATCTTCATGTTCCATCCTTGAAAGATTCTATACCATTTTTGGCATTTAACAGACATGAAATCTAGAGCTTGAAGTTTAGTAATATATGACTCAATAAGTCCTTTACAAAGCACGGGCCTTCATGGCTGGAGTTAATATAACTAGAAGACACTAAGCAAACTTCTCCGAGGAGAATATAACTGCTCCACTGAAAATGTATGTCGCAGTTGTGGATGAAATATCTGGAAATTCTAACTCCAGCAAACGCGGCATAGCAGTCCAGAAATAACCTCTAGTTACAAGTCCTTATTAGGAAATTAGCTTCATTTTTAACAATACTTTTGATTATAATGACTTTAATTGAATTTAAGTGTTGTAATCTTTCTCTACTTACTTTAAGTATGTAGTTTAGTAAGCAAAAAATATGATGAAATGCATTCATATGACTTTCGCTACATAACCTTCTACAAACCACTCTTACAAAAGCATATTCTTCTATTTCTTGTTAATCCAGATAAACTTTAATTGCATACTTGCTGTATGTATCAGAAGCATACAGCGGGCCCGCCTCGGTAGCATGGTGGTAGAGTGTCTGCCTCACGTTCAAGAGGTCCCAAGTTCAAATCTCAGTCAGGGTGAGTTACATGTATAAGGCTTTTTCTGGGGTTTTCCCTTATCCTGAAAGACGAATGTCGGGTAACTTTAAGCTCTATGGACCCTGGGCTAATTTGAGCATCATTTCGCCCATTCCATTCATCATCCTAAATGACTTAACGTTGGACGTAAAATTACAACAGCATACAGCGTGTAAAGCGAGTCACATTTAGAACAAGTGTCACTATGAGGACTTTGAAACTGCATGCACTTTGCATGATAAAATGAATAGCAACAATACACTTGAGAAAATTGCAACATTTGAAGATTCAAACATATAGCAACACACGTTCTGTCATAAAAATAGCTAAACATGTATATTGAGCCACTGTTTATAGGATAAGAGAAAACTGTTCAAAAAAGGATAGTATGGAGTGCAAGATATTTTTAAAATTCTTCATGCTGCATTATTGGAGGATGCTAAACATAAATACCAAGTATGAAACCTAACTGACTTTAATTTTTGAATTACGCTGTTTGCAGAGTGCCAATTATGTTCTGGAAGTGTTAACCAAGGTCTAGAGCAGTTGGTGTCATTGAAGGGAAACAGGGTGGTTACCTTTTCCGCTTCCTAGTTAACCTTTGCAGGTGACGTAATAGATATTGGGGTGAGGAAGAGCATGCAGAAGATTCAGTGACGGGTTGTTAAAATATTTATTTATATTTTTATGTGCACACCATTCTGAATTATACTTTTATAGCTACACGTTAATAATTATTAGATCATAATTTAAGTGGAGTTCTTATTCTTCTCAGCTTTTAATTTGTCTATGTCGGGATCTGTAACGGGACATGTTGACTGCCTGCCACTTACTTGTATTTGTTTTAAAACACAAAGGGGTGTAAACGTAACGCAATAGCCAATGATAGTCAGCTGTTCTCCGCACCTCCGCGCCACTAAGCCAGAAAATGAAGAAGGGAAAAAGGAGGGGAGACACCCTCAGTGACACTCGATGGCAACTCTGGTCTAGAGAACTGGGAAATGCAATGGAATAAAATGATGCTCTAACAAGCCTGGTTGTACTAAGCTGATAATTATTCAACATTGGTCTTCAGAATGTAGGTAAACACTAACTTGATCCAGGCAGTTCCATCCAAACCATCCTGGGCCCTCTTGATTGGAAGGCGGGCATAATATCCCCTTAAAGGTGGCCAATTTAAACATAAGTTAGCTATAAAGCCCAGAAATTAGAAGCACTGGCAACACTAAAGGTACCTCAAGTATTCAAGAGCACCTTAAATGTTTATTGGGATACTTAAATCATATGAAGGTTTGCATGTATTTTTTTTTTTTTTTTTTTTTTAGTTTACGCCCTCCAACGTTAAGTCATATCAGACGATGAATGAAATGATGCTCAAATGACTCCGGGGTCCATGGAGCTAGGAGTTACCCAACATTCGTCTTTCAGGATAAGGGAAAACCCTGGAAAAAACCCTATCCAGGTAACTCACCCTGACCGAAATTCGAACCTGGGACCTCCTGAACATGAGGCAGACACGCTACCATCTACGCTACCAAGGCAGGCTTTGCATGTAAAGGTTTGTCACTGAGGTAGCTCACGGAGAAAGAGCATCAACATGGAGAATCAAAGATTTGTGGTTTGAGTCCTGTGTGATGCATTGAATTTCAAATATTGCACACACACAGCTAGTGTGAAATAACAATTATCAGTTATGCATGATTGGCGGAATTTGGTAAGTGACATCAAAATTAACTGAAAGAATATTTGTAGTAGATGTTTTGACACTTCGCCACTTTACATTTTTATATTATTGAGGGACTAGTTTCAAAAGCTGTCGCTTATGTATATTTCTATATTATTATTTTAAATTAAAAAGGCCAAACTAAAGAAAACCATTAAGGCAGCAACCACATTTACTAAAGAAAAAGAAAGTATATATTCAGTGCATTCACATACCACCCAAAAACATTTAATAAATTCATAAAGATCTTTAAGGAACAAAACATCATCTTGGCACCTCTAATAGATACTCAGTTTTAAAATTGCTAAATTCAAAAACAAAAGATGAAATCCCATCAATTAACAGATCAGGAATATACTAAATAAGTTGTAAGAATTGTAAAAAAAATGCTACAGAGGTCCAACTAAAAGAAACCTAAAAATAAGAGTCAGAGTACTTTAGAAACATCAAAATGAAAAAGGAAAATAAATCAGCAGTAGCATGGATAGATTCAACATGAAAAATTTTTATGTTGACTCTATCCATACAAAACCTTAGCCTTTGTACGGCTAGTGTGAAGAAATTATTAATTTCCACCAATTAACTTAAATAATGAGAGTTTAATGGTGACGCCTGGGATTTAAGCACTTACAATAGTAAGTCATGACAAATGGTGTATCTTGGATATGAGAGCCCCTAGTGGTTTACCGGGGAAATATATGAGTCAATTGGAGAACTTAATGTCCAGGCGGCACGTTGGCCATGGTAGCTCAATGGATTAGAGCGACTGGATGGAAACCAGGAGATCCGTGGTTCAAATCCTGGCCATGGCATTGAATTTTTCATGTTGACTATCCATACAAAACCTTACCCTATGTACAGCTAGAGTGAAGAAATGATTAATTTCCACCAATTCAGCAGCAGCATTTTATTTTTGGAACAAAAACCATAACAAAAATTCCTAAAAGGAGTAATAAACCAAAATAAACTGACAACATGGGAGAACATATCATATGGAAAAATAAGGACAGAGTTCCTCTTTCCACCACATAACAGACAACAGACAATAACAATAGTTGGATAGAGATTGAAAATGGATGCGATGCTTCCAAAACTAGCCCCTCAATAATATAAAAATGTAAGTGACGAAGTGTCAAAAAACCAACTACAAATAGTTTTTCCAGTTAACAATTATCAAATTACATTAATTAACCCTAATATAGATTAACTATAAAGGGCATAACTTAAAAGCACTTCACATCATAAAATATTATTTCAAGTATGTGAGATTACTTTGAAGGTATGACAGATACCTGAAAGATGAGGTTTAATATGCATTAACGTATCTTAGCTTAAGCGGTAGGATGATTGGTATGCACAGCTGAAGATATATATTTGAGTCCTAACCGGGCATTGAGCCTTTCAAGTCTGACTGAGTTTTCCAATTTACTGCCAAGTGCAAAGGAACAATTATCACGTTAACTTATGAACATACCACAAGCTCATTAACCTACGCCACAAAAAAGCAATCAAGATTGATAATATTCAAAACATATCTCACAAAATACTGGTTCTTGAAAAATATGTAACACACACCAATAATGGCAGGCAGATGGCACAGAGACTTGCGGTTTGAAACTTCTCGGCTCCATCAGAGGGGAGCTCCTGAGCCACCCTCCGACAGCTTGGGAAGGTCCCTGCAAATGCCTCCCATCTGGGTGGTCAAGCAAGTAACCATAGGAAATGGTACGTCATTCTACTTATGTTTTCCGTTACTGCAGCTAAATATCTTCTACAAATTTTTCATCTCACCTGTTCCTCACAGATGTGTATGCAAAAAAAAAAAAATTCAATTATGAGTCATGGTGCTACAATTCTCCTCCACTACCTAATCTACCTATTTTTAGCACAGATCAGAATGTATTACCATAAAACTAAATTTGAAAAAACCTGACGCGTATTTGCAAACACTTTTCTTTTATCTTTTTATAACAGATTAATTCCTTCTTACATACAATTCTTTTCCACTTTCTTTACTAATCACCTGGTAACTAAAGGAAGTATTGTACTCCACCAAAAAATTTGATAGGGAAATTTGTAGCCCTTCGCATTAATCATTTCTGAGATGTTTTTTCTTAATAGTTTGTATTTTCAAACATTAATGCATTTTTGAGTGCTAGTTACTATTTCTCCCCCGCCATGTGGTCTGCAAAGATTACGAAATTATAAGGCCATCAAACAGTGAACTGCATTTAAAATATTTGACATCTGCTTCAGTCTACTATATATCTCTCTTCTATTTACAACAAAAAGTGTTTTTAAAACATCGCTGCAAGGATAAAACATGAAGTTAATAGGAAAATAACTTTTTGTTTATATCAATTGCTATCAAGTGCTTAATATAAAACATATGATCATTTGGTGCTGAGAATCTGAGTGCATTGTTTTCAAAACTGCGGCATAAATACCTCACGCAAAATATTATGTCAAATTATGAAATTGTGGCTCAACTTTCAAAAAAATACCTGAGACATATTCTGAGCATGAAATTGTGTGATTCTATTCTAAGTCAGAAACATGAATAATTATGCCTAGATGAAAACTTATGTACAGTGAATTTATTATTAATTTTACATGTAATGGACTGCTGCTAGACAATTATTAAGCCACTACAATGGTACTAATTTTTACATGCTGTAGTTAAAAAGGGGAGATATACAAGATTGTCCATATCTTGCATCACATATGGCAAATCAATATAGACTTTCTTTGAAAATGTTTGCAAAGGTCACCTCTCTGCTTGCAAAATTTTCTGAACTTCTGCTTTAACCTCTTCACATTTAAGGCCAACCCTTAAACAATTTTAGATGAGTTTCAGCTTATTTTAGATGTCTGCAATTTTAAGTTATAAATACGAATTTTTTAATGCCTTGTGCTTCGTGAGAGTAATTTGAGGTTAGGTTAACTTCATTCTTGTCCACCTATTTAAGCAATTTTTTTCAAAAGTAATTACTTCATTTTAATCTCAAAAAGATTTCAAATGTTAGTTCAAAGCAAAGAAGAAGTGCAAAAGTTCTCAGGAATCCATCTAAAGTGCACTGATACTACGCTACTAAACTTTGTCTTATTAACATAGATATGCTGTTCAGAAGATTGTCCTTCAGTGTGATCAGTTCAAAAGTTTGTTCAGAAAATGGCAGAGATAAAGAAACGTACTGCATCAACAGTGTAAGTAAATACTGAAAACACTAATAATGTAATTATTAACATATAGCACCAACAAAAGCAACTAAAAATGACAACAATTCAAACAACATTTAAGTGATAAATTTAAGTTTCAATTAACTTTCTTAAAAAACTGCTTTGTATAAGTACAGACACAGCAGAGAAATATTCTCATATATTTCATTTGTCTTAGTGGGGCCAAGAATTGTTATTCATAAGAAGTTGTAAATTTTAAAGCAAACAACCATTTGGAAACAGTTTCCTACTGCATGTGTGTGAAAAATACATTCCCGATTATGATAACTGCATACTCAAATGTTTTGTTTACAACTATTATCTATTCCAAATTTAAAACACATTTTGTTTTTAACAAAGACATACATTTAGAGCATAATTTTTACATTGTTTCCAACTCTTATAAACTTCACTCTTTCCTTTAATTCTGGAATTTAAATGCATATACATGCCAAAACAATTTATTTCCTCTGTACAACTGATGTGAATGTAACATTATGATTACTATTTCTTCTGTTTTTTAGGTTATTTATTTTTATTATATTTTATCTGCTTAGTAAGGCCTTCAAACTTGCGGTTTGGCATTAATATATTTTACCTGTGCCTTACCAATGAGGTATGTCTGCTTTGATTTGTAAGCTGCACTGTCAATGAACATAATAAATTATTATATTATATTTACAAACCAACTAGGACCCAAATGACCTACCTCATTGAAGGCCATTCTTCTACAATCCCAAGTTACAAAGGGAAAAAAAATCAGTTTATGTTGTCACTGGTATGTTATTGTCTGGAACCTCTGGAATGTTTACACATCAAGTCACTTCCACAATTTCTTCTCAGTGACCCGAACTATATGTTTGACAACACACGGCACACACACTCAAAAATACGTTAAACATTGTATGTCTGTCGTAAGAATATTTTGCTGACCAATACGTAGCCTAAAATCTTGACATTCCTCAGGTGGGATAATACAACAGAACCCAGTTCTTGTTCCTCTCAACTTAAACTAAAACGAAAGTAAAATGGACACCAAAACTCAAACATATATCTCCACTCATTACAGTCAAAGTAGTAACATTTTGTTTGTTCAAGTTCGAGGACTCATGCACTTAAATATATTGTATCTTCACAATATTTGTTTCCACATCAAAACATTGACAACACAGAGCAGCGCCATTTTGATTTGATGTGACAACGCACGCCTGTTAGTTCATTTCCAGTAGTGTAAACTTCGCCACAAAATGTAGATCTGTGAACCAAGAAATTATATTCGGGATATAGAAGATTGTTCCTTCAAAGTATAACTAAAATTAAATAAAACCAAAGCGTTTAATTACTTACGTATACATTTTCTAGAAGACATAAGAAATTAGTTGCCTTTCGAGTTATGTTTACTCTCACTTTATTCTTCCGCCATTGATAAACCTTCCGTTCACAGCGATAAGTTCCACGCAGCCATGCACAGAATCAGGACTGCCCATAGTAACTTGAAAACTACCTTGGGGTCACGAATGATCTCTTATACAAATTTAACTAGTTATCACTAGTTAATAAGGTAATGAGATTATTAAAATTAAATTTTCTAAATTTCCATATTTATAAAAGGGGAGGGGAAGGGAGAGCTCAAAAGATATAAAAATAAAAAAAAAAAATCAAATCAAGAATCGAGTATTAGAACACCTGAATATTGGTAAACAAATTAAATTTAGAAATCCTTACTTCATATAATGGGAGATGCGTCTCTGCATCAAAAGATTAACAGGATTCGAGTTCGAATTTCGGTTAGGATGAATTATCCGGAAAAGTATTAACCTCAAAAGCGGAAAGTGAGCGACTTTAAGGTGTATGGATCCTGAATTCATAGCAGCACCATTTCACCTGTTTTTGTTCATCTACCGCCCGGTATGACCTACGCAGTAAAAGTCAAAATCAGGACGCAAAAGAAAAAAATAAAGGAAAAAATGAAAAACCGAACTATTGAAACACTGACGCCAAGTCCGCCTCGGTAGCGTAGATGGTAGCATGTCTGTCTCACATTCAAGAGGTCCCGAGTTCGAATCTCGGTCAGGGTGAGTTACCTGGATAAGGTTTTTCCGGGGTTTTCCCTTATCCTGAAAGACGAATGTCGGGTAACTCTAAGCTCTATAGACCCTGGGCATCATTTCACCCATTTCATTCATTGACTTGACGTTGGAGGACGTAAATTACAAAAAAAAAAAAAAAAAAAAAAAAAAAAAAAAAAACTGGTGCCAAAGCTTAGGCTTTTCAATCTAAGGATCTCGAGTTTCATTCGCGATTGTGGCGCGGATTATCCTTTAAGCAGCATGAAAATGTTAAAGATTCATTCCGACGGGGAATTTTTGAGTTGCCATTTATTATTCTGTGAAGGAAAACGCTAAATAATAATAATGATGATGATAACAATAACAATAATAATAATAATAATAATAATAATAATAATAATAATAATAATAATAATAATAATAATAATAATAATAATAATAATAATAATAATAATAATAATAATAATTACGTCGGGAGAAAAGTTAATTTAAACATTTTGTCAGCAGGTTCAAAAACTATGGTTAACCAGAGAAGTTTCTTATGCTACCAAATCTAATAATAACATGCTTTAATCTGCATTTTGTTTCACTTAGTCAATCGTTAGGAATGCAATAACGAGCGTCTGTCTTTTCTGAGCAAACAAATGAATACAGGCTACGTTATAATTCTGTAACAAAAAAAGATTCGTAACTTTATGTGTTTATTGATTGGGTTCCACCCGACGTCCAGTACACATGGATTTTTAAATCTCGCATGTTCATTTCCTTTCATTTACATCTTTAGTTTTCTTTATGTAATTATGGAAGGTATAAATGGTAAATCCTTTTTATTTCTAGGAACTCAATATCATAAAGCCTCCAGACTTTCCTAATAACATATGAAACATTCTTCGATATTTACCCAAAAGGGTAAATGGATGTTGTATTCTGATTCCTTTAAACATTTCTTCGACTGTTCTCCAGGTATGAAAATGTTATTTAATGTCTTTAAGTACAAGGGTGAAGCGAAAGAACAAGTAAGAAATTAAGCCTTAGATTTTTTTCCTTAAACTATTCAGTAAGCATAAAAGGGGAAATATTCCAAACTTATGTCATTTTTAAATCCAGTATTGAAGCTTTAGATAAGCGGAAAAAGAATAATATTCCAGTAATTTTATTTTTTTTAACTCAATATTGAATTTGCATAAAGTTGACATTCTTGATAGTAGGTAAAATATTAACAATCTGTTATTTTTCAATTTAATTGTTGTGATATTACCAAAGGTTGTGTAGAGCTTATGATAATTTTATGATATTTTTTTTTTAATTTACGACCTCCAACGTTGTCATGTCGGACGATGAATGGAATTGGGTGAAATAATGCTCAAGTTGGTCCAGGGTCCGTAGAGCTTAGAGTTACCCGACATTCGTCTTTTAGGATAAGGGAAAACCCCGGAAAAAGTCTTATCCAGGTAACCGAGGCGGGCATGAATATTTTATTACATTTTCTCAGTATCCTGCATTATTTTGTGGTTACATAATGTAACAATGCAGTGGAAGGGGCAACTCCGAGGACGATTTTGAACCTCTACCTCTGTAAGAAAGAAAAAGACTGTAAAGAGAAGAAGGGGAAAAAAAACAGAAAGGAAGCAAATTCGTTTCAGGCAAAAGGTTATTAAGCGAAACTAGTCTTCATTGTTTAAAGGTCAAGCAAAATCGAAGTTTGTCATATTGCTTATGTAAGTTTGCGTGCAATTTCCAGGAAAGCTGTCCAACATCCAAGCAAGCTTGTTTCAACGAGCCACGGGTTGATATGAACTCAAAAATCCAAAATCGGATACATCCAAGGTGCGAGCGCTGCGACCCTTAGCACTCATGGTACCTCACGGCCGCGCCGTGGCTCAGTGGTTAGACCGCTTGGCTCTCACCAAGGCGGCCCGGGTTCGATCCCAGGTGACCGCAAAGTGAGATTCGTGGTGGACAACACGGCGCTGGGGCGGGTTTTTCCGGGATCTCCGGTTTCCCCCGCCATCTCATTCCACCGGTGCTCATCGCCGGCGGTGCCTATGTAGTAAAAGCGGGCGTTAAACACTACACATTTCATTTCATTTTCATGGACGTTACCGGAGGAACCTTGGGCCGACGTTCGAGCCCCTCACTGAATGAGAGTTGTTCGGATTGGGTTGGACTCAAGGGGACAGTGTGTTCCTGACACCCGCGGGAGATCGAGTACCTCCGGCTAGGCTTTGTCCGCCCGGAGGGGTTAGGGGGTTGCCTAAAAAGTTCCGGATACTAGCCTTCAGAGCTAGTAGATCACCAGGCGGCCCCACCCGTCTTGACGTTGTCGATGGGGGGAGAGGGCTTTTTAGGCTCAAGGTATTGCACCAAGGAAAGACCCCCGGAGTTTTCCATCGCTCCCAGGTTGACAGAGGCTGGAGTCTTTGGACTTTCGGGTAGACTTCGTGAGAACATTTGTCGTAAAAATAGATTTAAATCTCATTTTTAAAAATGGGTTTACATTGTAGGAGTATCTACAAGGAACCAACGCAATGACCAATAACAGAATATTCCCTTCTCTTAAGTACCTCTGCAAGAAATGCTTTATCTTCGTAAGCTTTGTTGTTATGAATTTCATATTCATATTTCCCGTAAGACTTCGTTTTCTATACACTCCCAGAGGGTGAAGTTCTAATCAAATATGTAGCTTTCTTCATTAATCCTATGGTGATGCATATGCTGGCCAGAATCGCATTCATGTATCAACTAGGCTATTTGCAACACTAACAATGAATAGTAGATTCTCGACTATTCTACCCGATACGAGGTCATACTTTTCAGCCATTTGACACGTTTCAAGATTTGATCTCCAAAACAGAATGGTTATATAATTTGAAATGCCAGAAAACTCAACCCACCAAATTAGGTACAGAGGCTTCAAAATAGCCATATACTCAAGTCCAGAGAGCAGTGGCCATATTATTTCAGAAAACATGCAAAGATATTCAAAGCGAGAACGCGTATCGGGAAAAAAATTCGCAACACAGAGATGTTTACCTCAGCTTATCGCACATACACGGTGAGTCCACTTTATGTATACTCGTTTCAGACGTAATCATGTCTTCTGGACAGCAACGTGTCATACATCGGCAGGCGCAAGGAAACATATCATGGCAAAGCGAGAAAGCGTATCGGGAAAAATTCGCAACACAGAGATGTTTACCTGAGCTTATCGCTCATACACGGTGAATCCAGTGTTTGTATAGTCTGTTCAGATATAATCATGTCTTCAATATAGTAATGTGTCATAGATTGGCAGGCACGAGAAAACATATATACTGCGTGTCTGTCTCACGCTCAAGAGGTCCCGAGTTTGAATCTCGGTCAGGGTGAGTTACCTGGTCCTTAAAGTACTTACAATATGTAAGTCGCCATTAAGGCAGTTGTCTCATGTGTTTATGAGAACTCCTAAGTGGTTTACCGGGAAATACGAGTCAGTTGGAGAATTTAATGTCATATCGGCACGTTGGCCATAGTAGCACAATGGTAGCGGCTGGACGGAAACCAGAAGATCCGTGGTTCAAATCCCGGCTATGGCATTGAATTTTTCAGTCTGACTCTACGTTTCCACAATTTACCTGGATAAGGTTTTTCCGGGGTTTTCCCTTATCCTGAAAGACGAATGTCGGGTAACTCTAAGGTCTATGGAGCTCGGACTCATTTGAGCATCATTTCACCCATTCCATTCATCGTCCGATATGACACAACGTTGGAGGATGTAAATTACAAAAAAAGAAAGAAAGAAAGAAGGAAAGAAATAAAGAAAGAAGGAAAGAAAGAAGGAAGGAAGGAAGGAAAGAAAGAAGGTAAGAAGGAAAGAAGGAAGGAAAGAAAGAAAGAAAGAAAGAAAGAAAGAAAGAAAGAAAGAAAGAAAGAAAGAAAGAAAGAAGGAAAGAAAGAAAGAAAGAATATCATATACTACACGGCAAAGCGAGAAGGCATATCGGGAAACATTCGCAACACAGAGATGTTTACCTCAGCTTATCGCACATACACGGTGAGTCCAGTGTATGTATACTCTGTTCAGATGTAATCATGTCTTCTGGATAGCAATGTGTCATACATCGGCAGGCGCGAGAAAACATGTCATATAGACACACGCAGCTTCCAATCGCTATATTTATGTTTCATATCTTACTGTACATCAACTTACTAATATTTCACTTTTATTTGGCTCTCGTATTCGAGATACACCATTTGTGGCGACTTACTGTCGTACTATTGTAAGTCAGTCATACTTCATGTTGACTCTATCTGTTCAAAACCTTAGTCTATATAGGGCTAGTGTGAACAAATGATTAATTTCCATCAATTAACTTAAATAATAAGAGTTTAATGACGACGCCTGGAAGTTAATTACTTACGATAGTAAGTCGCCACAAGCGAAGAGCTCCTAGTGGTTTACCAGGGAAGTATATGAGTCAATTGGAGAATTTAATATCAGGACGGCACTTTGGCCATGGTAACTCAATGGGTAAGAGTGACTGGACGGAAACCAGGAGATTCATGGTTCAAATCCCGGCCATGGTATTGAATTTTTTAGGTTGACTCTATCTATTCAATACCTTAGCCTATACAATACTGCCCGCCTCGGTAGCGTAGATGGTAGCATGTCTGCATCACGTTCAAGAGGTCCCGAGTTCGAATCTCGGTCAGGGTGAGTTACCTGGACAAGGTTTTTTCCGGGGGCTTCCCTTATCCTCATAGACGAATGTCAGGTAACTCTAAGCTCCATGGACCCTGGACACATTTGAGCATTGATTCACCCATTTCATTCATCGTCCGATATGATTTAACGTTGGAGGACGTAAAATTACAACAATAAGACTATACAAGACTAGTGTGAACAAATGATTAATTTCCATCAATTAACTTAATTATTAAGTATTATCCTACATCTGCAAAGGCGTTGCTAATTATTACCAAATTTATATGATTCCGTTTTAAGAAGATAGTGACCAAAAAGTACTGTTAAAGTTTAAGTGTGTCATTTCTTGTTTCTCTTTTATTCTCTTCCTGCTGCCCCTCCTCCTCTTCCTCTTCTCATGTCGTTCATCATCCGTCTCCCCTCTTTACATTGTGATCTACATATCGTGACATTAGGTGATTTAGGTTTCGTTTCTTTGTCCGGAAGTTGTCACAAATGTTCTTTCTAGTTACTTGCATTTCTGTCTCATCACGTGACCAGGGAACATTAATAGGTAGGTATGTCTGATCTATTCACCGGCAATTTTATTCTGAAAGATTTCTTTCGGTTTATCTGGATGTTTTAACATTTTCATGGCCGCTGACCGTTGTAGGAGCTGAGCGTTGCTTGTTTCAATGCAACAACACCGTGAATGGAAGCACTCTCAAAGAAGATTATGTGACAAGGCACTTAGCTACTTCTTTGTGCGCTCTCAGAGGAAGCTGTGACTGTTATGGAAGGCTTAGTAACCCATTGACAGTTTAATGCTAAACTTCACTCCATCTCTCTTTCTCTCCGAATGTGGACTTAAATATGCTTCTTACAATTTGATGGTTTGACCCTTGGTAACATAATTTGTAAGGATGACTCGACGACAGTCCCAAAAAACTGAAAGCATGACTTTCCCAGCTGACTTTTGTACCTTTGCCTTTTGGGAGGGGGGAAATCAGCATGTTTCCATTCCATGCTCATGGTTTTTGTCTCTGATAGATCCAAAATTCATCCATGGTTACCAGACGATCAAAAAAATCATCTTCACCCTGTTCCAACAGCATCAACGTCTGTCTTGAAAGGTCACGTCATGTTTGCTTTTGGGAAGGGGTTAGCAAACGTGGAACCCACCGTGCAGACACCTTAGATATGTGCAATTCGTCATGAGTAATTTTCCACACACTACCATAACTAAGATGTGTCTCATACATGATCATTTGGATGGTTGTTCGTTTGTCTTCCAGTATTAAACACTCCTCTTTCTTCACTATAACAGCATCGTCTGTCATTGACAATCTACCAGATCTTGGCTCATCTGTGGAGCAGGATTTCAATGTTGGAAGCACAATTCCTACGTCACCACATTACGTCATACAATTATTACTACAGCCAATCACAAAATTACATATATTTTTACACATTTTTCTATAAATTTATACATTTTTCACACCTTTTCTAAATATAAATCGAAACTACTGTTACATCTGTCAGGGACATGTGAGCACTTTGAAAATTCCTTTTCCACTTCACAATAGTGTCATACGATGGGAAATCATTTCTATAAACAGCCGTCATCTCATCATGGATTTCCCGGGCAGTTTTGCCCTTCAAATGCAGGAACTTGGTCACACTACGAGCCAGAGGCGGCTTCTGAGGTAGTGCCGCTGTGCCATGGCACCATCTGTATGAAAACGAAAGAAAGAGAAATGCATAGGTATTGCGCAAAAAGAGATTGTTTCTGAGTGCCTGCTTCCTCGTGTGAATAGGCGCGTTAAACGGAAGCGCTCTGTCCTGATTATTTTCCGGGGCTTGGTGCCGATTCCAGAACGGCACCGTCTACGCTCATAAGCACCTATGTTAAGGGCTAGGATATTTGCTTATACACGGTTTCTTATGGGAGAAGGTGGTGCCAAGATTTTTCTGGCACATAACTTACGCATTATCCGCTAGAGTGCAGTAAAACACGGGACTTGAGATACCTGTCTGTCACCAAATCGTACACGAACGCTTCGTATTACATTCTCCATGAATTGTATTATCAAACTTTTACTGTACTCGTTACACCTGTGCGTAACAAGAGTACGGATGTAACAAATATCTATTTCCGTTTCCCTGTACGTTCTGTTTGGTACAGAATATTATAAAATAGAATGGATTGTTGATAAGATTATCTAAATCGTTCGAAATTAGTACACATATTTATATTTTAACAACCCTTATTTATTTATTTTTATTTATTTATCCATTCATTATTCGTTCATTATTTATTTTATGTGTTTATGTATTTATTCATTCGTTCATTCATTCATTTATTTATTTTTGGCACCGCCAATACAATCCCTCACCGGCCGCCCCTGCTATGGGCCTCAATTTTCTCCATCTTACACCTCAGTCACTTCTGGCACGCACTGTAAATAAGCAAAAGGACTCAAATCACTAAAACTACCAACATTATGTCCCGACGGATCAATGATGACACCTAGCATAAACAGTACCGGGTGGTAATTAAAACTTTACATCACCCCGTAGTATGATGCTGCTTCGTTGTTATGCATGCATTTATTGCATGGGATGGGATTTGCAGCCAAAATAGCCCTCATAAAACACTATGGTCAGCACCGCTTCCTCAAGATTTTCAGGAGAAAAAGAAGAAAAACAAAATTCATGCCAAACAATATTTTATTTGCTTTGGATACTTTTTCAAAATGTTTTTGCAAACATCCACAGTGCTGCGGACAATTTGCTGCATAAATCACGGTGACCAGTTCCGCGAGCTCATTCAATACTGAATATTGCTGTATTTACGTATATGTACCTTGAATATCACGCTTGAATATCACCTTGAATCCTCTATTGTTAATCCTCTTACAGATTTTATCACGTGAAGTCTCTGTAGTGTGTGAAGAAAAGCCTTTTTTAAATACAACTGTAAGTATATTTCAGTATCATCATCATTATAATTAGGCTGCGCCATGTCTGAGTGGTTAGACCGCTTGACTCTCACCTAGGCGCCCCGGGTTCGATCCCAGGCGACCGCAAAGTGGGATTTGTGGTGGACAACATGGCGCTGGGTTGGGTTTCCTCCGGGTCCTCCGGTTTCCCCCACCATCATTCCATCAATTGCTCCATCAATCATTCATCTCAGGCGTTGGGCCGACCCCTCAACCCTGATTTCATCTCAGGCCAGATGCTTCGGCTCCCTCGCTCTGAGTGAACCCAAGCGCCTCCTAACGTCAGTATTGGCGAGAAAGGGAGGGTAAAAATTTATTATTATTATTATTATTATTATTATTATTATTATTATTATTATTATTATTATTATTATTATTATTATTATTATTATTATTATTATTATTATTATTATTATTATTATTATTATTATTATTATTATTATTATTATTATTATTATTATTATTATTATTATTATTATTATTATTATTATTATTATTATTATTATTATTATTATTATTATTATTATTATTATTATTATTATTATTATTATTATTATTATTATTATTATTATTATTATTATTATTATTATTATTATTATTATTATTATTATTATTATTATTATTATTATTATTATTATTATTATTATTATTATTATTATTATTATTATTATTATTATTATTATTATTATTATTATTATTATTATTATTATTATTATTATTATTATTATTATTATTATTATTATTATTATTATTATTATTATTATTATTATTATTATTATTATTATTATTATTATTATTATTATTATTATTATTATTATTATTATTATTATTATTATTATTATTATTATTATTATTATTGTTATTATTACTACTACTACTACTATTGTTGTTGTTGTTTACGTCCTCCAACGTTGTCATATCGGACGATGAATGGAATGGGTGAAATGATGCTCAAATGAGTCCGAGGTCCATGGCGCTTAGAGTTAACCGACATTCGTCTTTCAGGATAAGGGAAAACCCAAGGCAGAAACCTTATCCAGGTAACTCACATTGACCGAGATTCGAACTCGGGATCTCTTGAACGTGAGACAGACACGCTACCATCCACGCTACTGAGGCGGGTTCAGTATCATTAACAATAGTATTTTACGTACACTGGTATTTAGTGGTGACAGACAGAAAATACTAGTGAAATTTTGAGTGATTAGCAAAAGTGGTGATTGGTACATTTTCTCCATTTTAGGCTAACATTCGCGCGGTGTGGGCCAGCTCTAGGAGAAGTTGGAACGTCTGAGTGGAGAGGGGAAGCAGGAATATGTCTTTCAATGTAAGAAGGGCCTACGTGTGACTGTACTATAGAAAGAGTACTGAAGAGTTCTTTGAATAATTATTCTCTCTTATTTGATTGAAGATTATTGTTTGGAGCTTCCCTCGCTTTGACAGTCACGCTTCGCCACACCGAGCGGGATGGCTCAGACGGTTTCATCTGTGGCCTGCATTCGGGAGGCCCGGGGTCGATTCCCGTGGTCGACCTACCTGACCCATGAGTTTTTCGGGTTTTTTCCCCGAGTCACTGGGCGAATGCTGGGTAGGTTAATTACATCTGTCCCTCCATTTCATATCCATTATCATTTAATATCATCTCTCATCTGGTGGTCTATTTCAGGGTAGAAGTGTCGGCGGGTGCCTCGGCGGTGCATGACAGGATGATATGCTCTGAGGTTAACTACTTCCTCCTCCGGTAGGTCGGTTGCCGGCCTCAGCTCCTCTGCTGGGACCAATTCGGGTCCGCCAGCCAGGGACCTCTAGGGCTCGGCTGCTGGGCTCGTTGCGTCCCGCTGTAGGGGAGCGAGTTCATTGTCCTGGCCTGTCGGGGAAGTCTCTATCCAAGTAAACTGTAGGGAGCCTGCCCTCTGTACTGTCGTGGCTCCTTGAATCAGCCACCCTCTGTCTCCTTCACCTCATCCTTCCTCCCGGGGGTGCCCCTACTTGGGGCCATAGGAACAATGGGCCCAGTATGGTGGCCTACGTGCCAAATCCGCTCCGTAATGAAACCCCAATCCCAATTCCACGCTTCGCCACTGAACAGCACTAAGGAATACCTGTTAATTGGTAATATAACTGTTACAGAAAGTCGAGCCTTCCTTTTCTGCAAACGGGAAATCTTAACAAAGCTACCGCTGTCACGCGGTAACAAATAGTACCAGGACCAAGAATGAGGGTTAAGTACTAATATTATTCAGGCGGTTTCGTAAGCTGTTTTATGGCAAATCCATCAAAATTCCCATTTCCTCAGTAAACTGGCACTTAGTCACGCTTGGGTATTTATGACTAGTTAATCCTGACAGCCGTATCAGAGGGGAAAGTACATCCCTAAATACATCTGCTCAACATTGCAGTGAACTTCCTTACTTGTCTCATTTCACTCTAGATCGGCATTAACTCTTGAGAAATTAACTATTGTTTTTGCTTAGCCTTGTTCACCTAATAGCGTTACTTTTTTAGTAAGTAGAGGAATTAATGGCAAAGCCATGACTGAGAGCTTAGATCCGGGTTCGATTGTGGACTGCAAAGTGAGATTTGTGATGGACAACATGGCGCTGGGGTGGGTATTCTCCGGGTCCTCCGTTTTCCCCCGCCAGCATTCCACCAACTGTTCCATCATCTTTTCTATCATTCATCTCGCCCTCATATATAGATATCATCCACTTCTTCACCTTCACATCAGGCATTAGGCTGATCAACAGAGGTAAGAGTTTTTGTTTTAGCGATTTTTTCGCTAATTTTTCGCCAACTTTTCCTTTTTTCGAGACTAATATATTTTTTTTTAGCAATAAATGAAAAGTTTTCTATTATTTTTAGTCTGCATAGAAAAATTTACATTTATTACAAATTACATAAATATAACGTTAACATTCATGTCTTCATAGCATGAAGCTAGAAGTCGTGAAAAAAATGTTTACAAATTTGCAAGATTTGCGATGCCAAGTGCTGCAATATTGTAAAGGTACAGGCAACATTTGTTTCTGAAAGTTACAGATTGATAACAGATCCAATATTACAACTTCTTCTTCTTATTTTTAATTTTATTCTTCTTCTTCTTCTTCTTCTTCTTCTTCTTCTTCTTCTTCTTCTTCTTCTTCTTCTTCTTCTTCTTCTTCTTCTTCTTCTTCTTCTTCTTCCTCTTCCTCTTCCTCTTCCTCTTCCTCTTCTTCTTCTTCTTCTTCTTCTTCTTCTTCTTCTTCTTCTTCTTCTTCTTCTTCTTCTTCTTCTTCTTCTTCTTCTTCTTCTTCTTCTTCTTCTTCTTCTTCTTCTTCTTCTTCTTCTTCTTCTTCTTCTTCTTCTTCTTCTTCTTCTTCTTCTTCTTCTTCTTCTTCTTCTTCTTCTTCTTCTTCTTCTTCTTCTTCTTCTTCTTCTTCTTCTTCTTCTTCTTCTTCTTCTTCTTCTTCTTCTTCTTCTTCTTCTTCTTCTTCTTCTTCTTCTTCTTCTTCTTCTTCTTCTTCTTCTTCTTCTTCTTATCTTCTTCTTCTTCTTCTTCTTCTTCTTTCTTCTTCTTCTTCTTCTTCTTCTTCTTCTTCTTCTTCTTCTTCTTCTTCTTCTTCTTCTTCTTCTTCTTCTTCTTCTTCTTCTTCTTCTTCTTCTTCTTCTTCTTCTTCTTCTTCTTCTTCTTCTTCTTCTTCTTCTTCTTCTTCTTCTTCTTCTTCTTCTTCTCTTCTTCTTCTTCTTCTTCTTCTTCTTCTTCTTCTTCTTCTTCTTCTTCTTCTTCTTCTTCTTCTTCTTCTTCTTCTTCTACCTCACGGCTTTGGATTGTTTAACCCGTTCCGGCTCAAAATTGGTCTGCACATCTTTTCTTCGGTCTTCCCTGGTTTCTTCTTCCTATAGGTTTATAGTTTAAGGCTATTTTTGGTATTCTGTTATTATTCATCCTCTGAACATGTTCTTTCCATTGATTTCTATTTCTTTCAATAGTATGGTTTATTTCTTCTACTTTTAATTCTGTCCTAATATCCTGACTACGTTTTTTTTTATCAATTTTGGTATATACAGCTATTGCTCTTATGAATTTCATTTCTGATGACTGTATTCTCGTACTATTTCTTTTTGTTAGTGTCCATATTTCTGATCCATAGATCAGAGTTGGTATTGCCATTGTTTTGTATAGTTTTATTATAGTCCTTTCTTGCTTTATTTTTTAATGTTTTTTATTGTGTCTGTTATATAGTTAAATTTATTTATTTTCTCTATTATATCAGCTTCCCCTTGGTACGAGACATTACATCCTAAATACTTAAAGTGTGATTTCTGCTCAATTACTATGTTATCTAACACTATTTTTGATCTTACTGGATTAATTCCTTTAAAGTTCATGGTTTTGGATTTATTTGCTGATATTTTCACTCCATATTCTGTAGCAATTTTATCTAGACTGTACAGAATTTTCTGCAGGACATCTTCATTTGTGGCCATTATTATTTGATTATTACAATTTCAATTTAAAAATACCTGTGGCTCATCTTGTTTTATCCCGAATTAACTCATTTTTTTAATTTACGTCCTCCAACGTTAAGTCATATCGGTCGATGAATGGAATGGGTGAAATGACACTCAAATGAGTCCAGGATCCATACAACTTAGAGTTACCCGACATTCGTCTTTCAGGATAAGGGAAAACCCCGGAAAAACCTTATCCAAGTAACTCGCCCTGACCGAGATTCGAACTCGGGACCTCTTGAACGTGAGGCAGAAATTCTATCACCACGCTACCGAGGCGGGCGAATTAACTCATTGAGAACCAAATGTGAAACATTCCAGAGTGGTCACATTGGAAACAGAGTAAGTGCACATGTAGATCATATCATGGATGCCATTGTTAGAGAAGTAGTAGAAGAGAATCTAAAAGTTTCCTGCCGTATGACTGTCTAAATTGAATTCCAATATGGCAAAAGAAACTGATGATGTAGTAACCATATAAGCTTTAGATCATTTGTTTGAACCTTCTAGGCTAGTTACTAAATCAAGTATATGTGACTTAAACCATGCAATGGCAGCATTTAAACAACTAAATACATTTAAAACCAGTGGTATTACTTGTGATTCTGATTTGCTTCTTGGTTACAAAGAACTTTGTGACATTGTTGAACAGCAAAGCCATGATGGTAACGATAACAGATTAGATGTAGTAAAAGCACTCCTGGCATTGAAGGCAAAAGCTGATTCTTACAGCAATTTCTGTGAAAAGTTCCTTCAATGTCTTTGGTTGCCGATATCAAACGCTGACAGTGAGAGAGTTTTCTCTGCATATAACTTAATTGTGACAGTTGAGTCCAGAGGTTCTACTCCCATTAGCCTTGAACCCGTAGGAACAAGACCCGGGCCTCTTTCAACCAGGGAGTTATCCGAGCTGTCCCTTAAAGGGCGCTCGGCGTCCTCCGTGGGGCTTTCCATTAGGGCAAGACCTAGTTTCCTAACAAGCCCCCCCCCATCTGGTCCTAGGGACACAAGACGGGACGGAAGTGGATACACCACTTACGCGCGTCAACACTCAAGGTGAAGACTACCGATATGACCTCGGTGGGGCTGCCTGGTGATCTAGCACACCTTCTACTAGTCTGCAGGCTGGTACCCGGAAACTTAATGGCTTCCCTCAACCCCGTCCGAAGACGTACCCAATCTCCCACGGGTATCGGGAACACACTGCCCCCTCGAGACCATCCCAATCCGAACAGCTCCCGAAGGAGGGGCTCGGCTGTTCGGCCCGAGGTTCCTCTAGTAACGTCAGAGGTACCACGAGTGCTAAGGGTCCGCAGCGCCCGCACTTTGGCAGCTGAAAGGGACGGATCCCTTCCCCTACGGGAAACTTAATCGTGACAGACAAAAGAACAAGTATGAAAAGCGAAAATATCGCAACTTGTATGCTGCATACTACATGTGTATGCTTGTATGCTGTGTGCTTTGCCCTAGGTTTATCTGTGTCTCAATAACTTCAGGCTCCAGGATTTTTTAAAGCTATGAATATTGTCACCCAATTATAGGAAGGCACGACCAACTGACGGCTGTGTGATGGAAGGGAAGCATTCGGCCACGCCTATCCATTTATCTTGTAGCGCTAACGAGGGGATGGTTGGAAAAACATCACTAGCCATCTCTTTCCCCTCCCAGTGCCGTCTGGAACAGTCGGGATGATTCACTGAACCGCGAGACTTCCAGAAACAGCGATCTTCCTATATAAGGCCTGCAGTGGGCGAGTCAAGTCAGTCAGTCGATATGGCATGCAGGACTCCTATATAAATTGATCCAACTGGGGCTCCCAACACAGATGATCAACATTCTACACAGCTTATTGCGACACCGCTCTTTTAAAGTCACAGTTGCGGGGAAAACATCAACACTTAGACCAGTGAGAGGCGGAGTCCCCGAAGGCTTTGTACTATCTCCCACCTTATTCAACGTCTTTATGGCAGATTTCCCCACAGAACCACGAGTCGTAGTGACACAATACGCTGACGACGTGCTTCTGTTCTGCAAAGACAGACACATACTCAGAGCCTTCTACCTCATACAGAGACACCTCCGTCTCACACGACAGTGGTGCCGGCGTTGGCGGATGTCCGTAAATCTGGACAAAAACCACGCCATACCTTTCACAAAGCATCACACCCCCGTAGACTGCCCCACCTTCAACTTCCGAGGTCGAAGGATAGAGTGGACTAACTCTGTCCGATACCTTGGAGTAACATTGGATAGAGGCCTAACCTTTCGCCAGCACATCAGAGACCTAGCGGCAAGGGTACAGGGAGCAATCGCTTCTCTGTATCCTATGTTGGGGTCGAGCTCGATGCCGCTTGGCCTGAGGTTATACCTCTTCCGAGCGCTGGTAATCCCCGTGATGCTATATGCCTGCGAGATCTGGGGCATGGCCGCAGATAGCTGGTTGGCATGGCTTCAACGTGCACAGAATAGAGGGCTACAGTCTATTTATTCTGTGGGTCGATATTTTCCTACCAGTTTGCTTCACGAAGCCTCGGGACTTCCATATGTGGGGGACGAAGTTAGGCGCCGGACAAAAAAATTCTACACAACTTTACCAACTCATAGAAGCGCCCTTGTTAGATCACTGGGAGATTATGACCCCACTAGACGCCGTTCTAGACAACATCGGGTCCCCAGCATGGCTTGCGGGCACCCAAGATAACCCAGGAGCTAATCCTAACAGCAGCTAAAGCTGAGCTCCACATAATCTCGTAAGTTGTTTGGCAACAAAATTCTCCCCAACCCAAACTAAATTAAAAACACCAGGGTGCTGGATATTGCATCCTGTCCTTTCACCTTGAAGGTACAATAATTGTAACCTCACAAAATTCATCAACCTCGAAACCTACACCACATTCATCCTACAAAATCCCGTATCGAATACCTTACCTGTGGTAAAACCCTAAACGGGTGGACACGCAGCAAAAACCTTCTGGCTATATACAGCCAGCCAGCACCTCATGGTCATGGAGTCCAGTCAGTTCTTGGCAAGCAGCCGGAGGAGCGCCGTGCTAGCGAACGGACGGGAAGACTGTGTACGTGCATCAGAGGAGTTGTACGTAATTGCGAGTGCGGAGTGGACCTATGACAGACGAACTGGTGAATTGTAATTGTGTGAGCTAGGGAATTCTATGTAATCGGCAAGTGTTCCAACTGTAATTCGGTGGAAATAAAGAACATTTTGAGTTTGTGCAATTGGACTTTTAATTTCACGAACCCAAAAAGTCACAATATGATTTTTTGCCCAAAATTTGAAATTCTTATTTTTGAAGTACAGAAAATGTATTCAAATGCATCTCATAATAAAACCCAGGGCAATTTTAATTCAGTGCATCTCTATGAACATATGTAGCGAGTTGCATTAGTCTAACACTAAAACTGCGAGGCAAGGAGCATCTTAAATGATGAAAAATGCTGAAATTTTGAATAGCTAGAAATCAAGGATAAAGAATTAGAATTCATATCTAACCCAGCATTCACGTAACTTCAAATTAGATTAGATAATTTTAAAAATGACTGGCGGATGCTGTCTAAGCTTTCTTTGGATTCAAGATGTTCATGAAATTTCAGTTGTACCTATCCTTAACTGATGTGTATCTCAGCGTTCCGTTTTATATATAGGTAAGACGTGAAAAACCGCTTAATTCTGCTCTGATGCCTCGACACACACGGACCTTTTGCTAACTATATGTTATCCACAAAACGTGTATTTCCACTGAAATATCTGTTTCTGTTTTCTAAATGTAATTCTTCCTCTAGTTAAATTACGTAGCACAGAAAATGAAAATGATTAGCAGTTTGACATTTGAGAAAAGTATAAGGATTGGAAAATGCAGACAAATAATCTCCGAAGTGATTCACAATGAGATTTACACTTTTGTGTAGTTTTCCAGTAATTTCTTGCCACATTTGCTAAGTTTCTGCAGCCTAGATGCAGGTACAGAAGTATCGGCGGCACTGCAGATAATCCCGCGCTGCAATACGATGAATCGATAATTATCCTGCTATATTTAGGATTTGTCTGTCAGAAGGTCTAATTCTGTTCACAAGACGCGCTTGATCTCACTGCAATGCTCTGCAATATATATATATATATATATATATATATATATATATATATATATATATAGAGAGAGAGAGAGAGAGAGAGAGAGAGAGAGAGAGAGAGAGAGAGAGAGAGAGAGAGAGAGAAGTGACCTACAGTGCATCAAAACGTTCTTGCATGACATTAATTTCAATTTATCTTACTATACATTTTGTATCATTTTCCTAGCCCATTTTATTAATTACAAATAGAGATAAACATGATTAAGGCACAGGTGAGATATTGTCAATACCGCAATTTCCACTACAGTGTAAAATTATTTGTCATGGGTGTCGTACGAGGTTTCGTCTAAATAAATTATCTGATGTCTATTACTGCGAAACTTCCTTAGTTTTGAGAAATACAATTTTACTGGATTCCATAATAACCCTTATCTTATTCAAAGTGCGGCATTTGAAACCCAACTCCCAGTGCCCATAAAGAAAATCACAAATGTCTTTCAAATGTGCAACCAATTCGTGTAAGGTGGGCGCTCTCCCTTTTGCATGGAATCTATAAGTTTCTCGGCGAATTAAATCGCATGTGAAATTGTCTACTTTAGAGAAACGTTTCCTTTTGTTGTCACACTTGATCGGCGTCTTTGATATTTCTTTCGTCACAATTTTTCTTACTGTATTTCGGTGAATAGCCAGCATTTATGAGGTTCATTGCATGGCCCTTACCAATATTATTTTTCAGCACATGTTTATATGTGTTTAAAACAAGGCATGAATTTGCTTAGAAAGAGTTCCCATTATAAAATTGTTTTTGAGGCTTCTCCAGTAACATAACTCGGCCCAGCAACACTTTCCAATTCATTCACACTATTGTCTTCACTTAATGTTCACTTGACTGAAGGTTATCTACTACTTCAATTGCATTTACTATTGCATTTCCCTCCCACGGTCTCCACATCGTAACGCACAACGAATTTCTGCACGTAATGAAACAGATCAACTGGAAGTTGGAACTTTGGCAACTGAGACTCCCGTGGAGTAAACATGCGACTGTTATTTCTAGAAAATCAGGATTGCTATTGGTCCTCAACGACAGTGTTGCATTTCTGAAGTGTGGAGATTTATGAGGGTCATTATTGGGCGATAGGGTGAGTTTTCTTTGAGACATACTCTGCATGGAGCAATTACCATTCTTTCAGGTCAACCACACTTATTGGAGCACGTACGTGAAGCTCAGCGCAACCGGTGTACGCTCTGCATTGACGTAGGAGGCACCCAGTTTGAACCCCGTTTGTTCTGTATGCCCAGGAGAAGAAGGCAAGCTAGAGGAATGTGTAATGTAATCACTTTTGCCGTCCCCACGGTGTTTATGCTCGCCTTCCGAGTATGACAAGGATGCCAGATTCGTTTAAAATACACAGTGTTGTCACATAACACATCCATGAATAATACCTATCATTACAGTTACTGCAACAAACATTAGATCTGGAGAATGGGTAACTCATATGCACTCTCATACACTCATTTCTTAATAAACAGATCCACTAAGAGAGCAGATAAACAGCTCAAACCACTCTCCCCTTCATTCGTCTCTTGCCTTCTTGTTGTGGGTATACAGTAATGTTAAACTGCTTTGTGCTGCATACCGTTTGTTCGTTGCATCGTCCCGTAGGGGAGGGGAACCGTCCCCTTCAGCTGCCGTTCTGCGGGCGCTGCGGACCCCTAGCACTCGTCTCCCTGATTGGGAGTTGTTCGGATTGGATTGGACTCGAGGAGGCAGTGGCTCCCGATACCCGTGGGAGATCGGGTACGTCTCTGGACGGGGTTGAGGGAAGCCATTAATATTCCCGCGTACTAGCCAGCATAGCTAGTAGAAGGTGTGCTAGATCACCAGGCGGCCCCACCGAGGTCATATCGGTAACCTTCCCATTTTGGAGTTTGCGCGCGTAAGTGGCGTATTCACTTCCATCCCGTGTTGAGTCCACAGGACCAGATGGAGGGACTTGTTAGTCTCTAGGTCTTGCCCTATGGAAAGCCCCACGGCGGCGCCGGGTGCTCTTTTGGGATAGCTCGGTAATTCCCAGGTTAAAGGAGGTCAAGGTCTTTGGACCTACAGGTCCTGGACTAATTTGAGTAGAACCTCTGCAGTTAACGTGTTCGTTGTATCGATGGCATATCGAATGGACACTTTAATAGTTTACTACGCCCAAACCGTGCGTTTCCGGATATGGATTGCTACTTGGAAAATTATCCTTTGCCTTCATGCCCAACATACCAGCCTTGTCGATGTTCTTTTTTAAACTCACCCTGTATATTTTATTTGCCATACAAGTATGTTAAATTTACGTAGCTTTTGATCAAAACCTTAGAGCCATTTTTGAAAAAATTAAAATAATATTTTCGTGTAAGGAGAGCTTGGGTAGGGATTTATTTATATATTGATGTCTTTTACTTGGTAGACACTGAATTTGAATACCAAGTATAGTATTTAATTAACCTTTTAATTTTGAGTTACTCTGTTCTCTCTCTTTCTCTCCCTCCCCCCCTCTCTCTCTTACACACATAGACACACACAAATATCGAAGCATTTTGAAAGAATCTAATTTTTATTCAGGGTGTATCAGAACGTGCATTTTTAGTGAAATCTCAGTTTTTCTGGTGAATGCAGTATTTCTTCTACTATATGTACGTAGTAAAAAGACAAAAAATATATGCACTTGGTAAGAAAGAAGATTTAATACATAAAACTGTAATTAGCAGTCCTTTTAAAACCTAACCGCTTTAAAATGACTTTGCGTTTAGATGTTTGAATATTACAATAAGAAAATAAAAGGAGTCAGAAGGAAATAAGAAAGGGAAACCGGAGCAAAATTAAATAATGATGATTGAAGGATTAATATTTAATTACGAAGTATGTACATATCTAAAGAAAACGAAAGACGATCTTGAGAAATGTGAATAACAAAGGTGTCTGACTGTCATTTATTTTTGTTTTACTTGTAGTCTAGGAAAAATCATTTTTAAACAAAATTTTCAGTAGGATGGAGGCTGTAGGATATACGTTTCTGGTTAGGGACAAAATTTCCAGGTAAGCTTTATTTTTCTGTTAGTATAATAAGTATTAATCAATATATTTTCATGTGCGACATTGGAATCTTATATTTATATAATTATATCGGTTTTAACAAGTTGTTTTTCGCATCAATGTACAATTGTATTAACTTATTTTTACTATAGGTGTTATATTCCAAATAACCAGAGTAAATTCGTGGCTTTCCATTTAAAACTAAAGGAACATTTTTGTTATATCAAATCATTTTAAGCAAAGGGCTAAAATACAATTGTATCAACTTATTTTTACTATAGGTGTTATATTCCGAATAACCAGAGTAAATCCGTGGCTTATCAATGAAAACTAAAGGAACATTTTTGTTATATCAAATCATTTTAAGCAAAGGGATAAAAATGTCTGGCTTTGATTCTCGTATGGCAGGCTCTAGATCCAAAGTCCAGCCTTTAACGTTTTGCTTTAAACTGATTCTAATCAAGGGCCATGAATACAAAATAGTTTTTCTAGGAATGGAGTTTACAATTCATAACACAATGTTTCGCCAAGCTATTTATACTTTTCTTCAAATGAATTTTATCATTTTCTGTTTCCCATGGACAGAACAGATTATGGAGTAATCTATTCTTAGACTTTATGTTACTTGATTGTCTTCCATCATGATTTTGTTGAAAATTTATATGTACCACATATTTTAGACTTTATGTTTCAAGCGCATTCGTGACTATATTTTTCAGTAACTTAAATACTGTCCTACCTGAAAGACTTTAATTTCTCTGTATAGTTCTGGAATCCTATTTACTGCTACCATATTTGGTTAAGTTTCTTCTTTAGGGGTGTAATTATATACACAAGTGACTTAGTTCAATAGATCACTGATTAGTTTTCGTTTGGGTGGGCCCTTTGTGGTCATCGTTCATGGAGTTAATCTTTAACGGCCGCCATCTTTTAAAGAAAAATATTACAGTAAAACAAAATGACCAGTAGAATGAATACGTGACGAACCGAGGCACTTAGGCTGTAGCGAGCTGCAGTAAAATCACAGGCATCTGTGGTTTCGGGATTTAAGCCGAAGTTAGGTTAAGGTTAATGTGCATATATGAACCGGGATCAAATAAAGTCTACGATATAAGAAATTATGCATTTTCCACTTCTGATATCCCCGTTCTTGTGGATTACAAATGCTGATACGGCTGGGTTGTCAGCTTCTGGGTAAGAGCATTAATAACAAACTGTAGTAATACGTACGTTGATTTTACGATGGTTTCACATGAAAACGTGGCATGAAATGGCGAGTTGGATCTGTTTAAGGTTTTCACACTCCTATTAAACCCACTATTGTTGCACTTTTCTTTACTAGGTTATGGGATAAACTATTCTGCATCTACAAATCATTTCCAATTTTTTGCACAATGTTCGTACCTACCTATATTATTACCTACAAATGCAGGTGTGCCAACATATTAACAAATACTGCTAGCGACAGACAAGACTCAAAGCTTAACTAGGGAACTGATTAGTGGCAAAGTCCGTCCGTTGCAGGTGGCAAGCTAAGAAACAGCCCGAGGTGAGTTAAGGAAATGTATCACTGAAATTTCATGAACATTTTAGAAAAATCACCTATAAAATAATGTAAGCCCTCCTGGATCCAAAGAATGCTCAGATAGCATCCGCAAGTCATTTTTAAACGCTCTACTCTAGTTTGAAAGTTACGTAAATGCTAGTGTTAGATATGAATTCTAATTCTTTATCCTTGTTTTATCGCTGTTGAAACTTTCAGCATTTTTCATCATTTAAGACACTCCTTGCGTCGCAGTTTTAGTGTTAGATTAATGAAAATTGCTGTAAACGTTCATAGAGACACACTGAACAGAAATTTCTCTGGGTTTTATTGTGAAATGCATTTTAAGCACACTTTCTTTTGCTTCAAAGCACTGAAATTTGAAATTTTTGGCAAGGAGGGGAATAATAATAGAATATTGAAATTCTGGTATAAGTGTATTAAAGGGCAGAAAGGGGAATTATTGACTCTGTGCATGAAGCAGCAGAAAAGCATTAAAATACAAATAATTGGTGGTCGGAATTGGAAAGAATGATATTAAAGATAGGCATGGGAGATCTATGGAGAGCAGAGGAGATAAATTATAGCGATTTTTTGGAAGGAAGTGAGAACTAGACTACAAGACATAGATAGGCAAGAGATATGGGAAAGTATAGAAGAAAAGAAATCTTTGAAATTTTATAAGCAATTAAAGACAGAATGGGGTAGGGAAAATATATATAGATCAATGTGGCAAAACTGGAACAGAAGGCATAGCATGGATGAGAGTAGGAATATTATACTTAAAAGGTTGAGAAGTTATGAGGTAGGAATATGTGAATTTTGTGGAGATGAAGAGAGCACTGTTCATTACCTGATAGAATGTAAGGAGTTAACAAATTACAGGAGAAAAATATGGGATAAGAAATGTGACAGTGTAAGTAAAGAGATATTGGCAGTACACATGCTAACGGGGATGGGAGAAAAGAAAAATAGATGTATAGGAGATTTCATATAGAGGATAAGAGAAAAGTGGATTAGGATAAAAGAAGCGAAGGTCAAGAAGAAATGACACCAAGCTGCTCAGGAAAGCCAAAGGCTTATAGCCATGGGACCTGAGTCAGCGAGTAAATCTTAGGGTTAGCAATTCTATGTATAGGAGATATAATATGTTCTATGTTAAATTTTATTGTACTGAATTTGTAATGGATACTATACAAACAAATATCAAATATATCAAATTTTTGGCAAAAATGCCATATTCATAGCTTTAAAAATTTCTGCAGCCTAAAGTTATTGAGACAAAGAGAAACCTAGGGCAAATTCCAAAAATAGATATATTGGGAACCTTTTGTTAAAATATGAGACCAAAATTACAGTTATTTTGTCGCAAGGGATTTTTTTAGGTGACGCAACTAAAAATAAATAAATTTGACCATATTTTCCAAACTATCAGTGAAATTGACAAAATTTGGGCTGTATCATATTCGCACTAACTTACATTTGTGGTATAAATCTTACAAAGATAGCGTTATTAGTTCAGGATTTCAAATTTTCAGTCATTAGGTATCCTTCAGATGTGTACCTGCTCTGGAACGAGTGTCTTATTGATACCGGTAGTGTCCGCAAGCCATGCGGAGAAGCCGGTATCGGTTTAAGCGTCGTTTACGGGGTAAATAGTCCCAAACAGATCTAACTAGGGCGCTCTGATGTTGAGATAAACTCTCGTAAAATTTGGTGGCCCGGCGCCTAATTTCATCCTCCACATATCGGAAGGATGAAGCCTCGTGACGTAGCCTCACGGAAACCTTCTGCATACAGAATAGATAACCCGAAGGCACCTATACAGTACACGTTGGAGCAGTAGCAGATTAGAGATTGCGGCCATACCCCGGACTTCACACCCGTAAAGCATGATAGGACTAGGGCCTGAAAGACGCAACTTCAGGGGAACAGACGTCATAGGCGCCACACAGGGTGTAGTATGCCGAGGTACCGCACGACCGATGTGATAGCTCCCGGATGTGCTCCCGAAAAGTTAGGCCCCTATCCAGTTTTACTTCCAAGTATTTGATGGAATTTTCCCATCTAATCCTTTGCCCAGAGTAAGTGAATGTGCGGAAGTTGACGGAAAAGCGGCGCTTGGTAAACATGAAGGCTTGGCTTTTCTCCGTGTTGATGGACAATCGCCAAAACGATGCTTGAAGGAGGCTGAGGTGTCATTGGATGGGATTTAAGGCCCTGCGTGGATGTAGTGGCAAAGCTTAGCCGAGGGATCCTTTTATATGAAAGTGAAGCAGTTGAAAAATACGTCGGGGCATAGCCATAGGATTCTGAGTTTAATGGTTTCAAATATGGGGATCACCATTCACTGCTCCAGCATTTCCGCTTACATAATAGAGAACCAATCATGAATAGCAACACAAAACATCGCCAATCCAGTAGATTTCGGTACTCATTTAAGTCGTTATGCCCCAGCGCAGTACTGGGAAGATGACCATGTTTGTTCCCTGTAACCTATAGCTTTATAAGTGACAACATCGATTGCAAATTCTACTGCTCAGATAATTACATCACTTTACTTCACGTTTATCACTTTTAATTGAAACCCAAGGTATATTATGCCTTTTTGTTACAATAACTTTAAGATATGTATGGAACCATTACGTCATTGTAATCTTGATAAACCCTCTTGCCTCACGTTCAAGAGGTCCCGAGTTCGAATCTCGGTCAGAGTGAGTTACATGGATAAGGTTTTTCTCCGGAGTTTTCCCTTATCGTGAAAGACGAATGTTGGGTAGCTCTAAGCTTGAGCATCAGTTCATCGTCCGATATGACTCAACGTTGGAGGACGTAAATTAAAATCACATTTACTTAACAGAAATATCCCAGCATAACCTATTCTTTTTTTTTTTTAATTTTTTGTTTTTTTTTGTTTTGTAATTTACGTCCTACAACGTTGTCATTGGACGATGAATGGAATGGTTGAATGGTTTCCCAGACGTAAATATCGTAAATACATGTTTCTAAATAAAGGAAGAGGAACTGCATAATAAATCACAAGATAATTATTCTTATCATAATTATTGTATTTTGCAGATAAAAACAGAACACGGTAACACGATAATATATTTCTCAAAAAGTTCTATACAGATTATCACAACAAACTAAAAATTTCTTAGAACTAATGAAACATTTTTTAAACACAGTGATCACATCTATAAAAATCAATGTTCTCTTGTCTTATACATTCAATATGTGTCCAATCCTTGCACGAGGCACACTGAACCCAAGCCTCGTCTGTGATTTCTCAGCAAATGATACACTCTGTTAGAACACTTCAATCGACACTGGTTTTGGTTCCAAAATTTAAATTTTCTTTTGGTCTTCGAAGGCTCTTCACTATTTCCAGTTTCTGTTGGCACAGCGTTAGAGCTAGGTTGTCTATTTATAGTTTTATTAATGTTAGTCTTGCGCCCCTTTGCTATTAGTTCTTCTGATTTTGTGCCTTTTCCTGCAACATCAGCTTCTACAGAGTCGATGTTAATGTTTCAGCAATATATATTGCTACTCTTGGGCTCATCAATCTTTCTATCACATTCTTTATTGCTTGTTTCATATTTTCTTCTAACCATTTTCTTTTCTTTTTGGCCTACATGTTGATAGGAATGCCTAGAAATAAAAATTATTCTAAAGTCAGTGCAAGCTTGCGTACGGTACTTGGAACATTGCTATCGTACGGTACTGAGCAACTCACACGTACGTATATATAACGTCATAGCATGGCCCGATTCTCTTAAACCGACACTGTATTTTGTGTTTGTGTAGTCTACATAATACCAAATAATATGAGTACAAATACTTAATTAGTTCTTCACCGGATAAAGCAGCAGCAATGTCAGCAAGTTATTAACAGCACAGCTCCAGTTCACTATACGACTTCTCTAAACAATAACTTCTGATTCAACGGTCAAAGAGGAGGGAAAACTTTCCGTTGGTAACAAATATAGTTGTTTGTCTACATACACACTATGAGTTTCTACTATCTATCGGCAACTACGAGATACTGACACCCTTGTACCTACAGGCATGCAAACAAAATACAGAAACAAGAAGCTTCTGCGGGAAGAAATTCAGGCACACCGGCGTCACTAATAGCACTTTGGGAATCGATAGCGTCGTAAATATATACAATAATATAATTCATTTTAATTTCAATTAATTTCAGCTTAAAATAAACATCGCATGTGTATAAAGTATTGCTTCAAGATGGGGCTGCAAGATAATCCATCTCTTCTTAATCCCAGCAAAATTTTGCTCCAGTAGACATGCACAGAGCATGGAATTTCACAGTTCGTTTTAAAGCGACTACGCTTTAGTCTTTAGTATCCTTCTTTTATCTTACATTTATTGTATAGAATGCAACGATTTATATTAGCAAGAATTTAGAAACTATATTAGCAAGAGTAGATAGAGGAATAAGCTTTTCCATGAATGGTTTGTAGAAGAGGAAAAGAGGAAACTATGTGAATGCAATCTTAGAATTTTTATTAAACCAAAATAAGGTCAGGGCGTTGATTTGATAAAGGTGAAATGACATTACGAGGGGGTTTCGAAAGCTTTATTTATCACTCTTTAAAAATATGATAGAGAGTTTGTGTTGATATGTGCTTATTAGTTCTTCTCTACGTAATAACCATCCAGATTTACACTTTTCTCCCAGCGTTTCTTGACCTTCCGAATACCTTGAGTGTAGAAGTCTGCGAATTCGCTTTAAATCACTCTTCCACTTCATTAATGACGTCATTTTTGTTGTCAAATCGGCGACCACGTAATGATTCTTAATTTCCGGGAACAAGAAAAAGTCACTTGGTGCGAGATCGGGCGAATAAGGCGGATGCTGTAAGGTCTCAAAGCCACATTCTCTTGTTTTGTCAGCTGCAGCTTGAGATGAATGAGCTGGTGCATTGTCAGACAAAAGACGAACAACTTTGGAGAGCATACCGCGTCGTTTGTTGATCAGAGCTGCTCGTAACTTGTCCAGAAGATTGCAGTAGTATCTGCCAGTGATGGTTTGACCCTCGGCAAGATAATCTGTAAGGATGACTCCATGAAAGTCTCAGAAAACTGAAAGCATGAGCTTCCCAGTTGACTTTTGCACCTTTGCCTTCTTGGGAGGGAGGGTAACCGGCATGTTTCCATTCCATGCTCATGTTTTTTGTCTCTGGATCATACTGATAGATCAGTTAAGTACAGAGGATCTACTCCCATTAGTCCTGGACCCGTAGGACCAAGGACACGGGCCTCCTTCCCGGGAGCGATGGATACTCCGGGGCTCTTTCCATAGGGCAATACCTGGAGTCTAAAAAGCCCCCCACCCGCTGAGCACAACGTCAAGACGTGATGGAAGTGGATACACCACTTACGCGCGTCAACCCCGCAGGGAAGACTACCGAAAACCTCGGTGGGGCCGAATGGTGATCTAGCACACCTTCTACTAGCTCTGCAGGCTAGTACCCGGGACTTTTTGGGCAACCCTCTACCCCCTCAGTGCGGCCGTAGCCTGGCCGGAAGTACCCATTTACCCGTGGGTGTCGGGAACACACTACCCCTTCGAGTCCAACCCAATCCGAACAATGGTCACCAGACAATCAAAAAAATTATCTTCCTCCTGTTCCAACAGCATCAAAATCTGTATTGAAAGGTCACGCCATGCTTGCTTTCTGGAAAGGGGTTAGCAAATGTGGAACCCACCCGTGCAGACACCTTAGACATGTGCATGTCATGAATAATTTTCTACACACTACCATAACCAAGATGTGTCTCATTCATGATCGTCTGTCTTCCAGTATTAAACACTTAACTTTCTTCACTGTGACAGCATCGTCTGTCATTGACGGTCTACCAGCTCTTGGCTCATCTGTCAGGGACACGTGACCAGATTGAAAATTCCTTTTCCACCTCACAATAGTGTCATACAATGGGTAATCATTTCCATAAACAATTGTCATCTCATCATGGATTTCCCGGGCAGTTTTGCCCTTCAGATGCAGGAACTTGATCACACTACGAGCCTCAATTTTCTCGATCTTATACCTCAGTCACTTCTGGCACTCACTGTAAAGAAGTAAAAGGACTCAAATCACTGAAAATACCAACATTATGTCCCGAGGAGTCAATGATGACACTGAAAAATGTTCATCACCACAGCATAAAAGCTACCGGGTGATAAAACTTTACGGCACCCCTCGTATTAAGTTGAAATTCCGTATGCTCCTGGTTGTCTATTCATAGAATTAACCTATGGTATATATTTCTCTCTCTTTTGTGTGAAAACATCCACAAAATTTGGTATATGTTGTATGTTTGTGTCAGGTTGTTAATGTTGCACGCATACATCTTCATTATATTTCAAATTGTAATCCATCTACTTGTAAATGTTACTGTCATATTCCCTACATGACGTGGACATTAATTTCAGGCTCCTACAGCTATCCATTGTTCGTGCTAGAGCCCTTTTGATTTGTTTCACACGAGCACTGACAGATGCGTTTTTGTTTCATAGCAAAAACTACATCTGTATTAAACATAAAACTCTATTACACGTTACGAAGAAAGTTTATTCAAAACTTATTTTCTTTTCAGAAAAAAACTATTTTGGATTAAAATTTCCAATACAGCGAATGAAAAGGTTTATTTTATACAGAATAACAGCATACATGTATACGTTATACACCCCGTTATGGAGAGTAATGTTTAAGCAATGAAACCCTATCTCGCTAACGTTAAGGGGGGACGTATGCAAATATTCAGGGTCTTACATAAATAGCCATAACATCCAAAGTTTTCAAGTTAGAGAGGTGAAACTTAGTATACTCATTTAAGATAATACAGTTAATGTGCACAATTTTTTTCATAATTTTCCATTGTTTATAACTAATGCTACATATTTTTTCTCTATGCAGAGATATTTACAAACTTAAGCCCATTTTTTTTTTCAAAATTCACATATGCTATCTTTCTGAAATTTGGTATGTTATTTTAAAATACACTAAAAATGAATTTGTTGGATTTAGATTTCTTATTGAAGCTGTATAGAATTTAAAAAGAATGTTAATCATATGCATCCTTTAAAAATTAAAATAATTTCATATATTTTGTATCATCACATTCCATCTGGAGCTTAATCTTAAATTCTAGAACCAACAAAATGTTCAATGTGGCATAAGAAAGCTGTGTGCTAAATTGCATCACTGTAGATGAAGTAGTTTGAGAGAAAAATGGGTTGAAGTTGTAGAAAATGCAAGTTACTGGGAAAGGCAATTAAAATTAAAATGAGTATTATTCAGTTTGCCTTTTAATTTTAAGCCAGAACTTTCCATATCCATAGTCTGTATCCTCATTCTGGTCTTCTTCAGCCTTTCTTTTTAAATTCCTCTTCTATCTTGCTTCTTTCTGCATTAATTTCATAGCTCTTTCTGCACCAGCGATGCGAATGTTGTCGATACTCTGCAAAATTGTTTCCATAAACTCACTAGGTTGATACCCTAACTGATGCATAACTTTCTTTCTGCCAACATTCCCATCATTAAACACTATTGCAGCATCAAATGTAGCAATTTTCACCACCATGGAAGACACAAATGATGTTTTGGGACAACTTTTCCATATCAAACTGTTGAGACTTTCATTTGGGTTTTGTGTCTCTCCATAGAGACATTGTTTAGCAAGTCTGGGTGTGCTAAGAACTGGTAGGTGGGCTTTATAGATTCCAAGACAGCTGATGGAAGACTATGTGTTGCTACTATGCTACTATGCAACACTAGGGCATTTAATTTTTTAAAGGTACATACAGACCACGTACAGTCATAATATTTTGGTGTTTGATAGCTAATACTATATACTATTTTACAAAGCAATAACAAAATAGATTTTTTGAACATTTTCTCGTACGTCCCCCCTTAAATTAGCTATGTTGATTACCCTTTTCTCTGAACCGACTTGAAATAGAAATGTGAAATTTTTACTTGATGTTGATCCTTTCCTTCTGAATACACTGATTTTATTCAATGTTAAAATACTGATTTAAAAATATTTTGTAAACGTCTAAAATTTTCAATACATTTTCTGACATTTTATTCTTTAAAAAATAAACTACTTGCGCAATTTCAACCAAGTCAATTCCACACAATCATGGAATTGTAGTAAACGGTTTATGCAGATACACGTTGTAGTATCAAAGTAAACGGGTCATTTATGTCGAAAATAGCTTTTTAAGTAAAAGCATCTACAAAACTCACTTGAGCATAGAATACAACCACTAAAATACTCCAAAACAGTGCAATATGTTAAAGTTAATTATAAATTGTACAGGATCGCGCCTTCTTGAAACTTTTTTCACATCCTCAGCAAGAGTCATAAACAACACAAATAAATAAAATAAAAAGACGATTATACTATAGTTAATTGACACACTAGCCGTATATAGGCTAAGATTTTGTATAGATAGAGTCAACATGAAAAATTTAATGGCATGGCCGGGATTTGAACCACGGATCTCCTGGTTTCCGTCTAGTCACTCTAGCCCATTGAGCTACCACGGCCAACGTGCCGTCCTGACATTAAATTCTCCATTTGAGTCGTATATTTCCCCGGTAAACCACTAGGGGCTCTCGTATTACAGATACACCACTTGTGGCGACTTACTTTCGTAAGTACTTGAGTCCCAGGCTTCATCATTTAACTCTTATTATTTTAGTTAATTAATGGAAATTAATCATTTCTCCACAGTAGCCGTATATAGCCTAGATTTTGTATAGATAGAGTCAACATGAAAAATTCAATGCCATAGCCGGGATTTGAACCACGGATCTCCTGGTTTCCGTCCAGTAGCTCTAACCGACTCAATGGGAAAGAGCGACTGGACGGAAACCATGACAGTCGTGGTTCAAATCCCGGCTATGGCATTGAATTTTTCAGGTTGACTCCATCTATCAAGTTTGATATTTATATGATATTTCTTCTTGTGTTATGCTGTTCTCACAAATACACACACAGAAACACACACACACACACACACACACACACACACACACACACACACACACACACACACACACACACACACACACACACACACACAGCACTCAATAGTCACATTGGGGTATTCTTCCAAAATTGTTCATTTTTTAATTTAGGAGCCTCATAAGTAGGGCCTGGATTTTGATGAAAAGTCATATTTTTCTGAGTAGTCACAGATGATGCTTATTGGAAATTAAGTGCATTCTGGAACAAAAACGTTAGATATATATGGTTTTTATAGGTCATCAAAATACATTTTTACACATTTTTATTATAAAGTCATTTTTTTAACATTTAGATGCATTTTCCGGTCATTTTATTTCTTTTTCACGAATTTACTGGAAATTTAATCTATAGCCCGCATTCGGGAGGTCCGGGTTCGATTCCCATGGCAGACCTGACCCTGACCCATGGGCTTTATGTATACTGCATGTGTACACCACTGTGACAATTTTCAAATAGTGAGAGAAGTGGTGAATAGCTTTGATAGGGTAGATTCTAAGGCAATTGAGAGCGCACAGGATCTGTTTTCTAATAGTCAAATCCAAGGTAAATTAGCTTTCATTAAATCAAATTTTACAGTTTTTACGGATACCATAACCCGCCTTGAAGAAAGTGGCATGACATTGGATAAGTCAACTGAGTTAGTGAGGATTGCGGAAGAGAGAATACATTATATAAAAAGTGAGATTGGGGCAAAATTAGACAGAAACTAAAATTTTTGTTGCATAAAAATAAATGATACCAAATAGTTTGTCCGATTGCCGATAACTTGTTAGGAGAAAATTTCAGAACTGATATTTTTGAACAGGATTTAACAAGCAGTGAAATAGTGTATCTTTTTTATATGCATCTATAACAGCTGTGGAAGTAGAGAGAAATTTCTCAAAGTATAAAACAGTTTTAGCTGACAACCGCCGTTCCTTTACTTTTGATAACTTGAAGATGAACAACGCTAAGTAAGGTATGTTTTGGCTCTTGGGTACTGTAGCTTGTTTTCTTCATATTTTATAAAATTGATAATAACCTGATGAATTTTGAATTTATTTATTATTTAGTAGCAATGATTGCATTATTGATTAAGAAAGTTAATTTTAAAATGTGGTTATTCCAACCATATATTCATTATTTGTCTGTGACAGTTATTAATTTATTATTATGAAAGACATTGCTAATTTTTGTTAGGTCATTTTTGTACATTTTATGTGCACTTTTTTATATTTTAAGGACATTTTATAGCTCATGTTCAGAGAATTTTTAGGTCAACAACTTCCGGGCCCTACTCATAAGTATTTCTACACAATTTTCGACATCCAATATTGGAATGGAATACATTATAAATTAAAAATTCATTAATTTGAAGAGTAGGATCTTTGATTAGAGAACAAATGTCATCTTTCGGAAAGTATGTAACATCAAGTGTCACATAAAGGTTAAATAATATGTAGGAGGTAATAATTATCCTCTGCTCAAATGAAACTGGGGTCTAATTCGCTAAAATCTACGAGGACTGTTCAATAAAGAATGATCATAATTTTTTTTACGGTCAGAATTTTTCGCACTAAGATTCTACATTATTATATTCTGTTAGCTTAATGTGAAACAAACACGCCGTAGTAGTGTCATTGTTGGTACTCCTGGTTCCCGCCTGTGAGAACCAGGCAAGTTCAGACGTGTTCAGTATTACCTACTGCTGCAATGGAGGTAACATTCAGTTAAAGTTGATATTAGAGAAAGATCCGGAGTTTATTTCAAACGTAATCACTGCTGATGAAACTTGGCTACATCATTTTGATCCTGAGAGCAAACAGCAAAGCTCAGTGTGGAAATGTCATTCATCAATAGCCACCAAAAAAGCAAAAGTGGTTGCTTCTGCTGGGAAAGTTATGGTCCTCTCTTTCTTTGATATTTATGGAATGGTTTATCAGAATGTTGTACCTGCACACACATCAGTAAATGGACAATACTACTCGGATATCCTGAAAACATTGCAAGTCCATATCAGGCGCAAAAGACCACATTTGCATGAAGCAGGCTGGATGCTGCACCACGATAATGCGCGGCTACATATTGCCAATGTTGCTGCTGAATATTTTTCAAAAATCAACTAGAAGTGCAACCCTCACCCTCACTATAATCCGGATTTAGCCCCATGTGACTTTTTCTATTCCCTAACTTGAAGAAACGCCTTCGTGGGAGGCATTACCCATCATCAGAAGCAGTGAAGGCTGCGGAGGCGATTTTGAAGGATCTCTCAAAATGGTTTACAGCATGTCTTTGAAGACTGACAGAAACGCTGGGACAAGTGTATCGCATTCAGGGGAGACTATTTTGAGAAGGACCATCAAAATTATGAGGATGAGTAAAGGTACGTTGTCAAAAAAAAAAAATGTGATCATTTCTTTATTGAACAGCCTTCGTATATTTATATTATTTGTCTTTGTAAGAGCGGCTATTTATCCAAATCAATCCCTCTGAGTTCCAAACAGACACGCTGTTCGTTAACCATGTAGATGCATAAGCAAAACTGGGACCTTTAAGATGACTTATTATTATTATTATTTTTTTTTTTTTTTTTTAATGTCTTGGAATAAACCTGTTTTACATTGCACCCCTAAGGCGTGAAAAGTCTTTTACGAAGCAAAATTTCTTGACTTGCTTCCTGTAAAATCCAAATTTTGATGATCAAAGTGTATAGGACATCAGTGGTTTGAACGTACCACGAATAATTCATTAAATAGGCAGTATCAATACTTCTATTTTTATTCTCCCCTCTCTATTTCTTGTCGTCATCCTTTATTGTGACCTTTCCTTTAGGTGTTTCTTGTATTATCAGTTTTATGCATAAATTTTCCCATATTTCTTAATAACAACGATAAATCACAGCTTCAGGTTTTCCTGATATGTATGCAAATGACGCTTTTAACGGAAGTTGATGGTGGTTCTATTTTCGTAGGTTGGAGGCTTATAATACCTTTCCTCTTTCGCGTGTACAGCAACCCTCCGGCAAATTTAGACCTCCTCTCGTCAGAAACGATGACGTGGAAGGGGGGGGGGGGATACTGACGATTACCAGAATGTCTTCTTTGTCTTCATCGCCGTTCGATTGATCTGAACCGACCAGTAGAGCCCATGAACGGTTTACAGGAAAAACAAAATAGTAGTGAAATATTGATTTTGTACGTGGATTTGGTATTGAGGTCACAGTGCGCGCAGCCGGGGCGTGATACGGTGGAAATTACGTGACTGGTGAGCGCGAGTCACGCATAGGACGACCCGAGAGAGCTTTCAGATTCTACGCAAAGCAGAGCAGAGTAACAATGAGAGAGGACGTTATAAGAACGGTGCTCCGGGGCTATCTGACACACTCTGGGTTAAGCGCGGAAAATTAGTTGTAATAGTGAGTGAATTTTGCTTCTCACAAGTGTTTACTGATGTAAATTAATCACAGAAACAACAGTATGTTAATTGTTGAAATTTTGTCGTAGGTAAAGTATGCAGGCGCCTGCAAGCTCCAGAGGGTTGACTACATCTTCTGACGTCACATTCATGAAATCCATTGCTTCGTGAAATCCATTGCTTCGGCAATGAGTTAGTGTTAACATCAGTGCTTCGTCGCCTCTAACCATGTTCTAAGTTCGTGTGCTTCCTTCCCTCCAATTATGTCGTCGTCGACCGTTCTGATCGCGACGCCATATGGTTTCAACGGTAATGTTGTATTACCCTGGAACACTGGAGGGAACTTTGAAAATCAAATTCATAATCTTCGTGTTACCTTGCATAGCGATGACTGCGACAGAGATGCTGAGAAATCAACATCAAATGTGTTAACTGCGCTTCAAATACATGAAATTAGCGCAAGTGAAACTGAAAAACATGACTCAAGAACAGGTATTGAAGATAAAGATGAAGATAATCTCTGTCTAAAAAACTCGCGATATATATACAACACTAAGGACGAAGATGATGAAGATGATAATGAATATGAAGATATAGACGACGAAGACGACAATGTAAACAAATACAAAATGAGTACACAAGTAAGTAGAATTATTGCGGGCAGAAAGAGCTCTCTTACCAAAATTTCGAAGGCGTTCAACTCAAAGCAGAAGACGCCGAGTGCCAGTCCACCTGTAAGGCAAATGGCCAGCAAAAGTAAAACGCCTTCTCCAACTTCACCAGCTGTCATTTATATGAGCAAAAACAACCAACAACAAGCAAAGCAAGGCTCCAGTAAGAACAAACCCACTTCCGCATCTTCATCAGTGGTTGGGAGCGGATCCACTCAAAATGCATCTTCTTGTGCGAAGCAAAAGTATTCAGTATCTTCCCCAGCAGCAGACAGAAGCGGTTCCACCACTGCTACGAAACAAGCCAGTAACGTCAAAAGACCTCCTCTATCACCTTCAACAGCTGATGGGACAAAACCCAGCGAAATTGGATCCTTTTTTGCAAAGCAAACCTCCAACGTCAAAAGGACTCCTCTCTCATCTTCAACAGCTGATGGGACAAAACTCAACGAAATTGGATCATTTCTTGCCAATCAAATCAGTAACGTTAAAAGGTCTCCTTTATCACCTCCAACAGCTGATGGAACAAAACTCAACGAAATTGGATCCTTTCTTACCAAGCAAAGCACTAATGTTAAAAGACCTCCGCTATCTCCAGCAGCTGATGCGACAAAACCCAACGAAATTGGATCCATTCTTGCAAAGCAAACTACTAACGTCAAAAAACCTCCGCTATCTCCAGCAGCTGATGGGACAAAACCCAACGAAATTGGATCCATTCTTGCAAAGCAAACCCCTAACGTCAAAAGACCTCCGCTATCTCCAGCAGCTGATGGGACAAAACCCAACGAAATTGGTTCCATTCTTGCAAAGCAAACCCCAAACGTCAAAAGGCCTCCGCTATCTCCAGCAGCTGATGGGACAAAACCCAACGAAATTGGTTCCATTCTTGCAAAGCAAACCCCAAACGTCAAAAGACCTCCGCTATCTCCAGCAGCTGATGGGACAAAACCCAACGAAATTGGTTCCATTCTTGCAAAGCAAACCCCAAACGTCAAAAGGCCTCCGCTATCTCCAGCAGCTGATGGGACAAAACCAAACGAAATTGGTTCCATTCTTGCAAAGCAAACCCCAAACGTCAAAAGGCCTCCGCTATCTCCAGCAGCTGATGGGACAAAACCAAACGAAATTGGATCCATTCTTGCAAAGAAAACTACTAACGTCAAAAGGTCTCCATCTTCAACAGCTGATGTGATAAAACACAACGAAATTGCATCCTTTCTTGCCAAGCAAACCGCTAGTGTCAAAAGGCCTCCGCTATCTCCAGCAACTGATGGGACAAACCTTAGTGAAATGGGATCCTTTTTTGTCAAGCAAACCATCCATGCCAAAAGGTTATCAGAATCTTCTCCTGCAACTGAAGGAAGCAGACCCAGCCAGAAAGTGTCCTCCCCTACAAAGCAAACCAACACCATTAAGGAGCATCCTGCACCTACTTCATCAGCTAATGCATCCTCTCCTGCGAAACAAATTAGTAACGTTAAATCTCCATCCACTCGTTCAGCTGATGGTAGCAAACCCGCCCAAACTCCAAGCTCTCCTCCAAGCTCTCCTGCAAAACAAACCGACAATATCAAAAAGAATTATGATTCTCCTCCATTAGTTGATGGGAATAAACCGACACAAGAGGTATCTTCTCCTGCGAAGCAAAATTTCGCCAACAAAAAATCTGCATCAACTGATGAGAAAGAAAAGAATGTTTCCATCTCCGTGAAGCAAACCCCGGTCAGCACAAAAAAGCCTGTCAGTCCGTCAAGCGAAGGCAGTGGACACGCCTTGAAACCAGCTCAAAATATTCCTCTTACTGCATCGGAGAGACTACTCAGGGTGCGTGACAAAGTGGAACAGGCAATTAGGGTGAGTACCAAAAAATCTTGATTTTAATAAAATTAGTAAGGATTTGTGAGTGTAGGTACACTTTTCTTTGCAACCAATTGAGCTACATGGATGAAATTTGTACTGTAATTTCTCAGTCAAAGATCTACTGATTGCAGCTAAAATTATTTCTCAAGTTATTAATCATAATTTATTAACAACGTTTTGTGTTCATCATGTACACCTTTTGTGGACAGATATTTTCAAATTTGGGAAGCGAATTTAGGTGGAAATTGTCAAGCTATGCAAGTATTAAAGCATATAAAACACAGAAAAATATAATTGACAGTTTCAGCGAAAAGTGTATCTGAATACTCCATAATACTTACAATTTTGAAATTTTTATTTTGTTTATGTCAAGTGTGTAGTACTGCCATTTAGAATAAAAAGGTTATTCAGAGTCTCTATCTCACCAAGAAGTTAAAAGCTTTTCCTATAAGAGATGGGGGATTTTCTTGAATGCAAGTTATTATTACATCCAGTTCTGAGCTATCTTTAAAGTTTCGAGCCTCTAGCTCATTGGGAAGTTAATTTAATTAAAATCGAAATGGTCAGCACTTTCGATAGGAGTTCTATGAGCAGGCTTTGTGTGTTCAATGTGGCATACAGCTTCATCTTTTTAGACTAAAATCTTTAAGAAAATCTTGACAAACATTCCTTTAAACCTTTCGCTAAAATAAGATACAAATTGGGAAAATTGCACCATAAAAAAACATTTTGGAAGTGAAAGTTTAGGATTGTCATTCTGTAAGAGATCAATGAGCTATTTAAATTGATGGAACTGGGGTGAGGTGTTTACTCATGGTCGCTGTAAGACACGCGAAGGGTTGTAGGGGATGATTGCATGATTCAGGTTGAGGGAAAACAGTCTAAATAAAGGAGCAATTTCACACTGACCTCAAACTGAATAAGGGGCTAATAAAATTAGCTTTCTCTCAGTGCCTAAAACAGCACCCCAATTCTTCTTTTCTAGGTAGGTACTTAGTAAGGCTGAGAATGTATAGGTATGCAGGGGGCATGTAGGAGGCCTTCAATAAATATTGAATTTTCAAATAAGTACTCATATAACTTTTAGTTTCTGCGATATTTTAAGTAGAGGATGTATTGTAATGTACCTAAACATTCGATAAGGCACATTCATTGAAGATACATCCCATGAATCTAAAAAGAGCATTTTAAGAATAACGTCTTTGTGTCCATTCGTGTCTGTGAGTAGCATATTTCAAAAGTTAGAAGTCTTAGGTGCCACGATTATATAATAATAATAATAATAATAATAATAATAATAATAATAATAATAATAATAATAATAATAATAATAATAATAATAATAATGATAATGATAATGATAATGATAATGATAATGATAATGATGATGATGATGATGATGATGATGATGATGATGATGATGATGATGATGATGATGATGATGATGATGATGATGATGATGATGATGATGATGATGATGATGATGATGATGATGATGATGATGATGATGATGATGATGATGATGATGATGATGATGATGATGATGATGATGATGATGATGATAATAATAATAATAATAATAATAATAATAATAATAATAATAATAATAATAATAATAATAATAATAATAATAATAATAATAATAATAATAATAATAATAATAATAATAATAATAATAATAATAATAATAATAATAATAATAATAATGATAATAATAATGATAATAATAATAATAATAATAATAATAATAATAATAATAATAATAATAATAATAATAATAATAATAATTTTTTGCTTTATTGATATCAACAGCATGCTCCATTATATAGTAATACTACATGCTTTATAGTTACATGTCCTATTTTGAATTAGTACAACAATTTTACATTGGGTTATTCTCTGTTTTAGACACTATGTACATTAAATTCAGTTTATCCTTCTAGCTGATTTTTGGGAGTTCACAATTTGTGATTATTTCACTGTAAATACTTGTCATATTTGTGGAAGTGGTGCTTTATGTTTTAGTTAATTGTAAGATTATAATGAAACCGGAGTAAGTTGATTGTATAGAGTTCACAATTTGTCGTTATTAAACTCCAAAAAATTCAGTCCATATCCGTGAGTTTTATAGAAGTTGCGAATTTTACGAACGACTTCAGGTGATTATTCGCAATCTTCTCGTTGGTGGTAGGCCATTTCCCTTCATTGCTTGTTACACTTTTTGCCAATTCTAGTCTTTCTTTATCAAGTCTTCTGCAATTAAATAATAATAATAATAATAATAATAATAATAATAATAATAATAATAATAATAATAATAATAATAATAATAATAATAATAATAATAATAATAATAATAATAATAATAATAATAATAATAATAATAATAATAATAATAATAATAATAATAATAATAATAATAATAATAATAATAATAATAATAATAATAATAATAATAATAATAATAATAATAATAATAATAATAATAATAATAATAATAATAATAATAATAATAATAATAATAATCTTATCATGTATATATCGAAATATAATATTAATCCTTTCATATCCACAATACAGGGTGTTCCAATTAAACTTCAATAAAATAAATAGCTATAATTGGGAATGTATAAGCCAAACAAAAATAAATCTGGCCAGATTTGCGGGCGCAGATCTTTTAATTTATATAACAATGGTTGCCATGGAGTTGTGACATTGAGAAATAAATAAGTGCAAACTGCTAATTCTGTGAAACTGTCATGTGGGAGGACCTTGAAAGGCATGATCCCATTGCTAACTATAAGAGAATAATGGCTGGGAAGCTTCTTGTCAAGCAATACTCAGCATGTTAACAAGAAAGTTTACGTTGAATTCATATGAACTTAAATAGAATCGAAATGAAAAATTCAATGCCACGGCCGGGATTTGAAACACGAATTTCCTGATTTCCGTCCAGTCACTCTTACCCATTGAGCTACCATGGCCAACTTGCCGTCATGACATTAACTTCTCCATTTGACTCGTATATTTCCCCGGTAAACCACTAGGAGCTCTCGCATCCGAGATACACCGTTTGTTGCGACTTACTATCGTAAGTACTTAAGTCCCAGGCTTCATCATTTAACTCTTATTATTTTAGTTAATTGATGGAAATTAATAATTTCTTCACACTAGCCGTATATAGGCTAAGGTTTTGGATAGAGTCAACATGAAAAATTCAATGAACCACGGATCTCCTGGCTTAATAATAGTATGAAGAAATGATTAATTTCTATCAATTAACTAAAATAGTAAGAGTTAAATGATGAAGCTTGATGAGGCTTGAATAAATACGTGTTTTTTGTGTTGAAAATGCATATTCATATTATTAATACATATTAATATCATACTTAACGAAGCGGTAACAGTACTCAATTTCTTCTCGGGCAACAAGCCAGGTGAAAGACGATTAGAAATCGACGTTTCGGGAGTGTGCATCTCTCCCATCGTCAGGATATTAATGCCTGATTTCACCAACAGATGTTAAAATCGACGTTAACAAATATAACGTAACAATTGTCACAACGCTCAAACTAATGTTAAATTTCTTGCATTTCACCAACATGTTTTCTGAAAATGTTAACAAACCTGTGTTAACGCCAAGAAACTTGTAAATATCACAGCTATAGAAGGCCATGGATGATTTTCTGAACGTGCTCCGATGCGTTTTTGTTTTCATTTTCGTCTGCACAAATGGCGGATGAACAAAATCATAAAGCCGTAAGACAAATTTCTCATCGACGGAGAAAGATTTGTTAATTGAAATGGTGACGAAGTGTAAGGATATCGTGGAAAATAAGAGGACGGATGTGGTGAATGTAAAAGAGAAATATGTCGCGGGGAAAATATTGGAAACGAATTTAATTCAGATGCATGTGTCACTACTACAAGCACCAAACAACTTGTCAGTATTACGTAAATTTAAAACAGGTGCGAAGAACAAGTGCCTTAAACGTTTCAAGATGGGAGGTGAACAATGTATTATCCACATAATTCAGTGAATTATAAAATCGCAAAGTTTTAATACTTGATGCAAATGCGAGATCGGCATATTCCTATCTATGTATATTCTAACTCATTATTACGTAAGTTTAAAACGAGGTGCGAAGAAGGACAAGTGACTTGAACGTTTCAAGACGGCAGGTGGACAGTGCGTTATCCACATAATTCAGTGAATTATAAAATCTCAAGGTTACTAATACTTGAAGCTAAGGCGAGATAGTCATATTCCTTTCGATGCATGTTCTAACTCAGTATTACGTAAATTTAAAACGAGGAGCGAAGAAGGGCAAGTGACTTGAACGTTTCAAGACGGGAGGTGGACAATGTATTATCCACATAATTCAGTGAATTATAAAATCGCAAAGTTATTAATACTTGAAGCAAAGGCGAGATCGGCATATTCCTTTCGATGCAAGTCCTAACCTCTCTTGTACTTCCGCAGTAACCTTCATAGCAAAATGTTTCGACAGTCTATACCTCCGTAAAACAATTTTCTTCGGATAGTTCCTCAAAATCCTTTCTCCTCATAGGCCGTACTCTACTGTCAATGCCACATAGACGGTCTTAAATATGGCAAATCGACATCAACAGCTGAGTTCATGCTCGCCATCTTGACTATTTACAATTGTTAAGGACTTGACATTAGAAATTCGGCATGTTAGTTTAACATGAGATTTAACACGAGTGTTACCCTAACACTTGTTGGTGAAATGCAATTTTTGTTTTAAATATTGCTAAACTCGTGTTAAGTCTTAACATCTGTTGGTGAAATCGGGCATAAATGTTATAAACCCCCCCCCCCCCCGACACACACACATACACACACACACACACACACACACACACAGGTGAGCCCAGAGGTTCTACTCCCATTAGTCCTGAACCCGTAGGAACTGGACGCGGGCCTCCTTCAACCAGGGAGTTATCCGAGCTCTCCCAAAGGGCGCTCGGCGTCCTCCGTGGGGCTTTCCATAGGGCAAGACCTTGTTTCCTAACAAGCCCCCCCATCTGGTCCTATGGACTCAAGACGGGATGGAAGTGGATACGCCACTTACGCGCGCCAACACCAAAGGTGAAGACTACCGAGAACCTCGGTGGGGCCACCTGGTGATCTAGCACACCTTCTACCAGCTTTGCAGGCTATTACCCGGGAGAATTAATGGCTTCCCTCAACCCCGTCCGAAGATGTACCTGATCCCCACGGGTATCGGGAACACACTGCCCCCTCGAGTCCATCCCAATCCGAACAACTCCCGGAGGGAGGGGCTCAGATGTTCGGCCCGAGGTTCCTCTAGTAACGTCAGAGGTACCACGAGTGCTAAGGGTCCGTAGCGCCCGCACTTTGGCAGCTGAAGGGGACGGATCCCCTCCCCTACGGGATCACACACACACACACACACACACACACACACACACACACACACACACACACACACACACACACACACACACACACACACACCCGAAACGTCGATTTCTAATCGTCTTTTCACCTGCTGCCCGAGAAGAAATTGGGTATATTTGTCGCCATGAAAGCTTCAGATCTTATTTTACGGTAACAATACTGTCATCCCAAACGCATGTGGACGCGTAGTGATACGGTACTTTGTGCTCTTGTTGGACATAGTATAACTTAGGTGTTGGTGTACGTGCATACATACCACCTATTCCCAGCAATGAAGAAGTGGCTGGCTATGCAGCGTTTTGATGACGACGCACAGCTGCAAGAAGAGGTAACGAAGTGGTTGAAGGCGCAGGCGGCCGAATTTTTCGACGAAGGAATTTCCAAGCTCGTACATCGCTACGATAAATGCCTTAATTTGAATGGTGACTATGTCGAAAAGTAGTATTTGAGTGTGGCTTTCATCTGTATATAATAAAATTTGTTTCCTATACTTTGTTTACTTTTTATTCCAAAACGTAATCTACTTTCTGGATAGCCCTCGTATTTTCTCTTTTTGCTCAGCTGACCGTTGCTTCTTAATTTCGTCATGACCAGCAGTGGCAATCTGGTCTTGAAATTGGCAAGTGAATAGTCACATATTGCTTCACTGTAGCTAGCTTCATTTTCTACGTAGTCACATATTTGTTTGCTCCCAGTACCTACCTGTGGCACAGCACATTGATTATTCTGTTATAATGTCAGTCTGATATATACATTGTTCAAGGAGCATGTCTGCCAAATCCACTCCTCCCATAAACTGGTTGTATTCTGACACTACCTGAGGGCATTGTATCTCCATACAGTTTTTATCGGCTGAATTCCACAGTTTCCATTTACTAAGCTGAGTACCGCTCTCAAAATCCACAGCCTTCTTACCAAGGCGAACCTCCTAATAACCACATGGTTATTTCGTTCTACACACTAAATTCCCAGCCCGCCTCGGTAGCGTAGATGGTAGCATGTTCGCCTCACGTTCAAGAGGTCCCGAGTTCGAATCTCGGCCAGGGTGAGTCACCTAGATAAGGGGTTTTCCGGGGGTTTCCCTTATCCTTCAAGACGTATGTCGGGTAACTCTAAGCTCAATGGACCCCGGACTCATTTGAGCATCATTTCACCCAATTCATTCACCGTCCGATATAACTTAACGTTGGGGCGGACGTAAATGGAAAAAAAAAAAAAACACTAAATTCCCTACATATGTCAATTTTTTTCAGTTCACCTTCTGATGACAGATTTTTTTTTTTTTTTTTTTTTTTTTTGTGATTTTACGTCCTTCAACGTTAAGTCACATCGGACGATGAGTGGGATGGGTGAAAAGCAGTTATGCAAGATAACCTAATCTGGTTAAAACACACAATTTATCTCAAATTCATTTTTATGTTTATTTCTTAACCTTTTTTATGTGAACTGTTTCAGAACTTATACCACTAAAGTAATAATTGCTATATCCCGGGAGAGGTTAATTTTAATCAATCAGTTATTTCTCTGCCTGTTTTAGGTTCGAAAACCGCCTCACGTGCTATCATGACGTTAATTTTGGCAATCATGTGAAATGGCGTTTTTCAGTAAAGCACGATATTTTATAGGATGTTTAATAGTAAAAGCAATTTGTAGTGTGAAAGCAGAGAAGTGAAACAGGTGCAAGAGATAAGAATTTGCTGAAGTCGAGAGAGATGTGTAATAATACACGTTAGAGAAACCAATTTCTGCTTGCTCATCACTAGCTCTGGTTTTCAAACAATTACCAAACGATGTTTTATTAGAACTACTTAGTGAAGAGATGTCTTTGAAGTAGCAGTAGTTTCTCCATCCCTAGTCATCTCATGGTCATTAGCAAAATTGACTGAATTAAGCAAAGAGGTGTAATTACAGCTTAAACTGCCAATAAAGATAATATATGCTCTCAAGTCATGAAATATCAGTACAGTACAGCAAAAGAGCAAATTTGTGAATTTAAATGCTCTACTACTACTTATAAACATAGGGACTGGGGTTTACTTCGGATGGTTATCAACTTATCACATAGATAGTAGGTATAGGTAGGTTATATAACGAAGCGGACACCTCGCAAACTGCGACATACGTGATGTATTGTATAAGACTCGCAATGGTTTTCGAATACTGACCTTCACTCCTAGAAGAGTCAGCAAGTCCCGGTCTAACCTTCTTTCTCTTCTGTCTCCTTCCAACTCATATACTCAGCGAACTTACCGCTCCTGTTAGGAATTGATACAGATTTTTCTTAACGGTTTTAACAGCTGTATTCCTATTATGTAATTGATGAAAATTAATCGTTCCTTCACACTAGCTGTATATAGGCCTAAGGTTTTGGATGAGTCAAACCGAAAAATTCAATGCCATCGCCGAGATTTGAACCACAGAACTCCTGGTTTCTTCTCTCCAGTCGCTCTTACTCATTGAGCTACCATGGTCAATATGCCCTCATGACATTAAATTCTCAAATTGACTCATATTTTCCCGGTAAACCACTAGGGGTTCTCGTATTCGAGATAAACAGTTTGTGGCGACTTACTATTGTAAGTACTTGAGTCCCAGGCTTCATTCATTAAACTCTTATTATTTTAGTTAATTTATGGAAATTAATAGTACCTACACACTAGCCGCATATAGGTTAAAAGTTTTGGATAGAGTTAAACTGAACAATTCAATGCCATGGCCGGGATTTAAACCACGGATCTCCTGATTTCTTCCATCCAGTCGCTCTTTCCCATTGAGCTACTATGACCAACGTGCTATCATGACATTAAATTCTCCAATTGACTCATATTTTCCTGATAAACCAATAGGGGCTCTCGTATTTGAGATACACTGTTTGTGGCAACTTGCTATTTTAAGTACTTGAGTCCCACGTTTATGAAAAATTCAAAAGACATCAAAGATGCAAACAAGTAACTACTGTCCTCCACAGGAGAGTAAGTCTCTGAGGCCTTAGACTCAGGGGAGTTGACGAAGGTACCCACAACTTCCCTGGACAGGTTTATGACACCCCATGTCAGTTCAGTTACAGACCATTCGAAAACATTCAGACGGCTTCTATTTTTCTAAATGAATCTCTCGGTTTTAGTGTAAAGAGTGAATAAGGGCACATGTTTTCTTAACAGTTCTGCTCCTTGTGTAGCAGGCATTCTCTGCCACACACATTTGCTGTCCTTATACCACTGTGTAAGACAGCACTTCCTTTCAGGGACCTTCTTTGCGTTGCTAGACAGTACTCTTTCCTCAATCACCAATAAAACTTCACACAGAAAATTTACATATCATCCCAGAGCCACATACCTTTTTCAAAAAGTCTTCAAAGAGCACAATATTACTTTGGCCCCAGGGAACAAATTTAGTGTACAACATCTTTTGAAATCACATAATACAAAGGAGACACCTACAGACAAAAAATCAGGTGTGTACCAAATAAACTGCAAAGACAGTGACAACTTTTACATTGGAAAAACAAAAAGGAAATTGAACATTAGGCTTAAAGAGCATTTTAGAAACATCAGGAACAAAGAAACAGATAAATCGGTGGTAGCGTACCTTTTTTGGAAGGAGAATCACAATATAGAATGAGAAATCCACTTAAAAAAAGGTGTCCAAGTTTCAGCTGCATTAACCACGTGAGAAAAAATTTTCATAAAGAAATATGAAAGAAAATTGTTCAATTTCGACACTACCTTTGAAGAGAACCCAAACTTCCAAGTTCATCAAGATACCAACAGAGACCCCTATCACCTCCAAGGAGTTCACCAAACCAACATCCATTAGTCGACAACAGTTGATGATGTTAGGAAGATCCTAATAAAACGCTTTCTAGGTAAATACTAGCAATAAGTGGACCATTGAGTATTAGTTCGACCCAAAATTATATTAATTTTATGCTTCATTGTATCATAGTCCTTACACATTGGAATCATGTTTAATATTTAACTGACCTTTATTTCTGAGTTATATACATATGTAAGAATGTTCTTGTGCACACACACTAGACATATATACATAGAAGCCACATGAACAGAACTCACCCCTCCCATACACACACATCTTTTTCTCAAAATACTGTTTTGAGCACCTCAAAATATGTACTTATGGTGAATTCTCTTTATCAAGTTTTTGGATGAAATGAAATGCTTCCTCTATAGTTAAGCACAAGAGTTAAGTGTAAGGAATTTTTACTCACAAAATAGAATATTTAGCTGTAAGATTAATTTAATTGTTTTGAGAAAAAAGAATTCTCACTTTTGGTGAGAAATTACTCTAATTTCTGTGCAAGTGACTTGAAACTTTCATTGCATTGCACAGGGATCTTTCTGGAAAAAAAATATTTCTTCAGATGCACCTAACTGTACCTTAATAGAATAGCATTCCTGTGTTTATTGAACCATGTTGAGATGTTGTATTATATTTTTTCAGGATCACAAAATATTCGTTATGTATGCCCATTACCCAACAATTAGAGAGGCACTGAAGCATCGAGGGTGGGTTGAAAAGGAAAAAGAGAGCTGCCTAAAAAAGGCATCCCAGCCAGCTCTTCAGAACCCACTAGATGCAGACGGTAAGCACATACATTTGTTTATGTTCATGTCTCTCATGCATAATTCAGCATAAATATTTTGAAAAGTATTACATTTTTTGAGGACAAAGTTACTGCAAAAATGGAATTGCACATTTTAGCTACTACTTACTATCTTATGAATTATATTAGGCATAGATAAAATTTGCTAATGGCAAAAAAACACAATCAGCTTTTTTTTGCTATACCTTATAATTTATGAATGTTTAATTGCCACTTTCATACACTTTGTAATCTTATCTATGTATTTATTATAGTGCATCAAAAGAAAAGATGAATATTTTTAATATATACAATGATACCCTCTTATTCCTCACAGTTGAATCATAGAAGACATACAGAATTAGTGTAAATATGCATATTATGCGTACAGGAAGTCCAAGAGTTCAAGGGATAAAATCCAGGAATTGCAGAGGGGACCAGGACATTAATTTTGAATTAAGGAACTTAATGGTCTATGGGTTCCAATTACAAGGTGCGTTCAAGTTATAACACCTCCTATTTTTTCTCAGAAATAAATCACAAGAAAAATGTGAAACTAGTGTCACTTCTCAGGGTAATCTTTCACAATGTCGATGCCATGATTCCATGGCTGCTGTGAACACTTCTATAGGAGTGTGTTTTGACCACTGGAAAATCGCTGAAGCAACAGTGGCATGATTAGTGAATCTGCGACCACGGAGAGTGTCTTTCATTGTGGGAAACATCCAAAAGTCACTAGGAGCCAGGTCAAGTGTGTAGGGAGCATGAGTAATCTCTTCAAAGTTGTCACGAAGAAACTCCTGCATCGTGTTCACCCGATGCGCTGGTGCGTTGTCTTGATGAAAGAGTAAACGTCCAATCTTTTCCGCCCATTTTTCACACAGTGCTGCAAGGAGTTTATTCTTCAAAACATTTTGGTAGGATATAGCTGTCGCCATAGTGCCCTTTGGAATACGATGAGTAAGGATTACCACTGCTCTCCCAGAAGATGGCCCCCATCATTTTGTCAGCACTGGCGCTCACCCAAAATTTTTTTGGTGGTGGTGAGCCTGTGTGCTTCCATTCAGCTGACTGGCTCTTCGTTTCAGGGTTGTAAAAGGGTATCTACGTGTCATCCATTATCACAATCGATTAAAAGAAAGTTCCATTCCTGCCATCATCATGCATCAACAGCGCCTTCATTGAACTGTTGCACCCACGAAGACACATTAGACACATCTATGGTAGCATCTCTACATGCCTCACTCAACTGGCGATGAATTTCAATAGGTGTCACACAACGAAAATGGAGAAAACGAATGATTACACGCTGTTCTTGCAATGAAAATGTAGCCATTTTAAGTATCAAAAACCATCCTAGCTCTCGTCGCTGCCACTAGAGTTCTATGCACTGTACAGTGCTGCCATCTCTGTCACCCATTCACAAAGAGTCTGCGTGTATTTTAAAAGAAACCAGAAGTTCCTATCTGGTCCTGAAAAAAAAAATAGTAGGTGTTATAACTTGAACGCACCTCGTACAATGCAATGAGTTAAAATGTGTTATAGGCAAAACACACTACTGACTAAATTAATTGTAAGATGGAGATTATTTGGGAACACACACTATATTTGCGCAGGTAAATATGTGCTGCCTCTAGCTTTATCTTAAATAAGAGGGATGTCAGAAAGCTCCTCAAATGTGTAGGGATGAGTCCTTTTTAAATGTCTACAATCATGCAGTCTGTTGTTCAGCCTGTTAGTAATATAATAATAAAGCATAATAAATCAACACTGACCATGCATAATAAGAAATAGTGTCAGCAATTCATCCCAATATTTTGTAATGTTGCATTAACTAACTTGCAGTTAGTCATTTTTATTTTCTCTATATAAGGGTGGGTCAGTAAAGATTGAGTTTTTTTTTTTTTTTTTACCATGCACAATAAAAGCACGCTGTGGAAACAATTTGCATGATGCCCATGCTCGCTTGCGCATTTGTCTGCACACAGGGGACAAACGAAGTAGGTCAGTTTGTCAGCTGCCTACAGAAGAAATGGAGGTGTTACGTGAAGAATAATTTATTTTGCTGCATTGAAGCTTTGCTTTTGTTTGCAGTAATCCGGCATGAAAGCTTACAGATTTTGCAGGAGGCTAATGGTGATGTTCTGACATAATCCACAGCACTTCAATGGCTCAAGGAATTTAAGGAGAGCATGTTTCAGTAACAAAGCAAGATGGGCCAGGTGCTCTGCAACAGCAATAAATGAAACCATGATTAACACAAATGGCATCACTGATCATGATGACCGACAAATAGCTGATAGACTTGCAGAAAAGACAGATTTCCCATGGCAGTGTTTTTTCAATTCTGCATAATCACTTAAACTTGAGATGCGTTTATGTGAGATAGGTGTGAAGTTTATTGGCTCCTGAATCAGAACTTGATGTGGGTGAAAGTGTGTATGGAACTGCAACGTCTGGTTGAGATGTATGGGGATGCATACCTGAATTCCATCATTACTGGTGACGAAAGTTGGCTTTAACATTATGACCTGGAAAGCAAACAGGCATCCTCAATATGGAAATAACCTGTTTCTCCGATGCCAAAGAAAGCAAAGGTTATTCGGTTAGCAGAAAAAGTGATGGTAATTTCTTTCTTCAACTACAGTGGAATGGTGTACCAACATCAAGTCCCTTCTCATCTGAAATTAATAGCGAGTATTACAAGGCTGTTTTGGATGTCATTGCTAAACAAATCCAATGAAAACGATCAGAACTGCATCCTCCTGGTTGGTGCCTGATTCATGACAATGCCCACCCTCATATGTGCAACATTATTACAGAGTATTTGGCCTGCAGAAACACCGAATGTGTTCCCCATCCCCATACTTTCCAGACCTGGCCCCTATGATTTTTATCTCTTTCCTTGTCTAAAAGAGGGACTAAGGGGGAATTTTTTACTACTTTGAAGGCCATCATGAAGAAGGCCGAGGCGCTTATAAAGAGGATGCCAAAAGATGGATTTCAGTGTGTGTTCCAGGACTGGCAGAAGTGTTGTGCTAAGTGCATTCTACTCAACAGAGAAACTTTGAAAAAGACCACATCAATCTGGACCAAGACTAGTGTATTTTATGTTTAAAAAAAATATTCTCAGTCCTTATTGACTCACCCTCGTACATATAGCAAGTAGGGAAAGTATTATATCCCTCCAAAATTTCGGGCCACGCCGTGGCTCAGTGATTAGACCGCTTGGCTCTCACCAAGGCGGCCCGGGTTCGATCCCAGGCGACCGCAAAGTGAGATTTGTGGTGGACAACACGGCGCTGGGGTGAGTTTTCTCCGGGATCTCCGGTTTCCCCCGCCATCTCATTCCACCGGTGCTCCATCTTCATCTCATGTATCTTCAGTGTCATCGCCTGCGGTGCCATATGAAGTAAAAGCGGGCGTTAAACACTACACATTTCATTTCCTCCAAAATTGGATGTAGACAATAAGTTCCTTTATATTTGTGTAATATTTATTGCTTCACTGTAGCTAGCTTCATTTTCTACATAATAAGTTCCTTCTTCAAAATATTTAGGTTCCACCTACAATTCCTCCAATTTTGTTCTCTTAATTCTGGGACATTTTGTATATTTATACGAGGATATTTCAAGTCAGTCTGGGGCATATATTTTTGCAGGTTTAAATAGATGCCTAGGCTGGAGCTTTTGTGTGCTGTAGACAGTGGCATCTGTGTCCTTTTACAGGTAGATGGTGCTCTTTTCCTGTGCTTCAGGATATACCGTTATTCAGTGTGAACTTCCACATGGAACAGCATGTTGTGATGAATTTTTTGTGAATGAGGGCATAAAACCTGAATTTTACAGAAGCCTTCAGGCTCAGTATGGTGATGAGACACCCAGTCGCAGTAAGACATTTGAATGGTGTAAGTGCTTCAAAGATGGCCGTATCTCTATCACTGACGATCTTGGTCATGGTGGATCACAACTTTGGGACTCAGTCGCAGTAAGACATTTGAATGGTGTAAGTGCTTCAAAGATGATCGTATCTCTATCACTGATGATCTTGGTCATGGGGGATCACAACTTTGGGACTTAGCATGCACTCACTTTTTGGAACAACAAATGATCATGAATTTTTGTGTTCACTGTTCCTAATGACAAATTACACACCCTTGCAATCTCACAACAGGTTATGCAACGATTGTCCAGGATCAGCTGCTCCATATGCTGAATGTTCCCATGAATGACTGTGGGCTGTGACCCACCACGACCAGGATTGTCAGTGATAGAGATATGGCCATCTTTGAAGAGCTTACACCATCCAAATGACTTACTACGACTGAGCCTGAAGTCTTCAGTATATTTCACCAGGTTTTATGCCCTTGTCCACTTAAAATTTCATTACAACATGCTGTTCCATGTGGAAGTTCACACTGTTGTCTGCCATCTTGAATAACGGTCTATCCACAAGCACAGGAAAAAGGACACAGATGCCAATACAATTCCTTTCTTGGAATTGTTGAAAACAGTGTTGTTATAATAAATTAAATTTAAAGGGAGTCGATTAATGACACTAAACAAACTTACTTTTAAATGTTCCGGAAACATTTAAAAGTAAGTGTTGTTTAGTGTCATTAATCGACTCCCTTTAAATTTAACAGATACCATTGTCTACTGCATTCTGAGTGAAAGATAAAAACATGCAGTCTCACAGTAGAAAATCTTCTAATAAGGGAGTAAGCAGGAAATATTGAACATTGTTATTCTACAACTTTGCATATTTTTATCTTTCACTCAAAAGGTTTTTATGGTTCACCACTGATATTATAATACACAATTCTTGGAGCCTTGTCAGTGAGTAAGTAAATATAGTGATGCATGATCTGTGTTGAAAGCCATAGTAACTCAATAGATGAATCTTTGGTATAATGAACAAAGGTCTATAGTTATTCCAATAAAAATATTGACATTTTCAGCTCTGGCTCAACTTTACATTTTCAACAAAATGTAAAAGCTTTAGATAATTGTCTTTGGTTATTATGATTTTACTTTCCAGGCCTTCAAGTAAGTACTACCACCTCAAGCCAAACCATGATGAACGGACGACGCAGAAGTCTTGAATCCATGTTAACATACAGATTACTGCGTCATGTGAAGCCTGACTTTGTGTGGGCTGTCAGAAGTGATCCCATAAACTGGCAAGACTTACATAAGAAGCAAATCATAAACAGATTTCCAAGGGCATATTTTACTACTAAGGTACCTAAGCAATTTATCAGTCTTATTTAGTCATTCATTTATAGACATCATACAATGCTTCAAGGTCAAGTTCTATACAATTTTTAAACAGTTCTCTATAATTTACTAGCATGAGCTATTGAATTTCTACAGATTTAAAAAAACTAGACTTTTAGAGAGTATTGTGAAAGATGGTACTATTTATAACAGTCACAAGATATTTTCCACCCATTATCTTACAAGTTATATGAAACTTTATTTGTATAGGTACCTACTTCCTGTTATCTTTTTTCTTTCTTTCTTTTTTCTCTTATTTTTTTGAGAGAAATATTTACTAACAAATTATTTGTCCTGCATTAAAGTTGATCATATGAATACACAGAAATTAGAAAATGTTTTAATACTGTATACAAATGATCTTGAAAGAAAAAAGGAGCCCCAGTTATTAGGAATTGCTTTTGTAAATAATTATATCATAGTATAATTAACATTTTTATGTTCTTACAGAATTTGTTTGAAAATAATTACATATCTTGGATACCTATATTTTACTTCAGGTATAAATGGAAATGTAAATATTTGTTTTGAATCTCATAAGATTTATGAGTAACTTTTTCAATTCATGGAATTTAAATGCAAAAGCTGGTTTTCTAACATATTTTTTATATATTTAGGAAGCATTCTACTTGCTCCATACAAAAGGCCTCTAGTAGGTTACAGACAAATGGAATGTGAGGCTCAAATTGTTCTTCTAAATTTACCTCTTCTCCTAGTTCTTTTTGAAACTGAACAATAGAATTTAATATCATTGCAGTATTATCTTTCTATGATGTCTGCTCTTCATTAGAGACTCCTCACTCATGCATCTCTTCAAGACATGGTATCATTATGTTAATGATGTATTTTCCATTATTCCAAAATGCTTTTCAAGATTCCTTGAAGCTACTGAACCTACAATATCACTCCATATGGTTCACATTAGATACTATAGAGGAATGCTGTTTGCCTTTCCTTGGTTTAAAAATAGTTCCAGAAGACCACCAAACTTTCGGCATCTACACAAGGCCAATCAATGCAGATAACTTCATAGAAAGCAATAGTTTTAATCCCTCAGGTCAGCTTTCAATATTTTGGCTTATAGCCCAGTGAATATGAAACTAAAGTATATACAAATATAAGAATTTATAACTTAAAACTTCACTTATAAGAAATGATGATGGTTTTCTTATAAATTGTCCGGGGTTAAGAAAATATAAGAAAATCATCATTTCTTCTTATAAGTGAAGTTTTAAATTAAAAATTGTTATATTTGTATATATTTGTTTGCTTCACAGTTAATGGCTTCATATTTTATGTATTTATGAAACTGCAGCTAATAATAATTACAACAAAGATTCATTAGATAGAAAAATAGCCAAGTTTAAAAGAGAGAAACCAATAACAGACACTACAAAGCTGAGCCCACAAAAAGAACAACAGCAATACAAGAAATTTACATACTACCCAGGCATACAGTCCTGCACTGTGGGTAGTGGGCTAGAGCATTTTCATTCTCTGCCATATAATGCACTCAGGATCAATCCTATCCCTATAGGGTGCGGATTTTAAGTCCTGGGTATAGAACCAGTGTCCAATCAGCCCGCCTTGGTAACGTGGTGGTAGCATGTCTGCCTCACGTTCAAGAGGTCCCAAGTCGTATCTCGGTCAGGGTGAGTTACCTAGATAAGGTTTTCTCCGGGGTTTTCCCTTATCCTTCAGACGAATGTTGGGTAACTCTAAGCTCCATGTACCCCGGACTCATTTGAGCATCATTTCATCCATTCCATTCATCGTCCGATATGACTTAACGTTGGAGGACGTAAATAAATAAAAATAAAAAAAAAGTGCCCAATCTACATTGTGAGGAAATTGAGGATCTATGCTAGGTAATGAAACGTGGTCTAGAAAGCTAACTTTCCGGTGGGAGTGCTGTGATGCTGACCACATCTCCTCTCCATATCAGTTGAATGATTGCCACCTCTGCCTTGCAAATGAGGGAATGAGACTGGCATTTGGGTTGGCAGGCTCTAGTCCGCTTGCAGGCATTATGCCATTGGTTACGGGTTTACTAGGATATACAAAGATATTTTCAAGAAATGTAAGATAACTTTGGCCCCAAAACATAATTACAGTATATAAAAATTGCTATCCACAAATGAAAATAATTCCACCACATAACAACATGACATTTATAAGATTAATTGCTCTGTGCAACAATATACTTTAGACAACAACAACAACAACAACAACAACAACAAAACCTATACACGAAATTGAAATATCCCAGAGAATAATAAAATACAAAAAATTTAAAAAATATGCAGTAGCTTATCATCTTTGGTCTACCAATCATGAAATTACACTAAAAAGTCGGACAGATGTTACATTTCAGATTCCCCAGCCAAGACCATCAACAGTATCAATTATTTATGAGGGCTGTTCAATAAAAAATGATCACAATTTTTTTCTGACAACGTACCTTTACTCATCCTCATAATTTTGATGGTCCTTCTCAAAATAGTCTCCCCTGAATGTGATGCACTTGTCCCAGCGTTTCTGCCAGTCTTCAAAGACATGCTGGAAACCATTTTTTGAGAGATCCTTCAAAATCGCCTCCGCAGCCTTCACCACTGCTTCTGATGATGGATAATGCCTCCTACGAAGGCGTTTCACTCCTGGAATATTCAGAAAGGCAACACTACACGGACTCAAATGTGGTTGATAATGACGTTCTACCATTATTGCTTGAGTGCCGCTTATCCTAATTTATTTGCATTTAGAAAGTGGCTCAGAGCAAAGCGATACAAAATGCGTAGATTTCATGATATGTGGACCGAGTTAAATGATCAGCTGTATCTCACTTGCTAACTTTCTAAAATGTTACAACAAAATGTAACTAAACATGAATACATAAAGTAAAACCAGACCTCACACTCTACCTTTCCCCTTTGTGAAGCTGATTGTTTATTTAAAAATAAGAAAGTAAGAAAAAAAAAGACGTGCCAGGTAAAAACACTCTAGAAGAACATGTCGGACCGAGAGGGCTGCCCCACAAAGAGGGAAAACTGGAGCAGGGCCCCTGTTTAATAAAAAAACATGTGTAAAAAGGCAAAGGCCAACGCGCAACCGAGCCAAACATACCTCGCCCTCACGGGATGGACGGCAGGAGGTTCTCTACGGAAGCGGAAGATCTTTAATGGCATGGAGCTTATTTCTGTTGACAGTGGACCACTCTTTGTGCCAGGAGACCAGAAAAGCTCTCCGTAATACAAGGCGAAAGTCTTCCGCGGTCAAAACCGGTATAGTGACTTGAGGTTGTGTGGTGGCCATCCTTGCTGCCATATCCGCCATTTCATTCCCCTGCAAGCCTTCATGTCCAGGAACCCATGCACACACCACACTAACGCCAAAGGCGTGTGAAACGTGGAGGGCGTCCTGGATGCGCTGGTGGTTGTACAGCTCACGAAGGCCATGGGTATATTGCGTCTATATTTTTGTAACATTAGAATATGTATAATTTTTATGTTTCGAGTTATTTGCAACAAAATTTGTTTAAGGAGTTGAGATACTGATTTTAGAAACCTTGCAGCTCGTAATTGCCTCCGTAGCCTTCACCACTGCTTCTGATGATGGATAATGCCTCCCACGAAGGCGTTTCTTCAAATTAGGGAATAGAAAAAGTTACATGGGGCTAAATCTGGACTATAGGGAGGGTGAGGGATGCACTTCACGTTGATTTTTGCAAGATATTCAGCAAGAACATTGGGAATATGCGGCCGCACATTATCGTGGTGCAGCATCCAGCCTGCTTCATGGACATGTGGTCTTTTGCGCCTGGTATGGACTTGTAATGTTTTCAGGACATCCCTGTAGTATTGTCCAGTTACTGATGTGTGTGCAGGTACAATGTGCTGATAAACCATTCCATGAATATCAAAGAATGAGATGACCATAACTTTCCCAGCAGAAGCAACCACTTTTGCTTTTTTGAGGGTTGGTGATAAAAGCGATTTCCACACTGAGCTTTGCTGTTTGCTCTCAGGATCAAAATGATGTAGCCAAGTTTCATCAGCAGTGATTACGTTTGAAGGAAACTCCAGATCTTCCTCTTACATCAACTTTAACTGCATGTTACCTCCATTGCAGCAGTAGGCGATACTGAACATGTCTGAACTTGACTGGTTCTCACAGGTGGGAACCAGGAGTACCAACAATGAAACTACTATGGCGTGTTTGTTTCACATTAAGCTAACAGAATATAATAAGATTGAATTTTAGTGCAAAAATTCATGACCGTACAAAAATTATGATCATTCTTTATTGAACAGACCTCATATTTATTTATTATTATCATCAAACTTATCAGCAAAATCATGTATTTATTTAGTATCATTTTCTGTGCTCATCATTTCATATAGTGATTTATCAATTTTTCTGCTTTGCTTCCTTTCCTTTTCTCTCGTGCTATTTTGACAAGTTCAATATTTGTGTTGTTTTGAAATTTTTTTGAGGAGTTCTCGTTAACCCAGTATTTAATTCTGTGGCACTGCATAGCAGCTTTATATTTATTGCATGGGCTTATTTGGTAGGTGAGGAATCAATGATCGGAGCAACTTTCTTCTTTACCACATTCCCATTGACTAAATTTAGGTAATAGATTATTGTTGGCAATTGTAAGATCATTGTTGCTCTTCTCATTAATACTGTCATGTTTTTACTCTCTTCGATCATGATTGTAGTTGGTTAGCGCACATGTATTCCTCTATAATACTACCTCTGGGGTCAGTGATTGTGTTGTACCATGTTTTTGACTTAGAATTACTGTCCATCGCAATAAATAGCCCCACTCCTTTTGTGAAGGACTTTATTTAATCTATTTTCCTAAGTTCTGCATTAATATCAGTGTCATTATCCAGATACATGCTGGTTATATAGCATCAGAATTTATTATACATTATTTCTACTACTACAGCATCTCTATCATATAATTGACTAATCATTATTGCATCAATTTCTTTGTTTATGATTAATACTGCTATCCTTTTTACATGTCCACATTGAAATAATTTATAATTCCTGGATATTCCAGTTATTTTACTTTCAATTAGTTATGGTTCCTGAATGAGAAGTATGTCAGGTTTGTTTAGGTTTATTATTTGCATTAAATTACTTGTTGCTGTTCTGGAATGTTGCAGATTGATCTGGATAAAGGCTATTTTTGTTGTATGTTTTTCTGAATGAGTGAGGCCCACATTGTGTTAAAGGATTTTGTTTGGTCTGCCGTATTAGTATTCTATGTTTTGTCTATTTTTCTTTATCATTTGTTGTAGGCACAGGCAGTTTTTAACAAATGAGTGAGATTCATTTATTTTTGTGTCCTTGTTGATGATTCCATATCATGTAAACATGATCTTAAGGATGAAATAAATGAATATGAATATGAATATTTATTGTAAGTGATGCAATTTGTGCATTTAAATTGTGTAGTTGATGCTCTGCGCAAAGGGGACAGGTTTCTTCTCCTCTGCAATCTGCAATCTGTGAGGGTGTGCATGTGAGTGTGTGTGTGTCACTACTGAAAAACAAAAATTTGGATGAATCCAAATTACATTTATAAATCATCTTTATGAATACATATTGAAGTCTTTTTCGTAATTAATCTGCATGAACTGAAATGTTTATTACTCTAGCTTCAACAAGACATTGTACTGGGATATGTATCAGAGACTGCATTCTCTATATCCTGGCTAGATTTACTCTCATACAAAGTCTATAAACACAAAACTTGGTATATAAGTTCTATATCTTTCAAAGATGAGACACAAACTCCTTTTATTTTCTCAAAATTAACTCTTAACAATTTTGATTAAAATATATTAGTAAGACATTTTGAAATGTATTTATAACTTGAATGTTTCAGAAACAGCCTCTGAAGTGCTCATGCTGAATATATTTTTGTACAACTGGTAAACTGTAAGAAATAGACAAATTATTATTATTGTGACTTTGTGGGTTCGAGAAATGAAAAGTCCAATTACACCACTCAAAAATGTTCTTTATTTCCACCGACTTACAGTTAAACTCTTGCCAATTACACGGAATTACGTAATGCACACAATTACGATTCACCAGTTCGTCCGTTACAATTTCACTTGCACTCGTAATTACGTACAATGTTCCGATGCTCTCACACAGTCTTCTCGTCGTACACTAGCACTGCATTCTTACACCAAGACTGACTGACTGACTCACTAACTCGACGTGCTGCTTATATAGGGCCAGCGGGTCGATCGGAAGGTTCCAGATTAGAGGAAATATCCTGTAAGTTCGAGAACACAGGTGGAACAGAAACAGACGGTGCCGTGATGTTTTTTGTCCCGGCCATCCCTTCTTAACGCTATAAGACAAACGAGGGGGCGGGGCGAACACCGACCCGTCTGCTGCTCGCCCAGTCTATAGGGTGTTCCGACGCTCGGGTGACGTTATACACAAAATATAGGTTATGTTAAAGTTTATCATTTATATCAAATACATTTTATTTTTGGAATTAACAATTTTTTATATATTGTTATTTGAATTAGGAAGTCAATAATCTTTTTATCATCATGCAAAGCCATTCAATAGCAACCCATTGTTAAAAGTTTTTACTATCAATTAAGTTGTGTTATACTCCATTAATCTTTTATCTACATGGAAATATACACTAAAACCAGTTCTGCAAATGTTTATAGTTGGCACAAAGTAGATAATATGGTAACTTTTGTACTAATAGTTTGTTGAAGAATGGATAAAGAAAGTCATGTGAATGTAACATCAGATTTTTTTTAAACACTGTGCAACAATAATTCTCAGTAGCCTGTATTTCATAGCGTAAATCTATGATAATTTAAGAAGGAAAAGTCGGAAATGTCAACATTTTCAATTTATGCATTGAAGGACATGTTATCTGTATTGCAGGTAATTCTGATTACTGTTATGCATGATGGAAAATGGATGATAAAATACCAGATATTTGTATAATTTTCACAGCTGTCAGCTTTGGTGTTATGGTAACAATAAACCAAATAAAGAAGAAATTGAGTTACTTCAATACACTTATCAATTTTCAGTTTGTTTCCCTCTTTCCTTCCTCCTGCTGTCTCCTCCTTCCTCTGATTTTTATTTCTTTTCCATTTTGGACCTGAATCCCACAGTTGAAATAGTAAAATATCTGGGAAGAGTTAATGTCTAATTAATGACATGGGACACTGGGCAATGAAATGTTACCTAAATGAGGAATATTTTGACAGAACTAGAAATACTGTCAACTCTGCTTTTAGGAAGAGACAGATATTTAGGGGGCAGAAGAGAGGGGAGGATTAGTGTGTAAGTAGGTCACATTCCAAAATGCTTCCATTTCTTGATTTCTCATTAGAGCATCAAAAACATATACTACTTCTATGATCACTAACATTATTAGGTTATAACAAGGCTGAGGGTATTTATTTGCTTTTAAACTCATTGGCTGGTTACCTCTTGTTATGTTGTATATTTTGCACTGCAGCAGTTTTGTATTATTTATAATTTTACATTGTAATGGGATTCTTAATCTCTCAGTTTTCTCTTTTTTGTGATTTAAAAAGGTACAGACATCTTTTGAGATTTCATTTATTACATCTCAAATAAATATAAGTCACAAATGTCTTAAATCTGTTGACTTCTTAAATTCAGTCACTCTTTAAGCTTCCTTTATTTATTCTTGATGATGTCAAATTAAATCTTGTCTCTCTGAAAAGCTATAAAAACTGCAAGGCAACTTCAGAAAGGTTTTTCAATGCACGATTGTTCCCACAGTAATTTTGCAATAAGCTTTTCTATTTTATTTAGTAGTTATTAACATAGGCCATGTAGTCTCTACATATCCTGTGACAATGCATGCTGAGAGATTATATATATTTTGAGGTCATCTTTTCAAACATATACAGTTGAAACTCATTTATACGTTATTCACTTCTACATTTTTTGCACATATATGCTAAATTTTTAGGGACCAATCATTCTCCATTAAAATTTTGCTCGATTATATATTTTTTGGTTATAGGTTTTTCAGTAATATGTTTTCTTGGTAATGAATCACTTTTTCTGATCGCCATACACGAAAAATACCCATTTATATGTTTTTTTAAAAAAGTGTATGGTGGTATGCTTGCTTTGGATAGCTTCAGAACTGCCTGGTTTGCGGTTTTCACTGTCGCTTATTGTTTCATTGTCATCATATAGTTCCAACAATCTATTAACCTTGGTTCCAACACTCACTTCTCTGCTTTAAGTCACATACCACTAGTGTGCTGCTTTCATTGTGATTCATCCTTTTGTTGTCGTCATATCGTTCCAACAGTCACATATCTATTTCAAGTGGAGTTTTGAGTTACAAACGGGAGAAGAAACATGTGTGAATATCAACCAACAAGGAAGAAAACAAGGAAAATCTTAAATCTTGGTGAAAAATTAAAAATTCTTGATGAGGTTAAGAACACTCCTAAAGAAATGAAGAATATTGCTGAGCGTTTGGGCCTACTGTACTCGACACTGAAAACCATAATAAAAAATGAAGAGGATATATGTAACATATCAAAGCCTGGATGTAGCTATCAAAATGTAAAAAAAATACAAACAGGGTGTTTTGCCGATTTATAAACATGTCTTATAGTCTGGTTCAATCAATATCGTAAGAAAAACGTTCCCATCGATAGAAAAATGTTGCAAGAGCAGGCACTAGATCTTGCGAAGCAACTTAACATGACGGATGACTTGGGAGCTTCTGTTGGCTGGTTCCAAATGTTTAAGAAAAGATACGACATAAGTGGCCGGAGAATTTGTGGAGAGGCCAATAGTGCTTATAATCAACTAGTGTATGGCTGTATGGAAAATTTCAAAAAGCAGACAAAAATTGAAGATTTTTTAAAGCCATGTGAAGTGCACAGTGCATACACTAATTTTATTAGTGTAATTAATATGAATTTCCATACCAGAAGAGAAAATCAGTTATATGTTTTCTCATTTATACATTATTTTAATAGTCTCCCTTGAAAAACGTATAAGTGAGGTACCATGTACTTTATTACCAAAATATACTCAACAGTAAACAACAAATTCCGCCTCGGTAGCGTAGATGGTAGCATGTCTGCCTCATGTTCAAGAGGTCTCGAGTTCGAATCTCGGTCAGGGTGAGTTACCTGGATAAGATTTTTCTGGGGTTTTGCCTTATCCTGAAAGACGAATGTTGGGTAACTCTAAGCTCCATTAACCCCGGATGCATTGAGCATCATTTCACCCATTTAATTCATTGTCCGATATGACTAAATGCTGGAGAACGTAAATTACAAAAAAAAAAAAAAAAAAGAAGTAAACAACAAGTATACAACTTAAATACAAATTAATACAGAATAATTCCCTCATGAACAATCAAAGTAAAATTGCAAGCACATAATTAAGTAACAATGAAGCTATTAACAGTGAAGCAACAAATACTATAAAAATATAAACAAATACTTCACTTATCTTTAAATAAATTGATGGAAATTTCAAGAAATTGTGATATCAAAATTTTGTAAACACTCATTTACATTATCAATCACATTCAAATCACATGTCATTGACTAATTTTAAGCAAAGATAAAACAGTAGCAATAGGTTTTCGACATAAAGTAAATAGAAGTATTACCTTCCCTGAACTTAATTTGGATGGCATCAACACTTCATATATAAAAGACAAAACAATTTTAGGTTTGTGGTTAAATCAAAACTTGGATTGGACTGTACATATAGAAGACTTGATTAAAAAGTTAAGTAAGTAGTGCTATGCTTCAAAAACATTAAAAATGACAGCAGACATAAAGACAATCCGAATGGCATATTTTGCAGATTTTCATTCCCTTATGAATTATAGTATCATCTTTTGGGGTAATTCAAATATGTCAGAAAAGGTTTTAGGAATGCAAAAAAGAGCCATAAGAATAATAGTGAACCAACCTACACATGTGAGCTGTAGAGTGTATTTTAAGGAACTGAAAATTACAACCCTGCCATGTTTATACATATACAAAGTTCTTTTACATGTAAAAGCTAGTTTAAGTTGCTTTAAAACATATACAGTGGCACACCAGCATGATACAATAAACAGTTTAAACCTACTAGCAATTAGTCATAATACCACTTACCGTAATATCCATAATACCGTAATATCCTTCCCTTATAGTGGTACCCAACTGTACAATAAGTTACCTGTTTATTTAAAACAGATTGAAAACCAAAAGATTTTTAAATTGAATTTACATAAATTTAAAGTGAAGCATGTTTTTATTCTATTCAAGAGTATTTGGAAAGTCAGTTATATTATTATATTTTGGCATTTACTCTTATACAAGTTTTTTGTTGTTGTAATTTCTGTATTTAAATTTTGTACTTCAATTTTGTAAATAATTTTTGTTTTGACGTGTCCACAATCTTGTATGGAGATTTAAAGGACGAATAAATTGAATTGAATGTGATTGATAATGTAAATGAGTGTTTACGAAATTGTGATCTCACAATTTCTTGAAATTTCCATCAATTTCTTTAAAGATAAGTGAAGTTTTTGTTACAAATAATTATATTTGTGTAGTAATGCAAGCACATGTTTTATGTTCTATGTTAACTGTTACAGGGTATAGTATAAGAACTGTGAATGGAAGGGAATTCTGCAGCAGTTAGCTCAGATAATGAGTATTTTAGAGGAATGAACTCTCGCTTCTCAGGATGTGTTCCTTTATCTACTTTATGCAAATCTAACATTGATTCTAACTGTCCTAAATTTCCCACAGTCAATTTTTAGAAAATCTAAGTTTCTTATATATTTTCTTAAGGTTAATATACAAAAATCTCCCGTATCACTGATAGTTTTCCCAAATGTTTTTAACCCATCTTTTGTAACATTTTTCCTCTTACATTGTTAATTCCTCTACATTTCAAGATGAGACACAGATTTCACATCATTACTACGTAGATGGGTAACACGAAGTGCTGTAATAAACCATGGCTCAATTTCAGCTCCTCACCTAGACAAATTACTATTTTATGCCCTTTGTCTATTTTCTCAGTTTCTACTTTAGGCACATGGTTTCTGATTGATTTCATTGGTCATTGTTACATATTGTTATTTCCTCTTATTGGTTCTTTAATATTAGAAAGTTTGTGTCCAAAACTTAGATATAATCGTATTATTTCCTTTTGGCTGCCTTTTCTGTGGGAATAAATGATTTATTAATTTATAGTTTTTCTCCATATTGTGCAACTTTGCTGAATTCATGAATGAGTTTCTATTATCCACTGTAGGGCCCTTGTCCTTTGCACTCTTGACTCTTTGGGTCAGCTGCCCTCTGTCTCCCCTCACCTCATCCTTCCTCCTGGGGATGTCTCACTTGGGGAATAGGCATAATAGATCAAGTCTGGTTACAGTACCAAATCCCTTCCATGGAATAATCCAATCCAATCCGATCTATTATGCATCTCTGACAGACCTATTAGTGATCTAGCCTTGGAGTGATTCTTGGTTGAAGCTCTGAACTTCTCTTTCTGCTTAGGAACATATGCTTTGAAGAATTTATTTCATATTTCTTCCTTTTTAATTTATATTATTTTTGTTTTATTTTGCTCTATATGAATTCTTGAGCTTTAATCAAGGCTTCATGGGTGATCAGCTGAGTCAGGTTTATGAACGTTGAGCTTTTAGCCATTCTATACTGCATGGCCTTCTTCAGGATCTGAAAGAATCATGGCTGATCACCCGCAAAGCCTTGATTCATAATGGTCATTGTGATAGCTTACATCTTACATTCTTGTTGTTTGTCAGTTATTCTTTTCTCCCTTCAGTCACATTTTATACGCAGATATTCCTGTCTTTATGTAAAAACATTGGAAGCATTTAGACAGTGGAGTTTCTTTTGGAGTATTGGGATTGGTATTTCATTGCGGAGGGGATTCGGTATGTAGGCCACCATGCTGGGCCCATTGTGCCTTTGCCCCCAAGTGGGGACACCCCCAGGAGGAAGGATGAGGCTAAGGAGACTGAGGGTGGCCGACCCAAGGAGGCACGACATTACAGAGGGCAGGGTCCCTGCAGTTTACTTGGATAGACTTCCCCCGACAGGCCAGGACAACGAACTCGCTCTCCTACAGCGAGGAAGTAGTTTTCCTCAGAGCATATCATCCTCCATGCACTGTCGAGACACCCGCCGACACTTCTACCCTGAAAGAGACCACCAGATGAAAGATGATATGAAATGATAATGGAGATAAAATGGAGGGACAGGAAATTCAGGGGATATAATTAACCTACCCAGTATTCGCCTAGTGACCCGGGAAAACCCCCGAAAAACCCATGGTTCAGGTAGGTTGGTCGCGGGAATCAAACCCGGGCCTCCCAAATGTGGGCCTCCGACGAAACCGCCTGAGCCATACCGCTTGGTCTTTTGGAGTATTAGTCAATCATTATACTGGAGATAGGTAAGAAGTTTCCTAGAAACCAGTCTTCCTTTAATGACTCATAACTTGGAGAAAGAAGTGTTTTCAAGTGTTGACAAATGTTGCTCTATTCCTACCTTTGTTTTCTTTGATTAAGTCATATTTTAATATAATAAGCAATACATATAATAAGTGATACTGGAAGATATGAATTACATGTATATATTAACAGGTAAATATAACAATTTCTTTATTTGGATTCAGGTTGGCTTGTGCAATTATCTCAAGAATATGCATTGGTATTGTGAAGAGGGTGTCTCCCGTACTCTTTTTCCTCGTTGCTATAACATTTGTCATGCAGAAGAAATGTGTGCCTTCAAAGATGATTTTCATCTTACTGCCTGTATTGGTTTGCTCAAATGGTTTATTTTCAATTATCTCACAAAAGGAGATGCCGGTATCAGATCTGCTGAGGGAAAGGTAAGCCTCCTGCCAGATATCTACAATTTTGAGTTTTCTATGATAGTAAAACTATGAAAGTAAGAAAAAATTGAATAACTGCTATAAATTAATAACAATATTTCATTTAATATAATTTGGAGTTGAACTAATACTCAATGCCCCACTTATTGCTAGTCTTTACCTAGAACATGTTTCGTTAGGATCTTCCCAACATCATCAGCTGTTGTCGACTAATGGACCTTGGTTTGGTGAGAGGCGACAGGTGCGTCTCTGTCGGTATCTTGATGAACCTGAAGTTTGGGTTTTCTGCAAAGGTAGTGTCGAAATTAAACAGTTTTCTTTCATATTTCTTTATGAAGAATTTTTCCCATGTGGTTAATGCAGCTGGACCTTGGACACTTTTTAATAAGTGGATTTCTCATTCTATATCATGATTCTCCTTCCAAAAATGATACATTACCACCTATTTCTTTGTTCCTGATGTTCCTAAAATGCTCTTTAAGCCTAATGTTCAAGTTCCTTTTTGTTTTTCCAATGTAAAAGTTGTTGCAGCCTTTGCAGTGTATCTGGTACACTCCTGATTGTCTGTGGGTATCTCCTTTGTATTATGTGATTTCAAAAGCCATTGCACACTAAATTTGTTCTGTGGGGCGAAAGTAATATTGTGCTCTTTGAAGACTTTTTGGAAAATGTGTGTAGCTCTGGGATGATATGTAAATTTTCTGTATGAAGTTTCACTGCTGATTGGGGAAAGAATAGTTATTGTTTGCAGAGACGCCCCTATCACCTCAAATGAGCTCACCAAACCAACATCCATTAGTCGACAACAGCTGATGATGATAGGAAGATCCTAACGAAACTCATTCTAGGTAAATACTAACAATAAGTGGAGCACTAAGTAATAGTTTGACTCAAAATTATATTAATTTTGTGCTTCATTGTATCATAGTCCTTACACATTGGAAAATATTTCATTTCTTTATTCTGAAGACATCCAGTATTATTTTTAATTAAGTATATGAGAGATTTTAAGTAGATTTAAAGGGAAGAAATGCTGATTTAGAATTGGATAACCATTTGATTGCTAAGTTATTTCATATGTAACAGACTGACATTTAGAATACAGTTTTGCTGATTTAAAAACCTTACATGCACTAGGGGTACAAAAATATAATTTTGACGACATCTGATAGATCAGTATTTCTCAAACTGTGCTCTCTGAAACATCAGTGTTCTGGAAAGTGCATGTAAGTGCTTTGCTGTAATCAGTATCACTATTATTAAAATTATTTAGGGTTTACATATGTTCTACATGCTAAACATACAGAACTCTAGGAGGTTATAGTAAATTATTTACATGAACTAAACAATTTGAATGGTTTTAGAATTGTAACATTCATTTTAAACTGTCACAATGAAAGTCAAGATGTTTTACTGTTGTTCCATAAGCATTTTTTTACACAAAGCATTCCATATTTCATGAGGAAAAAGTTTGGGAAATACTACAATAGAGAAAACATGAGGGATTTATAATAATAATAACCCATGGCACGACAGCCCTTAGAGGGCCAAGGCCTACCAACCCGACTACCGGCCTCACGCCCACTTGTGCACGGCAGATGTGGACGATCATCCAACCGATATGGGGAGGAGATGTGGTCAGCATCTCGGCATCCCCCAGCCGGAATGTTGGTTTCCGTGACCAGCTTACCTAGCGTAAGCTCACTTTCCTCACGATGCTGAGTGGGCACCAGTCCTATACCCGGGACCTAAAATCCGGGTGGAATCGAACCCGGGCCGCTTTCCATGGCCAGGGACCAAGGCATGCTGCCTTAGCCCGCTACGCCATTGCGCAGGACAGATGAGGGATTTACAAGATCATAATAAATGTGACATCACAAGAAAAATTAAAATACTTATTAAATTAAAAAAGACTGATATTTTATTAACTTCTTTCCCCCTAGAATTCTTTTAAAGTTTAATTTAAAAAATAGCTTTCAAAAAATGTGTCTGCGGAAAAGGATTTAAAGTTCAAAATATCCTCATTATTGAGGAAGTTAGATTTCGAAAGGTGCTTCACAGGAGACTGACATTTGTGAAATTCTTTCATTTTCTATTCGGACCAGAATAAAGATAATGTATGTCCTATAATTTAAACTGACATAATGCTTAAAAAAATATAAAATAATATATGAAATTCATTTTATTTATCGTAATTTAAATTTTTATTGCTTTGTTTAAACCTAATACTAAATTTAACAGAAATTTGAGGCAGATATTTTGGTTGTTAGTCTTTTCATATGGAGAGAAATGTCTGTAACAAAATATTTATGCCACTGAGCTTCTATTAATTTAAAATCATTTCTAGACATATATTTATTATGAATAATATAATGCAGATAAAAGAATCACTTTTTGTGTAAATAATACTAGGTTTTTACAAAAGAATAGACTTTTTATGGCAAATTTGCTATGTTTTCAAGTATGTTTAATTACTAAACATTTTTTATGTGTATGTAGTGTTTAATGCTGCTTTACTACATGCAGCACCGCAGGTGGTGACACTGATCATACCTGAGATAAAGATGGAGCACTGGTGGTATGGAATGGTGGCAGAAACCGGAGATCCCGGAGAAAACCTGCTCCAGTGCTGTGTTGTCCAACACAAATCTTACATGCAGTCACCTGGGATCGAACCCAGGTCATCTTGGTGAGAGTCAAACTATCTAGACTCTATCCAAACCTCCCTAAACAAAGTCTGATGGGTGATGGGTAGTGTTTCATGGGATAGAGGATGGTGAGGCGCAAATCGTCATTGTCTCCATAATAATAATCATCATCTTATCATTGTTTTCATTATTATTTCTATGATTAAAATAAATTTTTTAGAATTTAAGGATAACTTGAGTGAGAATATGGCAAGATAATAGCTTGAGCTGATATATAGCTATATTATTTTTGCTTAGTAAAAATAAAGATCTTTCATCAAGATTGTCCTATCTTTAACATGTTACTGAGTTACTGCCATTGTTACTGAGTCCCCTCCTACTTCAACACACTTTTTATAACGTCTCTATCACTCCTTGAACATATGTTGTAGACCATTCTTTGTCAGGTCCTTAGAATCGCCTCACTATTCTTGAGCTCTCCTTTAGAGTTTTCAAATTGACTGCCCCTAAGCTTTGCCTTTAGTGATAGGAATAAAAAAGCTCACAGGGTGCAAGATTGGAGCTATAAGGTGGATGTGGTACACAGGTAATGTTGGATCAAGCTAGAAATTGCATAACTTGATTTGCGACATGAGGCAGTGCATTGTCATGATATAGTTGCTACCCATCCGGGAAAGCTCTGGTCGTTTCTTTGCATTGTGCTTCCTCAGTGTAGCCAATACTGATGTGCCATAACAGTGGTGTAAGGGGGAACTGCATGCTGGTGAATCATTCCATTACAGTTCAAAAAATGAGATCATTTTCTCTGCACATGGAACAACTTTTGCCTTTCTTTTTTCTTTTTTGGTGTTGGAGAATCTGGCAATTTCCACATTGTGCTGGCTTGTTTTCCTTCAGGATCATAATGATGCAGCCAGTGATAATTGATTTAAAAAATGCATTCCCTCCATCAGCAAAGAGATGCATCACCTACATTGTCTGGTATGTGAAATGTATGTAGCATCTACAAAACTACAAAATAGAGCATTACTAAAAACCTACCAATACGAGAGTGCTGCCGCCTATGGACATTATACATAAAAACCTGCTATTTTCAAATATTCATGTTACAGATAGGAAACTATCGTGGAAACTACAGTAAAACCTCAGTCTCAGTCTTTGTTTATCAGCCCTTGTAGATGTGACAGAACTAAGCAATTTTCAAACACAGATCATGTAACACACTAACCACTGACTTTACCACTTTACCATTCAGTTATTTAATGATGAAACTACAACAGTTTTAACCACTGACTTTACCACTTTAACACTTTACCACTCTGTAATTTTATGATGAAACTACAATAGTTTTGACAACATTCAGTCAGGCTCACATACTTTCTAAAAATATTAAATTGTTTAACTGGAAACTTATGTTAAAATGTCAGCTGCAAAAGTAATCTCATGAAACACCAAAAGCAAATAATTAGCTGCCAGTTTTAACTGTAATGTTCCAAGGTAGAATATATAATATTTTCTATTTTAACTACATAGAGGCAATATTTATATTAGTTGGCTGGAATAAATGGACCTGTTTTAAGGTCCTTTTGTGTTTGGCTTAGTAATGAAATTTAAAACTATTCCACAGTTCTAGGAGTACTGTCATTACAAAATTTCAGCTTAGACTTTAAAATTTAAATGTTGAAATTGACAGCTATATTGAATATGGTGCTTTTTTACAATATAATAAATGTAGATAACTAAGTTTAGTATACCATGAAAAATTCAATGCCATGGCGGAGATTTGAACCACAGATCTCCTGGATCAAATCCCGGCCATGGCGTTGAATTTTTCATGTTGACTCAATCTATCAAAAACCTTAGCCTATATATGGCTAGTATGAGGAAATTATTAATTTCCATCAATTATTATATCAGTTGACTTAAACCATGTTCATTCTACAGTATTCAATTGTAGTTTAATATATCCAAATATGAATGTGATTCTAGACTGTCTGATGTTTACAGGTTCCTTCCAATGTTCTTGAATTTGCTATCGCACGATGCAGCGAGTATGTTACTGCTAAATCACATGAGGATATTGATAAAAGTGACCCTATAGTGGGCATATGGGACCATCAATGGGATCAATTTCTTGTGTATTACTATATGATATTACATAATAATGCTTTATTTACTCAGTTTGAAAAACCAAGTATTCAGGTATGCTAACACATATCCTAATTAACCATAATTATAGAATATATAGCTTTTAGTAAGTAAGTAATCTTTATTTCCATTTTGATTACAAATTATTATACATTTACATACTTATTACTACACTTGAGTTGCTAGTTACCCTTGGGCCCAATAGACTCAAACTCTGAGGTTGTCGAGCTAATGGGTCCCTATTGGCAACTTATCTAAAATAACTTTATCCTCATTTTCGTCATATTTACTTATCTTCCTCAACCATTTGACTGTTACTTTGCCCAAAATTTCCCAATTTCAATTAAGTTTTTCCTAGTTTTTACACTCATTAACTTCATTGTTTGAATTTCTTTTGGTAGCCTTGCCCATTCTTTTTTACCTATCTTCTCACTAAACAACCTAGTTTCTTCACATTCTAAAAGCAAATGCCATTCTTTATCCCTTTGGTAACACAATGGGCAATTCTCCAGATCCCTCCTTATTCACAAACCCTTCAGTTTTACCACCCTTGTTCTGGCCCATGCAAAGCCTTCTCTTGCTGCTTTATCACAAATATCAATGTATTTTTCCCTGTTCCACATCACCTTCATCTCTCTGTAAATTTCCAGTGAGCTTTTCAAGTTGAAGCTTCCTAACATTTCTTGCCTTTCAATATCTTCCGTTCTTAACCTAAGTTCTTTCCAAAATCCACTTTGCAATAATTCCCGATTTTCCCACATGACACCCAACCCTATTTTTAACATCATTTCCTTTATCTTATTTAGCCATGAATCTTTCTGATTTAGTCTTTCCTGTACTATCAAGCATTGATGCAAAATATTCTGCTCATCTAAACTCCTAATTCTCGCCCAATATTTTAACACCCTTTCTACGATTATCCCTCTAGTTCCCAGTCTTTCCAATTCTGCTTGCGCCACTCCATTTGGTGAAGCTCCTGGTAAGTCCAAAACTTGTTTGCAAAAGTTTCTATGTATCACATTCAGATTTGCACCCCCCTCCTTCAAACCCCATATCTCTATCCCATAGAGCATTTTTGCTTCTACTACGGCTGTGTAAATTCTCTCCAGATGTTTTATTTGTATTCCTGGTAATTTATCTAGGCATTCTTTAATGCAATTTTACCTTTTGCCATTGCAATTATCTTCTGCTCTTTCCAATCCCCCTTACTGCTTAATCATACTCCTAGATAATTAAATGTATTGACCACCTCAATTTCTCTTCCTTGCCAGCACCATTTCTCCTCTTTTCTTAACTTGTTGCCTTTCTTAGATACGACAATTTTGGTTTTATTTACATTAATTCTAAGACTCCATTCCTTACAACATTTATCTATTGCTCCAATTGCTTTATCTATTCCCACTTTGGAAATAGCTCCTGCTACTAAATCATCCGCAAATAGCAACTCAGGTATTTCCCTGTTATTAATTAATTATTGGCACAATATAACTTTTAAGAAGAAATTAATTTTATATTTATAACTGTGAATCACAATCTCACATGACAAAATATCATGGTAGAGCAAAGCCTACCAGTATCAATTGTCATTATCATGGCTCAGAAGTTTAGCAAACATTAATGATATTAATAATGCACAAAATATAGACTATGGCTGTAAATACCAGTTTGCACAGAGTATATGAGAACAAGTAGGTAGACTCTTATAGTGGGGTATGGCTTTAAAACAAGCTTAATTACTGCAATAATGTTGTAAAAATGCATAAGAGAGGATGTTCAAAACTACGCAATGCAAATGTCATTTTACCTGAATGTTTTATTTCTGACATGGAGAATATTGTACATGCTTAGGCTTTCATGGCCAGCATTAATCCAATAAAATGAATTTGCTGGGCTTGTGGGCCTTGGTCCGAAGGATGAAAATTCTCCTAACGTTTTGCTCATATCTCCAACAAGCTCTTCAGAGGATGATTCTAGCTAGGTACTTGCTGGAAACTTGTTAGAAACTTGCTAGGTACTTGCTGGAAACTGCTAAGCACTTACTTCCAGCAAGTACCTAACTAAAATCATCCTCTGAAGATGCCTGTTGGAGATATGAGTGAAACATCAGGGGAATTTTCATCCTTAGGATCACGGCCCACAAGCCCGGGAAATTCATTTTACGTTTTGCTACAGACATCTTTTTTTGTTCTTTCCAGCTACCATCTGAACTCAACCTTGTCCCCAAATAATCAAATCTCCTTACTACCTCTATTTCTCTTTTATTAACCTCCCATTTCTCATCCTTACACAACCTGTATCCGTTTTTGAAGACCATTATCTTGGTTTTGTTTACATTCACTTTCAAACTCCATTTATTGCAATAAGAATTGGCTGCCTCGGTTGCTCTTCTTAGCCCTCCACTTGATATGGACTCAATTACCAGGTCATCTGCAAACAAGAACCCCAGGATTTTTTTATTATTAATAACTGGTGAATGTACCCTACAACTTGATATCTCCTCTAAAATACCATTGATATAAAGGTTAAATAGTACAGGATTAATTTTACATCCCTGTCTTACTTCTGCCTTACTTGATATAGATTTAGTTACTTTGTAGCTTTAGTAAGATTAGTCTGTAAATATATAAAGATAAAAGTTAGTGCATTAGAGAAAGCCATTTGAATGTAATATTTCAGATTTTTTCATAACATTTTCATTTAAAAATATGATGGAACATCTCTAATTTATAACTGTTAACTTATTAGAGGGAATGAATGGGACATGTAATTACATTTTAATTAATTGTTACTACAGAGTTTGTATGAAGCTGCAAAAACTGTCTTGGGTCACATAAAGAAATACTGGCCTCAGTATGATTTAGATGGAATGCATAATATTTGGATTGTGAAACCTGGAGCAAAGTCTCGTGGCCGAGGAATTCAGTTGATGAATAAGCTCGAGAAAATTATGGAGAAGGTTAATCCAGCTATAATGAAAGAGTCCAGATATGTTGTGCAGAAATATATAGGTACGTGTTACTGATAGTAGAACAAATGTGCTTGTTGGCTCATCACTAATCTTAAAATCTGAAATCCTAAAAGGTCAGTTTAATATCAGCAATAATAAATAGGTACAAAATGTTCAATGAAAATTGGGTATAACTGAGAAATTATTCAATTGTGACTTTGTTTTTACATTTTCACAATTTTATAAAATGGCTATCTTATTTATTATAATGTGTCAAAGATTACCTACTGCATAACTGTAGAAAATTTTGTTGAGGTGTAATTCTGCAGCCCAGTTTTAACAATTTTGAAAATAAATAAGCAGCCTTTAGCCAACAAGCCAAATATATCATTTAAGGCTTAAAGAATTAACAAAAATGTTCAACCATTTTAAAACTAGTGTAATGGGTTCATTTGTAAAAACGTTAAATTCACTTATTTACTACTGAAATTTCACAAATCTCTTGTAATATTTACAGACTGAAAAACAAAGAAAGCTTTTCAGATATCCATTTATCAAATTTTCTTTTCTTGTTCTAGTTGTGTATCCCATCTTAAACTGCAATTGTCATATTGGTGACCTCTTAACACTTGAACTTGATTGCTTATCAGAAATGGAGTTAATTTGAATCAGTGGTTTTTCTTGTGTTTCATACATAAGATGACACATATATTCACACTCTCATTCATATCTTCAGACTCTGGGAAGGAAGGGAATTATCTGGCTAGAGAAAAATTTCCAACCCCCAGCTGGGAAACAAACCTGGTACACCTTACACAGCAGACAATGCTCTAAATATTAAAAGCAGAAGGATTATTAACAGTGAAGTATTCTTCATACTTGAGTTTGTCAAACTCAAAAAAAGACAATGCTCTACTGACTGAACTATGGGACCAGCCCTTATCAAATTTGAAGGAAGATTGTGAATACAAAGGAATCTTTGTGAACACGTGCTTCCAGTTTTAAGTATTTTGGACAATCATATATAACTCAATCACTGTATATATACCAACATGACCCATATGTCAACTATGGCATTCGGGGTAACTTTGCCCCACCACGTGAAAACCAGACTCATTTCCCAGGTAGAGGCGCCCTCTACCATTATCTCCAATGATAGGGTGATACCGAAGATGACGGTAAGACGAGTGGACTCCAAACCACGTTGGGCATAGGGGACACTTCACATGTGCTAGATAAAGGTGAAGGCAAGGATAGGTCTGACTTAAAATCGACACCCCAGAGCCGGGAATCAAATTTGGACCCTCAGCATGAGAGTTGCAAACAAAACCACTGTGCTACCACGGCGCCTCCATAACTCAATCACTAGAAAGAAATAAACCTTTTGGTTGACAGAAGTAACAACAATGATAAGTTCAATACTCCAGTGAGTGAAACACAGGAAGGTTCCATTACTATGCACAAAATAATGTGAGAGGACAGTGAAAAATGAACTAACTCACAGTTAAGTCACACTTATAAAGTAAACTGTCATTGCAAACTGAACTAGGTCACAT
>CM060957.1:36259137-36544137 GCA_030765055.1 Mantis religiosa
AGACAGCGCTAGAACAAAGACGAACTCTCAAGCAATCCGTCTCTTTCACCCCACCGTTTTGGCGAGCTTTTAACTCTGCACTGCACTGCCCATCTCTTTGAATGCCTTGCTGCGCCACCTTGTCGCACCAATGCATTCGCAGCAATATTGTCCCAGAAGTCAACTCCTTTGGGCTAAAATGAACTTTCGGTACCGGAAAACATGAATATTACAAAAAATAAGGATTGAATTATGAACTCTGAACACCCACAATCAGATCATCTCAACAAGTTCATGGCTGCGCCGTGGCTCAGTGGTTAGACCGCTTGGCTTTCACCAAGGCGGCCCAGGTTCGATCCCAGGCGACCGCAAAGTGAGATTTGTGGTGGACAACACGGCGCTGGGGCGGGTTTTCTCCGGGACCTCCGGTTTCCCCCACCATCTCATTCCACCGGTGCTCCATCTTCATCTCATGTATCATCAGTGTCACCGCCTGCGGTGCCGTATGTAGTAAAAGCGGGCGTTAAACACTACACATTTCACATTTCAACAAGTTCATATTATCACCATCAATACAATTAGTCGATTTTCAGCTGATGATAGGGAGTGACTGCTACCAAAATATATTTTGATTTCAGAAAAGTGAGGTAGTGTAAACATAACCAATATTCAATTAATTTCCAGATTAGGATTAGGATTGCTATGGGGGGATTCGGCACTGCAACTAGTTTAATCTATTGGATCTATGCTCCGAAGTGGGCTATCCCTGGGAGGAAATATGAAGTGAGAGGAGACAGAAGGCAGCGGTCCTAAGGAGCCACAACAGTGCAGAGGGCAGGGTTCCTACTTTTACTTAAATGGAAACTTCTCCTGGTAGCCACGAAAATCAACACCCCTCACTACTGTGGTTTGGAAGCAGTCCCATCATGAGACCTGGGTTCAGAGACTGAAACTCCCTCCAACAGAGCAGGAAGTGGTTTACCCAGAGCTATCATCCTGCTATGCAGCGACGAGACACCCACCGACACTTCTACCCTGAAAGAGACCACCATATGAGAAATGGTGTGAAATGAAAATGGAAGTGAAATGTAAGGACAGGAAATTCGGGAAATGTAATTAACCTACCCAGCATTTGTCTGGTGACCGAGGAAAAGCCCAGAGAAAACCCATGGGTTGATGGCCACGGGAATCGAACCTGGACCTCCTGAATGCGAGCCACAGATGAAACTGCCTGAGCCATCCCATTCGGTTAATTACCAGAACTAGTTTCACAATTGTGTCAATTACATCCTCAGCGGCAATAACTATAAGAACAAAAAATAAGCTAGGATATAATCAATGGAATTGTGAAGAAATGAATAGGATAGAGGACATTGACAGACAAGTGATGTGGGGAAATCTGATAAGTAAGAAAGCACTAAATGTATACCTGAAAATAAAGACAGAATGGGGAAGGGAAACATATATAGACATGTGATAGATATGAGAGGGAGGGTTTAGCTTGGCTAAGAACAGGAGCCATGTTGAGAGGGGGTTCACCGAAGGAGTGCATTCTATGTGGAAAGAAAATAAGTTTAGAACATTATGTAGTGGAGTGTAAAGAAATTGAAAACTGGAGGAAATTAATATGGGATAAGAACTGGGATAATAAAGGGGCTTACGTAGTAACAATAAAAATGCTTACGTTGAAAAGAGAGAAAAGATTAAGGGAGGTGGGAAAATTTGCTAACAAAGTCAAAGAGAAATGGTTGAGAAGGGCAAGGAAATAAGAGGTAGAGAAATAGAAGACACAATCAGAACATTAGGTCAAGGTCGTATAAGGGCTAGTATAGGGGTTAATGACCTGGGAGCCAACACTACTATCAGCCCATATATATATATATATATATATATATATATATATATATATATATATATATATATATATATATATATACAGCTATACCACAAGATTACTGAAATTTTGTTACAAATATTTGTTATATTTTTTAAATCTCTATGCTCAAGTTGTTCTCGGGAAGCAAGGCAGGTAAAAAGACAATTACAAATCAACATTTCGGATGTGTGCATCTCTCCCATCATCAGGATATTTATTAAATGTTATAACCACAACTGAATCACTGGATATAACACAAATATAAACAAAGACAAAACACTATCAAAATTTGCATTACTGAACAAACAAAAGACTTTTCAGTAAATTAAATGCCAGGTCAGGAGATAGCATGAATATAGAAAATTAATTGGGTCAAAGAAACGTAACTACTTGATTATCAAGCTGTATTGATCTGTGCTTCTTAAGTCGAGGTACTTCCATTTTTAAGGCCGGTTTCCAAGAGGAGCTGAACTGAAATCCAGCATCACTATTAAGCGTGCCCCTGTCAGAGGAAATGGACAAAGCCTCCTTAAATCTCTGCTCATAGTAACTGCTGCATTTTGCCAAGATGGTCATCTCCCGAAAGTTGGCTCTATGGTTGTTATCAAAACAATGCTCTGTCAACCCAGACTTCTCAGCTTGCATCATGCATTAAATGAATGCTCCTCTATGTTTTCTCTACTCTTCATGTATGTGAGACTTTGGTTTTCCCAAAAAATGTATTATAAATGTCCTTCTGCTCACATAGAATTGCTCTATAGTACTTTTCCAGACCTCTAATATAAATGTAAATAACCTGTTTCAGGGAGAGCTATCTGCGCTTTTGTTCTCAACCTTTTAGTTTACGCAATTTCCATGAATCGATTCACCTGTGCAACAACTCAGTTCAACGCAATTACAGGAATGGGTCTCGAGATCCAGCACTGCCAGATGAAAATATGTGGGACTGTTATACATTTCAAACGTATTTGAGGTAAGCAGAATGATAATTATTTATGTCTGTAATATCATCTTCAATATCCTCTATATATAACTTTTTTCCTTACTGTCAGTATAGTTAAGACATAGAAATATATGTTTTGTGGGCTCAGAAGATAAAGCCTAGGAGAACATCCAAATGTGTGCATTTGTGTGCGTGTTAAATTTCAAACTTGATAGTTCGACAAAGCATCACAAATATTTTCAAGAAAATCTTCCATCCATATATGTTTTTAAAAATTGTTTTATTTCCTCAAAATGGTTATAGCTATTTCAATTACAACACCATAAGTTTAACATATTTATGACAAATAAAATGTATGTCTTTGATTTTCTGGAAATAACCTGTAAGTCTACTTAATCTAGCAGGAATTCTGTATATTTTCATCTAACTGGTAAACTAAAAGAGAAAGATATAAATGAACTACACAAACTACACAAGCCAAACCAAAAGAGAAAGATATAAATGAACTAAAATATGCAGATATCTTTTAAACATTCAATTCATATTACATAAATTTGTAGCAGTAGCCATGCCCAAGAATGGAATCCTTGTTTGAATTGTTCAATTTTTTTTTTAAAGTGCTTATGCTGTGCAGCTGTTTCTCATGATTTAATAAAAAGATTAAGCTTTTAAACAATTCCTTTCTTGGAAGTGTTGAAAAATAGTAGTAAGTGTTGTTCAGTGTCATTAATCGACTCCCTTTAAATTTAGCTTTTAAACATTTGACTATCGATTTGGTTTCTTCTATCCACCTTGAATCTTAAGCAAAATGTGTAATGATACTATGGCTGTGAATGTTTATCTGAAATAACCTGAAACAAATAGAAAAATAAGCTTATGTAGGAATAGTATGTGGAAGCTATATACACAATAAACTATATTAATATAATTATGAGTCGAACTAGTGCTCAATGCTCCACTTATTACTGGTATTTACCTAGAATGTGTTTCGTTAGGATCTTCCTAACATCACCTGTTGTTGACTCAGCTGTTGAGTCCTAACAAAACGTGTTCTAGGCAAATACTAGCAATAAGTGGAGCAATGAGTACTAGTTTGACTCAAAATTATATTAATTTTGTGCTTCTTTGTATCATAGTCCTTACACATTGGAATAAACTATATCTGTATTGTCAGCAAGATAGTAAGTAGAGAAAGTCATAAGAATGTAAGACGTTAGATTTTTTTGTACACATAAGCTAGTGATCATTAACTAACTGAAGGCAACAGCTGATGTTGAAGACCGATGATGATTTCTGAATATTAATAAGTCTGCTATAGGATAGATTCTTACGGAGGGGATTTGGCACTGCAATCAGTCTTGATCTATTATGTCTATGACCCAAGTTGGGCATCCCCAAGAGGAAGGATGATGTGAGAGATACAGGAGGCAACCGACTCAAGGAGTCATGACAGTGCAGAGGGCAGGGCCCCTACAACTGACCAGTTGGAAACTACCTTGCAGGCCAGTACAGCTGGCATCCCACCTACCGTAATTCTGAACAGCACACCAGGCCGGCCTGGAGACCGTCCTACCGGAGGAGAGAGTGTTTACCAGCATAGCATCCTGCCATGCAGCACTGAGACTCCCACCAACACTTTCTACACTGAAACAGACCACCAGATGAGAGATGATGTGAAATGATAATGGAGATGAAATGGAGGCACAAGAAATTTGGGGGATGTAGTTAAACTACCCAGCATTCTCCTGGCAATCTGGGAAAGCCCCCAAAAAACCTATGGGTTAAGTTGGCCGGCCACGGGAATCAAACCCAGACCTCCTGAATGTGGGCCACAGGCAAAACCACCTGAGCCATCCTGCTCAGTAAATGGTCTGCTATGTTTTATGTTATGTTAAATAAATAATATTTTCATTATATACAAATATAACAATTTGCAACTTAAAACTTCACTTATAAGAAATTATGATACTTTTCTTATAAATTGTGCGGAATCGTGATTTCATGGAAAATTCCTGCACATCCACAGCCGGAAACAACAAAGCTGTCGTCATCGTTACAAATGCTAGATGTTAATATGTTCTTATTAGTACTACCAAAATCTAAAAATAAAACATTTAAAAAAGGAATCGACTGCCAGTATCTCAAAATTCATTACACAATGTTTATTTTTTAAAATAAATATCTTTTCCCAAACCATTAAATCTATTGGACCATTTAATTGTTTTAATAATTTAACTTCTGAATTTATTTCATGGTTAAATGACAAAAAATAATCTGCTATGGCCGATTTATCAGTCTGTTTATACTTAATGTTACGAAAATGTTCTTTCGTTCTGGTTTTGTTCTTTCTGACTACACTGGGCACAACACTGATGTTATCGAACTGACACGCGAGGGCTCTGCTTGGCCTACGTGTACCCCATCTCTCTGCAAACCTAATCACTTATTGCTTGCACACCCTTCTACACTTCTACCAAGTTTTGAGTTATATGGATAATTCCTTCTTAGTGTTACAATTTTCACAAACAGCAGTGTACAATTAAATTCTTTCAGAGTATAAAATGCAATCTCTTCATTGCCTTTATAAATAGTTCAGAATATTTCATAACCTTCATTTCTTCATGTAACACCATAAAGTTCTTTTACCATATTTTTTACACAGCATTTGTTTAATGTGCCTCTAATTACAGTCCAAATTAATTATGATAATAATAAATTATATTATATTATTTATAATTATATATAATTATATTATTTATAATTATTTATATAATTAATTATATTTAATTATTTAAATATATTTAATATTATATAGTATATTTCAATAACTATATTATAATCTAAATAATTATTACTGTTCATGTTATATGTGTGCATACTACAACTTTTGGTTCTTTTCTTTTTACTTGTAAAATATGTTTTGCAATTTCATATATATATTCAAGATATTCTTGGGAAACAAGCTAGGTGAAAACACGATTAGAAATTGCCGTTTTGGGAGCATACATCACTCTCATTATCAGGATATTTATAAGAAATGTTATAAACATTAAATTGTTTCTCGATAATATCTTGAATATATTCGTCACCAGGAAAGCTTCAAGTCTCAATATATATGTGCGTGCGTGCGTGTGTGTGTGTGTGTGTGTGTGTGTGTTTGTAAAATGTTTGGAGCAGTCAGTATACCAATTTGTTTAACGATTTCTCTGCATGTGTGTCTACTGTTTACTTTTCCTATTTTACTAATTGCCTTTTTCCTTTTTTTCTTCTTTTTTTTGCATTATAAAATGATCTGGCCACAAGTTGTAATTATTTTTTTACCAAATATATTGAAAATATTTTACCTGTGAACGATTAGTTGATGTTTCTTAATAATCTATTAATTTTATTGCGTGGTTTTAGGGCTATTGGACATGCAGATGCTTGGGAAAAGAACATTTATCCTGGTATGCGAGAGAGCATTATTTGTGCTCTTTTATCGGCTCAGGAACATATGGACAGGCGAAAAAACTGTTTTGAGTTATTTGGGGCTGATTTCATGCTCACTGAAGATTTTTCTCCATGGCTGATTGAGATCAATGCCTGTCCATGTATGGCAGCAAGCACCAGTGTAACTGCTCGTATGTGTGCACAATGCTTAGAAGATGTAGTTAAAGGTAAGTTATTCCTGAAACTGAAAATAACTATTTGTAGCTGGTTTTCAACACTCCATTACTCATATTTTTAGTCCCTCAAAGTGACAGAGGGTTAAAACAAATATTTTTTCAATTAATTTGGATGTCACTGTTACTACATTCCTCCAAAAACATATAATTTCTGAAACTGTTATTTTTTGTGCTGATCTTCTTTCCTATTGAGCTTCTATGTGACTTCTCTATATTCTGTTTTCTTCTGAGCTTATTCTTCCCATAAACAGAATCCTTTCTAAATACATAAAATTGAAGCTATTAACAATGAAGCAAACAAATATATACAAATATAATAATTTGTAACTTAAAACTTCACTTATCTTACAAGAAATGATGATAATTCTTATAAATTGTCCCGGATTGCGATTTCATGTAAAATTATACACATCTTCAGCTGGAAACAAAGCTGTCGCCATAGTTACAAACACTATTTGTTATGTTCTTGTTAGTACTAACATTATCTGAAAATAAAACAAATTTAAAAACAGAATCGATGCCGGTATTTCAAAATTCATTACGCGAAGTTTGTTTTTTAAAATAAATATATTTTCCCAAACCATTAAATCTATTGGACCATATAATTGTTGTAATAATTTAACTTCTGGATTTATTTCATGATTAAATGACCAAAAATGATCTGCTACAGCCGATTTATCAGTTTGTTTATACTTAAATGTTCTTTCTTTCTGGTTTCTAAATTACGTTTTGTCTTTCCAATATAAACTTTATCACAATCGAGACAATTAAACTGATAAATAGCAGATTTTTTTACTATTGAGAATTTTATCTTTTAGAGAGAAATGCAATAAATTTTTAATACTATATTTATTTTGAGGAACTAAAGCTATACCAAACTCTTTAAAAAATTTTTTTGAAAATGTTTATTAACCCAAGGAGGGTAAGTAAATTCTTTTAAAATTATAATTGTCTTTTATTTTTCTAAGGGTAGAAATATCATTTACAGTTTTTTGATATAACACAAGTAAAATATTTAGTGATTATTTTCCACTTATCTTAAGAAGTTGATCTATCTATCTTCTATTTGAAATGAATTTCTTAAGATAAGTAGAAAATAATCACTAAATATTTTATTTGTATTATATTTATTATTCCACTGTAACTAGCTTCATTTTCTGTGTAATCAGTAGTTTTTCGATATTTGAATTTTTCAATTTTTGTTTGTTTATAAAGTCTTTATTAAAACAATTAATTAAAGCGGTATTAATAATATGTTTATATTCTTGATTAAATTCATCTTTACTCAGCGGTATATTTATTAATCTATAAATCAAACTATTGAAAACAGCAAATTTATGTGAAAAAGTGTTAAAACTTTTATTTTTTATGTAATTATCAATATGAGTAGACTTTCTATAAATACCAAATTTTAATTTATTATTATTTATTATTATCTTCAGATCTAGAAAAGGAAGAAATCCATTAATTTCAGTTTCTAATGTAAATTTTATAGCTTTATCTTGCAAATTTAATAATTTTAAAGCATCGTTTATGAGTTTATCAGGAACGATTGCAAAAATATCATTAACATATCTATACCAAACTTTAAAAATTAAAGGCCGCGCTGTGGCTCAGTGGTTAGACTGCTTGGCTCTCACCAAGGCGGCCCGGGTTCGATCCCAGGTGACCGCAAAATGAGATTTGTGGTGGACAACACGGCGCTGGAGTGGGTGTTCTCCGGGACCTCTGGTTTCCCCTGCCATCTCATTCCACCGGTGCTCCATCTTCATCTTATGTATCATCAGTGTCACCGCCTGCGGTGCCGTACTTAGTAAAAGCGGGCGTTAAACACTACACATTTCATTTCATTTAAAAATTAAAGGGAATGCTTTAGTGACTTGCATTTCGAAAAAACTCATAAAAAGATCAGCAAGAAAAGGTGAAAGAGGATTACCCATTGCTAAGCCAGAAGTTTGTTGAAAAAATTCACCATTAAAAGTGAAAAAATGTTGATCTAAACAAAATTCAGGAAGTTTAACAAAATCAACTATTATAGTCCTCATAATCCTAATGTAAATTTATTGAATTCAACCAATTTTTTAAAAAAATTAAAAGCTTTTCTCTAGGATTACTAGGAAATAAGAATTATCATCATTTCTTATAAGTGAAGTTTTAAGTTACAAATTATTATATTTGTATATCTTGTGACTTTGTGGGTTCGTGAAATGAAAAGTCCAATTGCACCACTCAAAAATGTTCTTTATTTCCACCGACTTACAGTTAAACACTTGCCAATTACACAGAATTACGTAATGCACACAATTACGATTCACCAGTTCATCCGTTACAATTCCACTTTGCTCTCGCAATTACGTACAATCCTCCGATGCATGTACACAATCTTCTCGTCCGTACATTAGCACTTCACTCTTACGCTGCTTGCCAAGAACTGACTGACTCCACTCATTCCAGCCCTTTTTATAGGAATATCATTGTTTTCTAGAAGTCTCTGGTTTCCGTGAATCACCGCGAAAATTCCAGATGGCAGGCGAAGGGGGAAGAGGCAGCCAGCGACAAGTGACACTCCCCTAATCGTCCCCTCAGTTAGTGACTGAGGTTAATGGGAGGGTGTGGCTCGGCTGCCTCTGGTCCCTTCTCAGCTGTCGTTCGTCTGGCGTTCCGATAATTGTGTGACAATATAGAATCCTTTCTTTCTGAATGGTTAAAGCAGTTTGTGTCATACATGCATCTTCCTAGTATATGTGTAAAGGAATCAACGGACAATAAGAGATAGCTATGAACAAAATGCAATTTACCAGTAGAATTGCAATTAACAATTATAATGGAACGGGCTGGTTGATGGTTATTTAATTTAAACATTAGGCTTAATAAGCAATTGCATAAAATAATCAATAACCTTATGAGCCCTATTTTACATTTCTTGTACATTTAAAAAAAGCCAATAAAGATGTTTGTGGGGTAGGACTATGATTTAGAAGGTAACAGACTTTTGTTCTGTGAAACCAATGCAAACACAAGTGCTTACTCGCTTGCACCTGCTTTGTATCAATTAGGTAACAACATACATTATCATCACTACTATTATTTGTTGATTTGGGTGGCTCAATTGATTAGGCCCTGGGCTACTGATCCCAAACTTTATTTAATGGTTGACAGTCCTCTTTGAAGAAAATACTAAAAAGATTCATATAGATATTACAATAAAATTAAAACTTCACTTACCTGTTTGAAAAATTATAAATTCTTCAGAACTAGATTCACAAATTCATCATTTGCATCTTTAGCAAAGTTTTTTTATTTATGACTTGTTGAATATTTTATGAATATTTATCAATCCTCCCAAAAGCCTGCCTCATAGTGTAGGTCTACCTCACAGCCAAGAGGTCCCGAGTTCAAATCTGTCAGGATGAGCTAATTAGATAAGGATTTTATGGGGTTTCCCTTATACTTAAAAAATCAAATGTTGAGTAACGAATAAGCTCTATGGACCCTGGGCTCACTTGAGCATCATTTCACCTATTTCATTCATTGTCCAATATGTTAATGCTGGAGGATATGAGTTAAAAACAAACCTCCCAATATAAATTTGTAAGTAATTATTTTTTTAATGTTTTATTCAATGTACAAATGAGTGTAAGCTCTTTGTATTTTAAGTATTTTTTTTTAAATATATGGGGCAATAAAAGTAAAAAAATGAAGCTATTAATAGTGAAGCAAACATAATTCAATAAATTATAATCGTGACTAAACTTCAATTATCTTTGATTTGTAAAATATATATATTTATATCAAAGATAAGTGAAGTTAAACCACCAATTATAAGAGTGGTTTGATAAGTCTGGTAAATTTCCATGAAAGAATGGAAAGTTTTTATTGCAACTTCATTGAAGCTTGATTATTCAATGGAGTGTAATTTCAACAATCTACACCTGTCTGAATTGATCAATGTGTCCACTGCATTTGAAAATGGAGAAAACTGAGTTTTGTGCAGTTATTAATCTTTTTAATTTTAAGGGATGAACTTGGCCCAAATAAAACAGAATTAGATGAAGTTCCATTGGAATCTGTACTATCAATGAAGACCATTTACCTTTGATTTAATGAATTTAAACATTGTTAGAGAATATATATATATATATATTTGAATGAGAGAACTGTCAAAAATGCCGTATTTATCTCATTTTTTAGAGGTGCTGGGAAAAAATAACATTTAACTGTGGCTGATTTTCTCTTTGCTACATGCAATCATGGTTGTATGTTAGCCTTAATATGGTCTTACATGTTAGAATCATTATGGGAAAAGTTATGCCAGGCCAAGCATCCACTGATTGTTGAGTGGAACACAGACCTAGGTTAATATTGTCCTACAAAATATCACTTTTGTTCGCCGGTTTGCTATCTGAAAGGTGATTTTCGCTAATTTCAGTGTGCTAAATTGAATGATGCTGCCCATTTTTCTCTGTCACATAAGATTTTCTCACAAATCACAAAATAATAATTAAAAATGTTTTTATGTAAAGTCATGTATTACAAAATGAATATAGAAAAAAGGTTTCTGTGTAATATATAGAAATGCCGGTATATCTATAAAATAAGTTGTGAAGTTACATTGTCCTTGGTTGGAAATTGGTTGCACTGATTTACATTTAATTTGTGGTCCCTTTTCAATCACCAACAATAGTCGCTCGCAATGTTCCATCGGCCCTGGTATCTCCATTACTTCTCCTTGATTTCTTGATGAAATCATTCACCTTGCTTATTTCTTAGGGATCCAAAATTATCAGGAAAATAATTTAGATGGGAGTATAAGAAGTGAAGGTTTCAACTCATATTTTTCCCTGAAGCTCCTAACTTGTATAGCATATTTCTGATAATTTTTTCGTATTGCAGATTGTTTATATTGCCAAGAAATTTATTGACTACCTCTTAGAAAGTAAACCACAGTTGCGGTTTTCCATCATTCATGGTTTCTGAAAATGCACTATCTTCATTAAATATCTTACTGAGGTCCATTAAATATAACCTCTTTTTTCTTAGCTTCAGACATTACAAAAAATGTACTGTTCAGTATTTGAAACATGAACCATTCTTGTGCAGTGCTTTCATGAATCATTTCATAATACCTAATTTTATACTCAAAAGAGCCAGTAACATTCTTTTTGAATCAACTAGACTAGCGAAAATGACATTTTTCTCTCCTGGCATTATATCTTTTCTCTTGGCCAATTCTCTCACTGTCCAGCGTTTAACCCTGTTTCTACTGTTTCAATACTTATAAAGAGGATATTTAGGTTATTTTGTATAACATCTTTACTGTCCTAATAAGATAATGGATACATTTGGGTATTTGCACAATAGCCATTGATATTCCATGTAATTAATTCTAAAATAGTTTCAAAACTTTCATATAATTTTTCAATTTGTAACTAATATTGAGGGAAATTTGGTTCTATTGTGCAATAAAATGGCTTTCAAACTTCTTCCTAAAGGATCAATAAATAAACATTTGTCATTACTATATGTTTGTCTTACGAGTTTTTGAATTAAACCTGCTACATCACAACAATGTCCTGCACCATGGTGTAGCGGGCTAGAGTGTGTGCTTGGTTCTGAGTGTCCGGAATGTGCTTGGGTTCAATCACATTCCTGGGGGTTGCAGATTTTATGTTCCGGCTATAGGACTGGTGCCCTTTAAGCATCATGAGGAAATTGAGGAGCTACACTAGGTAGCAAACCCTGGACTAGAATGCCAACTTTCCGGCTGGGGGTGCCGAGATGCTGACCATATCTCTTCCCATATCAGCTGGATGATCACCCACCGCTGCCTTGTGTATGTGGGTGTGAGGCTGCCAGTTTGGTTGGCAGGCTCAGGCCCTCTTTGAGCTATTATGCCATGGGTTGCGTTTTTAAATCATAACAATAAACAAGTTGATCTTCTATCTTAAAAAACTTGGTAAATTCTTTGTCTACACCAGAAAAGTGTGGTATCTGGAGCCAGCATATCTTCTTTTTCAACTTTGATCCAAGTTATTTGCTCTTACAATGTGTAAGGACTATGATACAATGAAGCACAAAATTAATATAATTTTGAGTCAAACTAGTACTCAATGCTCCATTTATTGCTAGTATTTAGTATTGCTAGTCTACATTTATTCAATAAACTACCACAGAGTAAAGAATATTGAGTCCAAACCAAAATTCAAAAAGGCTATTTAATTTCTTAATCGAGAGAATCTTTTATAGTGTAGAGGATTTCCTAAATCATGAAATAGAGTAAACTCCACATTTGTGAACAATTAATTTTATACAGCATTTCTCTATGGTCTTTATACATTTTGTTTTTATTTCCTTTTCTACTTTAGACTTTTGCTGGATCCTGTATCTGTTACAGTTTTTAGTCTTATGTAACTTTTTATATTTATCTTTGTATCTTGAACTGACGTGTCCTATAACATATGTATTATGTTCCAAAGGATGAAAAAATTACAATACAATTTATATGTTCTTAAATGTTTCAGTTGTGGTGGACAGGCGTAACAATGGCCATGCCAGCACAGGAATGTTTGAGCTTATCTATAGGCAAAGAGTTCCTAAAGCTCCTCCATATCTTGGGATGAGCTTAACAGTGAAAGGCACAAAGATTCTCAAACAAACTGAAAGGCAAAAAGCAAAGAAAGATACAGATACAGTAAGTCCATCAAGTTCCAAAACAGCTACTTCCATACCTGCAAAACCTGCATCTGGAAATTCTTCTAAGGATAGCACTCCAGCAAAAAGTCCAGAACCGCCTTCTCCCACTAAAGGTACTCCAGAAGTAAAAAGCCCCAAGGTTAAAAGTCCCAAGGTAAGAAGTCCCACTAAGACCTCTGCTTTCAGTGATATCAGTGATAGTAAATCAAAACATGATAGGCATAATAAAAAATTTTTTGAATTTACTGGACCAGTAATAGTAGATATGCTCAGTAATTTAACTAAACATATTCGGAGGAAGAAGAAAAAAAAACCATCTGTCTATAAATGCAGAACAATCAGAAATCTGCCAATACGTATAATTACTGAAAAAGATGTAGCATATTCAGAATTAAAAATATGTACAGATCCACAATTTCTAATTGGTGAAAGTAATTTTGGTGAAAAATTATTGCACACAGCTTTTGGTGAAAAAGTGCCTTTAGCAATGGAAATTGCCGAAACAGAGAATGAAACTGATACAGAAGAAGAAGAAGCTTATGATGATTCAGGGTGTTCAAAGGAAAAGAAAGCTGCAATGATGGATCAGTCATCTACAGAGAAAGAAGATAACAACAATGAAGAGAAGTGTTTGTTAAACATAGAAGATTTTGAAATAAAAAAGAAGCAGACATGTGTAATATGGAAAAACAGCAATGATGCTGAAAAGTCACTTCAGCTTTTTAATGAATGGAAAAAAAAGTTAGACCATACCCGAGCCAGCTGTGAAGAAATGCTATACAAACTGAAAATGTTTAAAGAGAATGAAAACTTAAAGCCCAAATACTATACTGTCAACAGAGAAATAAACTGGAAGAGTGAAGATGCCAATAAGCCAACTATTAGAGAAATCCTGCAAAAGTTATCACAAGCACATCCGGATAGAGAAGTATTTGTATTTAAGAACCCTCAAGAGCTTGCAGAATTAGAATCACATCAGTTGAAACGAAAAGCATGCTTTCTAAATATGTTAATTAATCATGATATTCAGTCCACATCAAGGCAATCACTGAAATCACCTTCAGACCAATCTCCAATTGCAAAACTGCCTCTTACATCCCAGTTCTGTAATTCTTCCACTGAAAAATATAATGCATCTATTGCAATAAGAGGAACCTTACCACGGATCAGACAGAAGACCAAATATGCTAATTCAAATTATTTGCATTGTAATGGGCGAAAACTAGACAATTTTTATGCTGTTGGTATGAATTTAAAAAGTTTACAAGCTATTCATAATCAGAAAGGCCACCTGGTTTTGCCGCTGCAATCAAATAACAATGCTATGACACCTGCAATATCTTCTTCAGTGGATGGTTGATCTTTTAGGTTTGGAATATGAAACTATGAAATGAAAATGCAAGCTTTATACACGTGAATATATTTTTATATTTGTTTATTCCTTTCTTCTCAGATATCTTATCACAATATTTAAATGCTAAAATACTTATTTAAAAATCATAACAGATTATCTATTCTGTATCAGATAGTACATTAATTCTGGTTTCCATTTTAATAAAGAGTATTATTCTGCTGAAATCATTTATTGTTACAACCTACTTTTTTTTTTATCAAGAGTAGCTGCTTTGAATTTTTAACTGATTATTGTTTCTCTTTTTTTTATATTCTAGCTCTCTTCTTTGCTAGTAAAACTTTTAAGTGTACCTGGAACTTTTCCAATAGATTTTAAACTTACTTTTACAGAATAAAGGTTTTGAAAAGAAAGCTTTCAAGGAAGCTTTCTTCCAAAGTTACAAGCTTTGTTACTTTAAAGTTCATCTTGCATTATAGGAGAATGTTACCTTTCATGTACAATTCACTTATGCAGCAACCTATTAACAAATCGGAATTTGTTTGCAGTTAACATGAAACAAAGTATATATAAAGTCACTAAAATAAAAGTGATAAGAGAATCCAACCTGCATATATAACACAGAGCGATCCATATAAACCTGAACCATTTTAATGTGCCATAAGTCTTGAACCAAGGTACAATTTTGGGAGAATATAATACACAATTGGGAGATTATATTACAGTGTTAATTTAACTTTTCTCAGAGCAAATGTTGAAAGTGTTCTCCATCAGCAACCACACATATTTGCACTCGTTTCACCACACTCTGGGAAGTTCTATGGAGAGTATCCTTGCCAATGCTGCTTATTTCATTACTAATATGGATTCATGGAGATCAGCAGTTTTTCGAGGTCTACTCTTGTACACACTATTTATGAGATATTGGGGGACAAGAAAAAATTCGGTGAGGTTAGGTCAGGGGAACTGGGTGGCCACAGACCTCTTGAGATTATTTGGTTATTACGAAGAAACTGGTCACAAGTTCCTTGGAGGCATTAGAGTATGGCTGTTGCTCCATCTTGCTGGAATAACCTTCTCTAAATTCAATATCATCCAGCTGCTCCACAAATGCACTGAAGATACCCATATAAACTGCAGTGCCTACAGTCGTATCAAAGAAAATGGCACCAATGATCCTGGAAGCTGACACAGTGTACCATACTCCAATCTTTTCATCATGCAGTGGTGTTTCACAGATTATATGGGGGTTTACAGCAGCCCAATATCTGGTGTTTTGTATGTTTATGTAGCCTGACAGACGAAAACATGCCTTATTTATAAACCATGTTATGGAGAGAATATCAGGATGTGGAATAAGAAAATCCTGAAACCATAGACAATAAGGGATTCATCTTTCATGATCTGCTTCTTTCAATTGTTGCACCATATTCACTCTGCAATCTCATTTTCTTTACAGCCCTTTGACATGTCATATGATTAGCCTAATTCCTGGCTTAATTGACACAATGATTTCTCTGGAGAGTTCACTAACCTTCTTCAAACATTATTAACAATCTCCGCATTCAATGATAGTCTTATGTTTTCTTCTCTCATTAACGAGTATACTACTTGTCTCCATTGATGTCTTGCTAGCGATAAAATTGTTGCCTTTGTTGGAACATGGCATAAATTAAATTCTCTTTGAAATTCCCATTGTATTCTCATCAATGAATTTGTCTTCCAATATGTTTTTACTATAAAAACATGTTCTTGAAGTAAGTACTGCAGTTTTTACTCTCATTAATAAGTATACTGGTTGTCTCCAGCTTTCTTGCTAGCGATAAAATTGTTGCCTTTGTTGCAGCATTGCATAAATTAGACTCTCTTTGAAATTCCCATTGTGTTGTCATCAATGAATCTGACTTCCAATTTATTTTCACTAGTAAGTAAGTAATCTTTATTTCCAATTCAATTACAAATTATTATACATTTACATACTTATTACTACACTGAGTTGCTAGTTACCCTTGGGCTCAATAGTCTCAAACTCTGAGGTTGTCGAGCTAATGGGTCCCTATTAGCAACTTATCTAAAATAACTTCATCTTCATTTTCATCATATTTACTTATCTTTCTCAACCATTTGGCTTTTACTTTGCCCAAAAAGGTTTCCAATTTCAATTCAATTTTTCCTAGTTTTTACACTCATTAACTTCATTGCTTGAATTTCTTTTGGTAGCCTTACCCATTCCTTTTTACCTATCTTCTCCCTAAACAACCTAGTTTCTTCACATTCTAAAAGCAAATGCCATTCTTTATCCCTTTGGTGGCACAATGGACATTTCTCCAGATCCCTCCCTGTTCCCAAACCCTTCAGTATCACCACCCCTGTTCTGACCCATGCAAAGCCTTCTCTTGCTGCTTTATCACAAATATCAATGTATTTTTCCCCTAATCCACATCACATTCATCACTCTATAAATTTCCAGTGAGCTTTTCAAGTTGAAGCTTCCTAACATTTCTTGCCTTTCAATATCTTCCATTCTTAACCTAAGTTCTTTCCAAAATCCACTTTGCAATAATTCCCTGTTTTCCCACATGACACCCAACTCTATTTTTAACATCATTTTCTTTATCTTATTCAGCCATGAACATTTCTGACGCAGAATATTCTGCTCATCTAAACTCCTAATTCTCGCCCAATATTTTAACACCCTTTCCACCACTATCCCTCTAGTTCTCAGTATTCCCAATTCTGCTTGCGCCACTCCATTTGGTGAAGCTCGTGGCAAGCCCAAAACTTGTTTGCTGAAGTTTCTATGTATCACATTCATATTTGCACACCCTTCCTACAAACTCCATATCTCTACCCCATAGAGCATTTTTGCTTCTACTACGGCTGTGTAAATTCTCTCCAGTTTTATTTGCATTCCTGGTAATTTATCTAGGCATGCTTTAATGCAATTTTACCTTTTGCCATTGCAATTCTCTTCTGCTCTTTCCAACCCCCTTACTTCTTAATCTTACTCCTAGATAATTAAATGTATTGACCACTTCAATTTCTCTTCCTTGCCAGTACCATTTCTCCTCTTTTCTTAAATTGTTGCCTTTCTTAAATACCATAATTTTGGTTTTGTTTACATTAATTCTAAGGCTCCATTCCTTACAAAATTATTTTCACTATAAAAACATGCTCTTGAAGTGAGTACTGCATGTTTTTGTTATGACTGCAAACTAAAGACTGTCTACAATGTCAACAATGCCATGAAAATGCTCGTAATTTCCATCAGAATCAACAATATAGTCAACAGATAGGATTATTGCCAATTCTCCCTGAGCCACTTGTATCATTAAAACAAATTTCACATTTCTATGAGCTTTCAGAGAGAAATTATGGCCTGTTAAAATGGTGCAGGTTTATATGGAACATTCTGTACAATAGAGTACACTTTTATGTTTCCTGAAACTTTATGTGAAGCCTTAAGTTACATTCATTTCTTTTACTGCTCTTCAATTTGCCTGTAATTTTAATGTTTTCAAATTTGTACTTGTGTGTATTTTAACTTCCTTGCCATCTGTATAGTTTCCGAGAGCAAAACCAAGGGATTACCTCTTGCACATATTATCCTGTTTTCTATTTTCCAGCACTTGCGCTGGTGCTGGAATATATTTCACATAGGCTCAGTACAAATGAAGTGTTAGTTAATGTGCCTTATTGAAATCGCTTAGTCATGATCTACTTGTATACACAGCCATTGTAATGTTTCAATAGTTTTGTTTTCATTTATGTGGCAGGACTGTGCTTGCAGGGTAGAGAGTATATTATTACATAGGCTTAATACATGTTAAGGTTGGTTAATATGTGAATGGTGGTCACTGTTAGCTTAATCTTCAAGTACCATGCATTTGTATGCACTAGGCTTTAAAAACAGTTTTTCATGCCATTAACCCTGTGTACATTGTGCTACTTATATGTAATTGTAATAGTTCAACAATTATTGTTTTTAATAACTGAAAAATGTAGTTCAATGTATTGTGGTATTCAATTATCAGATCCCAGATTTTGATGACATATTTTAACTGCTGCATCATAGCCATTGCTAACACATATATAAATTCTTATAATGGATCCCAAATTAAAAAAATGCATACGTATTAACTCATATGACATTTGTTACATTTAAGCCACCCTTTTCTTATGTTATGGGATTATTTTGTCATTTTCTTATTCTTTGCATCTTTATTGTCATACAAATGACTACAATAGTTGTGCTCTCTAAAACCACACTATTAACAAGGGACACCTCTGACCTTGAATGCTCGGAACCACATGAAAACCTGTTTAGAATAACAATAGATTGTAAACAAAACAGTGGCCAGTCATTTCCATGCAAAATGTTGCATTCTGCTTCAGTGACATTTAATAGAGAGAAACAAAGTAACAAGATATCAATAAAATTGGAGGGAAATTACACATAATTCAATAACATCAGGGTATAATTAACAATTTCAATCAACAGTGCTAAAAACCCTTTGCTTTAAGGACTTGTATACTCCTCCACAGGAGAGTAAGTCTCCGAGGTATGAGATGCAGGGTGGTTGGCGAAGGTTCCCACACCCTCCCTGGACAGGTTTATAACACCCCATGTCAGTACAGTTACAGACCATTCAAAAGCATTCTGACGGCTTCTACTTTTGTGAATGAATCTTCTCGGTTTTGATGTTAAGAGTGAATTGGGCGCATGTTTTTTTAACGGTCTGGTCCTTGTGTAACAGGCATTTTCTGCGGCACACATTTGCTGTCCTTGTCCTACAGCCCATTCCTTACAAGGACCTTCTTTGTGTTGCTGGACTATACAAGGGTCAGCTGATAAGTCCTGGGCCAGTTTGACGGATAGCATCATATAGTTTAACTCTAGTCTAGTTTGTATCCATATTTACAGGTCAGTAGCCTGTTTAGGATTTAAATGACAGCATAATACTTCCATTTGAAAGGCTTAACGCCTAAAGAAATCAAGGAGGAAATGGGAAGTACGTTGAAAGACTCTGCCCCTTCATATACAATGATTAAAAGGTGGTTTGCAGAGTTTAAAATGTGAAGTATGAACACTAGTGATGACTCGTAAAAACTATTTGTAGTCGGTTTATTGACACTTGTCACTTACTAGCTCAATAATATAAAAAAGGTAATTGACGAGTGTCTCTAAACTGACTAAAAATAATTTCTACAATTAATTTTGACATCACTGTTACTAAATTCCTCCAAACACACATAACTAGTGATGAGCCTTGTTCTGAATGCCCTGTGGAAGTCCAACTCCAGAGATCATTGAAAAAATTCATTGTTTAGTACTGAAAGACCGGAGATTACAGTTGTTTGAGATAATAGAGGCTATAAACATATAAAAAGAATATTCAGGTAATATTTTAAGTACTGTTTTGGGCTTTCATAAGATCTGTGCAAGATAGGTGCTGCGTTTGTTGACACCTGATCAAAAATTGCAAAGAAAAACTGTTTCTGTTAAGAATTTGGAGCTCTACCGTAAAAATTCCACTGAATTTTTGAGAAGATTTATTACCATGGATGAAACTTGGATACATCACTACACTCTAGAAAGTAAATCACAGTCAAAACAGTGGACTGCGCCAGGTGAACCAACTCCAAAAAAAGCGAAGTCAATTTTGTCAGCTAACAAGGTTATGGCAAGTGTTTTCTGGGATGCACAGGGAATTATTTTTATTGATTACTTAGAAAAGGATAAAAGTATCACTGGTGACTACTACGCAAGCTTACTGCAACGTTTGAGTGATGAGGTGAAAAGAAAATACCTCATTTGGCAAAGAAAAAAATTTTGTTTCTTCACAACAATGCTCCGGCCTATCGTTCAATCATTGCAATGGGAAAAATGTTCAAATTAAAGTTTGAATTGCTTGAACATCCACCCTATGTAGCAGATCTAGCATCCAGTGACTACCACCTGTTCCCAAACCTAAAAAAAATTTCTTGGAGGATGAAGACTTCACAGCAATGAGGTCATTGATACAGTAAACAGCTATTTTGAGGACCATGATAAATTACACTACAGAGATGGTTTAATTAAATTAGAATATTGATATGACAAATGTATTAGCCTTGCTAGAGATTATGTTGACAAATATGAGGCCCAGGACTTATGAGCCGACCCTCATAATAGCGCAAAACACATATACTACCACCTGACAGTGATTAAAACAAAGAGTAAGAGAACAATGTTCACACCTCACTAAAGTGGACCCTTAGCACTCGTGGTACCTCTGACGTTACCAGGGGAACCTCGGGCCGAACATTCGAGCCCGTCCCTGAATGTGAGTTGTTCGGATTGGGTTGACTCGAGGGGGCAGTGTGTTCTTGTTACCCGCGAGAGATCGGGTACCTCCGGCCAGGGTTCGGCCGCCCAGAGGGGATAGAGGGTTGCCTAAAAAGTCCTGGGTACTAGCCTGCAGAGATAGTAGAAGATGTGCTAGATCACCAGGCGGCCCCACCGAGGTTTTCGGCAGTCTTCCCTGCAGGGTTGACACGCATAAGTGGGCATATCCTCTTCCACCTGTCTTGACGTTGTCGATGGGGGGGGGGGGCTTTTTAGACTCCAGGTATTGCCCCAACGAAAGAGCCCCTGAGTTTTCCATCGCTCCCGGGTTGACAGAGGCCAGAGTCTTCGGACTTTCGGGTAGACCTCGTGATAACCTCACTAAAGTCACACTATCACATTCAAAATCACTTCTGCATTCACGCAGTCCAATATGAAAAGCCACACTAATTACATTTGCAAATGATGATACGGGTATACCAATATCATAAACTGCATTTTGCCAACCATATTCTGACACAGGCTTATACTTTGATGCAGAAATTTGTTTGTAAATTACAGAGTAAATAGATAGAGTCAACATGAAAAATTCAATGCCACGGCTGGGACTCGAACCACGGATCTCTCGGTTTCTGTCCAGTCAGGACGGCACGTTGGCCATGGCAGCTCAATGAGTTAGAGCAACTGGATGGACACCAGGAGATCCGCGGTCCAAATCCCGGCCACTAGCTCATTGAGCTGCCATGGCCAACGTGCCGTCCTGACTGGATGGAAACCAGTAGATCCGTGGTTCGAGTCCCGGCTGTGGCATTTTTTCATGTTGACTCTATCAAAATCCTTAGCCTATATACGACTAGTGTGAGGAAATGATGAATTTCTATCAATTAACTAAAATACAGAGTGAATGTTGATGATGAAATAATGATCATGTATCTTCCCTTGTGGTTCAATACATAGCAGTCTTACAAAATTAGCAACTCTTCCAATGTTGAGCTTACACTGCTTACAGAGCTTATAATGGTGCCAATAGACAAATGCAGAGTTTGCATGGAAATGTTACAGACCACTCTTGTTTTAATGGTCATTTGTTATTCTAAGCATGTTTTCATGTTTCCGAGCATTCGAGGTCAGAGGTATCCGTAATAAGTCTTTGTCATTTTCTTTCGTTTATATACAAGGATTTTCTATTAGAGACATTTTACAAAAGGATAACTATTGAAGCAACATAAATTTAACTATTCAAATGCAAAATAAGGGAATTTTATAAATCCTTTACTTACATTCTTGGCTGGGGGAGACACATTCCTATTTATGGTTAATCTGGAAAGGGCTGCATGTGGCTATTGTCAGAGGAGTATCATTTCTTGACTCAAAGTAGGTGCGAGATCAATTCTCTCTTTTTTACAAATGTATATAAATGTATATCAAGTACATCACAAAGAATGAGGTGAGCTAGTGCCCACTTATTACCCTGTTATTACCTTTCATCGGGTAGATCTCCCGCAAAAGGTTAAGGCAGGGTATGAAGCTATTGAAGTGAGGCAGTATATACCCAATCCATTGAGGTGTTTTAAATGCCAGCACTTTGGCCACACAAGTGATTATTGTAATGGAGTTGCTACTTGCGTGGACTGTGGGGAACTCAAGCATAATGATGTATGTACTTCACCTGCAACACGTGTTAACTGCAGTGACAATCATTCATCGAACTCCAGAGAATGCTCCCGTTTTATGGAGGAAAAGGCCATCCAAGAGATCTGGGCAAGAAAGAAGGTGTCCTTCGTGGAAGCCCAGAAACTCTTGCATAATCATCAGCCTTCTGTACCTGTTATCTACTGTGCAGTTGCAGTTAAGCCAGTATCTAGACATGAAATCGCAACACAAACTAGCGACATAAACAGGACAGTAATATTTGAAAGAACAATTACACCCAGATCACAACCAAAGCAACAAACACCGGCACGAACAACAGTGACCACATGTACTAGTCCAGTCCTATGAAGAACGTTCCAACCAAGTCACCGCAGAAAGCATCAACCTCAAGAATATGTGCACCAGTAATATATAATGCATCGCCCAGAAAGTTCAAGGACTCATATGAAAGAACTCACTTCCTCAGGGAAAATAAGAAGGCTAGTACCAAGCAAAACGAGTGCAAAAGTCCATAACCATCTCCTCTGAGAACAACATCAGAGGGTTCATCTGGAGAGGACTCAGATCAGTGGCCCTCATCTTCACCGATCGCAGTTTCCGATTGTTTCGAGCGACTCAAAATGAAATTATCAGTAAGAAAGTGGTCCTCCTCCATTAAGGATGTGTAGCAGGAAAATCCTGTCCTCACTGCCGAAACAACAGTGAGAAAAAGGAAGGCTAAACCTGCTGAAAATATAGCCCAGCCCCTTAGAAAAGGAACAAATTAATTCGACCACCACTGCGCAGGTAGTTTGTTTTGACAATAAGTTACTATTGAAAACGGTGTTTTTTATGCCTCTTGGTATTTTATGGTTAGTTATAGTTTTTATTGTTGTTTTTCTTTCCATTTGGACATATTAATTTTATTGTCATTTTGTTTTGTTTTCTTCTTCTTTTTTGAGTATTTATCTCTGGTTATTTCCATGATTTAGTTTTTGTATGGGCACTGATGACCAAGCAGTTGAACGCCCTTATATATAAATCATCATCACTATCATCCCTTTTTGACATTAATAAGTGCATACAGACGGGTGCTATTGTCCTTGTCCAGTCATAGACAGTGAAGACCTATTCCTCTGCAATAAACTTTTTATATTCTGAGAACTCAAATCCCCCACTCTTTGTAAAACTAAAAACAACTTTACTTCTAGATTATTCAAAAAGAACTTCAAACAAATGTGCATCTTTAATTTTTGAATTACTTCGTTATTCTTAAAAAGCTATTTTTTCAGTTTTTATAACAGTTATGTTCATGTCTTGTTTCTGTGCACTAATTTTAATAAAATAAGAAATGTTATATTTATTACAAATTTTATAGTTATTTTTATGTATTTTTTAAATTTTTAAACATTATAGGTGATTTTTTAAAGAACATTTGGTCATAAAAATCTGGGCTGAACTAATCATAATAACATGTATTTTTATATTATATTACACCGCAGAACTTTTTATAGTTTCTTTTGTGTAGAATATGTGCTTTAGAAATGCTATTTTCTCCAGTTTTTATATTTTGCCTTTAAAAAAAATATGAATCCAACACAATATAAATGAGAGCTTCAATTAATGTGCAAATTTAGACTAACAATAACACATCAGTTATGAAAATAATTTGTTAGCAAGCACACCAGAAATGTAGGAGGAAACATTACAAGATACAAACAGTTTAAGCTTTAGGTTTCATTCATTGCACATTTTTTATTAAGAATGCAAAGCATTTAAATAGGCCCTGTTTAGTATCTCTTCTGCCAAGAGCTGTGTGAATGCAACTACAAAATGATCTGTTTTGAATAAGAATATAAATGTAATCATTTGTATTTCAGTGCTATTGCAATTTATGTGGTCAAACGTTTATGAAAATCTGTATAAATAGAAGCAGGGTTATACATATCAAATTTTAATTCTGCTACTGTTCTTGAAATGATTGAATATTGACTCAACCTTTGTATCCATTCTTAGACTTTTAAAGCATTCAAAATTTCAAACTTTAATTATGTATACACAGTGTTCCTAGATTGCCATCCACTTTGTTCATATATGCATCCCAAATGACATCAGGAATGGTAAAATATCTGTACTTTTTTCTAATAGTATTAAATGTCCGCTCGTTTCATATGGCAGTGCAGCTGATGCAGACTGGTAATGCATGAAATGAAATTCGTAGGAAGAAAACACTTCAGGCCTAAGTTTAGGCATGTAATTACATTAAATTTAAAGGGAGTTGATTAATGACACTAAACAACACTTTTAAATTTTCCCAGAACATGTTTCAGAGACTTTGCCTCCATCATCAACTGGACATTGACTGTTTCTCAGTGGTGTAGCTAGCAATATTTTGTCATACGTCTCCTCTGGTGGCAGTTCGAGGAACTTGTTGAATGGGGGGATGTCGAAATTGAATACTTTGTTCCTATTTTTTGAAATGATTTGTTCCCATGTGGACAGTTCCTGTTTTCCTGATGTATGTTTTAGTCGTTTTGGTTCTGGATTTATGTTGTGGTTTTTTTCCCAAAAATGCATGGCAACTGCTGATTTTTCTAATTGTTTATATTTTATGTTCCTAAAGTGTTTCTTTGCTCTTGTTTCTAAATTTCGTTTGGTTTTTCCAACATAAATTTCACCACAGTTACAACATTCAATTTGATATATACCAGATTTTTTGTTAGAATGGCATCTTTGATGTTTGAGCAAATTAGGTTTTTTAAGGAGTAATGGTTGACTGGTGCTAGCTGAATGTTTCGTTTTTTGAAGACTTTTTGAATTTATCAAAGACCCATGGATGTAATTACTGTCTTCAACAGAACCAAAAGGACTCTCAAAAATTTCCACTAAAGGCAGAATTTTGTTTAACTAAGGGTTTTCTCCATGTCACCTAACATAAAACCACATAGGAAAAGAGTACATCTTTCTTGGACAGTTTTCCTCCAGAACATTTCTCATCTTTTAAATACAATGACTTATTTGGTAATATGCGGAAGAATAATCTGTCTTGTCGCTGTTAGCTATGTTTTTAGGTTTGTATCCTTTGATTATTGAAGGTAATTTAGCAATCCAATCAGTGGAATCCAGTGAAACCAATCCAGTGGTGGATCAATGAGGGGGAACTACAAATCCAGGACTGTAAATATTGTTTACAAAAAGGAGGCATTGAAAGAATGTTTTCAAATTTTGTCAGAATCAGAGACTTCAAGCAGTTCGACAGTAAATGAGGCAAGTGCTTTATTGGGGTATCTTGAAAACAATGAGTTTTGTTTCTGGCTTAATTTTTTCCATTTAGTTATGCCTCATGTAGAAATACTATACAATCAACTACAGAATCGCCACATAGATGCCGCCAAATTCCAGTGTACATATCTAGTTTCACCGCTGAAATTATAAAAGTAAGAAACACGGTGGAGTCATGTGATTTGGCAGCAGAAAACCCACACAAAAGAAAAATTGTTTCAAATACACAGACTAGAGCAGCAGCAACAGCCAAGGAAGTATGTGATGTTATACTGTCACAATTGAATCTCTGCTTCAAGTTTACAAAACATCTTTCTGTGTCTTCCCTGCAACAATATTCACAGTTTGAGCAATTTAATTCAATATTTCCACAAAATACGTTCAGTGAATGCATAAAAATGTTCCCGTGTTTGATAAGGACAAACTACACAAATAATTTTCAGTCATCTATTCAAGAGAAGAATTCAGGAATATTGGTGGTGCTGTAATATTGCTTCTTTCTTCCACTTTTTCTGAAGTGTTAAAACTTTTGATAATAACTATTACTCTGCCTCTAACAAGTGAATCTGAGCACTGTTTCTCCAGATAGATTTACTGCACTTGCTATGTTGTCCATAGAAAAAGAAATGATAGAAAACATCACAAAGTTCAACAAGAGAGTGGTTAATAAGTTTGCTACAAAGAAAGATCGCCGTATGCAGTATCAAATAATTAAGATAAGCTAAATTTTCAATAATCAGTGCAGCCCACCCTAGGTATAGACAACAGGAGCCCCCACTGCAACTAACATTACCAATGCACTTGCACAATTATGAGGATTCAGCAAGTGGACGGGGATTCTTCAGGAACACTGTGTATAACATACTTGCCTTGACTGCCACTTCTTCCACTATGTCTTGCACATGACATCTCTTTCTTTAGTGAATCTGCTTGGAGATAAGATCTTTATTACTATAAATCACAAAAGCAGTATTTTAGGTTTCTTCAAAATGAACAGTTTTTCCTCCAGTAAACAATTCTACAGTTTGTAACAGTTTTTGTTTGCCATTATGGTTACATATGTGTTACCTTCATAAATTCTATGTGTACTTGTTACATATATTTTAAAACATTTGAATTTACCTTTCTTATAAGACTGCTAATTTATTTGTCTTTAGGGAAATTAAAAAGAGGCAGGAATACTCATATACTCATATAGAAAAACTATAGGATAAGGGAGAGAGTTGAATACAAATTAATGATACTTTTATTAGTTTGATCACAAAACTAAAGCGGAGTTGTGCAAGTTTGTATATTGCCAGTGGCGAAGCGTGTAATGAAGCGCTAGAAGCACCACTTCTCCAAGAATTTCAGGATGAAAAAAAAATCATGCCAAACAATATTTTATTTGCTCTAGATAGATTTTCAAAATTTATTTGCAAACATCCGTGGTGTTGCAAAGAATTTGACAGCTGCTTAAGCTTGAGTGACAGGTTTTGCGAGCTCATTCAATACTGATTATTTCTGTAACCTTGAATACCATGCTCCATAGGTTTCCGGAAGCAATTGCAACTCTTCGATAGCTAGGGAGTGCTTGACAGATTTTGTCAAGTGAAATCTCTATGTGTGAAGAACAGTTTATTTTTTTGTTTTTGTAAGGTGCTTTTAAATACAACTGTAAGTATATTTCAATGGCATTAGCAACAGTAATTTATGTAAATTGGTACATGGTGGTGACAAACAGGGAATTCTTGTGTAGTTTTAAGTTATTAGCAGAGGTGCGTGAATTGCATACTTTCTCCACTTTAGATTAACAATTCACTTGATGTGGGCCAGCTCCAGGAAAAATTGGAACGTCTGAGTGGAGAGGGGAAGCAAGAATATGTCTGCTTGTAGTGCAACCAATCTTGCAATGCAAGAAGGGTCTATGTGTGACTGTACAATAGTAAGAGTAAATAAAGAGTAGCTTTATTTCCTTGAGTCATTATTCACTCTTATTTTAATGAAAATTATTACTTGGAGCTTCACTCGCTTTGAAAGTCCCCCTTGCCACTATAAATAGCGGAGGTGACAAACTAAATAAGCAGTATTCAGCTTCTGATACTATTTGGTTTAAATGTTATTTTTAAGACACATCACTACCCCATATGTTTGTTTATACATATATACTTTCAAGTATAAATTAATGTATGTATATAAAATCTTCAAAATGAACACATACATTAAAAATATTTAGGCTCCGGTTTATAATATTTCCCTTATCTGAACACAAACTTGAATATGAGGTTGATACAGTAAAGCTAACTTGTACAAATATAACTCCTTTCTTGGAAGTGTTGAAAACAGTGTTGTTGTAATAAATTAAACGGGAGTCAATTAATGACACTAAACAACACTTTTAAATTTTCCCGGAACATGTTTCAGAGTCTATTTGCCTCCATTGTCAACTGGACATCGACTGGTTCTCAGTGCTGTAGCTAGAGATATTTTGTCATAGGTCTCCTCTGGTGGTGGTTCGAGGAACTTGCTGAACAAATCTTTCTGGGGAACGTCGAAATTGAAGACTTTGTTCCTATTTTTTGAAATGAAGATTTGTTCACATATGGACAGTTCTTGTTTTCCTGTTGTATGTTTTAGTATGTTTTCAACACTTCCAATCCAGAACATAAACTACTTTCTCTCTGTCATTAGCTGCATAAGTGATGGATAATACTTAAAGAAAAACATTTTTACCACAATCCATGTGTCAATGTCAATATTCTTCTTTGGTTAAATTTGCTCTAAATAATGCTGTATTCATTAGTTTTACTTATAACATATAAAGATGTTAGATTTGTTAGAAGAGAGAATTTGGAAAGAAAACTGCCTTGTTTTGATGCAAGAGAAAACAAAAACATGTTCTTTAACCCTTTAATGCATGAATTATTTTGCTACTTAAGTTGCTCTTGCTGTAATTTCTAAACTGGTTCTCATACCACTTTCTGCAGTGCCTCAATGCAATTGATTTGAATAGCCATGGTCGTTAAAGGAATAAGTAATGGACTGTCCATTCAAAGCGAAACTTGTGAGTTTGAATCTCGGCAACTGCAGTTAAAGGTGCCTGTGGTGAAGGATGGGGAGGGCCCAAGTAAAATAATCGGTGTGATGGCATGCTTGGATGTTGACGAGGTATTATTTGACTGCAGTTGCTTGGATTTTGCTCTTTATAGTAAAAAGAAAGCACACTACAGTGTTATTGTAACAATAATGTATTTACAATTCAAAAGACTCAAAATTTTGTGTGTATGATTGACAAAGGCCATACAATATTATAGTAACTAATGTTGCCCTAGGGTGACACCATGCATTAAAGGGTTAATATTATTGGAACTCTTTAACATTAAAACAGAGAGTTATTGTAATGGCAATAATTCATATTTTTAAGTTTATTCATAGATCTTCTTTTCATACTTTTTGCTGTTTCTGAAGTTGAAATGCTGAGACACTATGCTTTGTAAGATGAAGTCAAAATGTAGAAAAAACATTGTTACACCAATTAACAATTAAGTATTTTATAAAATCTGCTGTTAAAAGATGATGTTGTGTTTCAGAAAAATGAAAACTAAAAATTTACAGCAATGAATCAAAGAATACTTAAAGCAGAATTGTGCTATTGGAAATAATACAGTGAGCCTTTAAAAGCAATGACATCATTTATCTTTCAGGTAACTAGTTAACATGTCTTCTGGTACTATTTTTCACTGCCATTTCTCAGTCAAAAAAGATGTAAAGTTTAAGATATGTATTTAAATACTTCCTTGCAACTGATGATATAACTAGGTAATCTAATTTTAAAATGAAATTAGACATATATTTAACACTACTGTGCCTGATTTTACGATAATTCGTTATAAAGCGCTTATGAAAGAATTAAAATATTTTGAAGTCAAATTGCATTTTATTTGCCTGAAAACCTATCCAATTTTCTTTTCCAATTCAATTCTTACCTTTCTACTTTCTTTAAATTCAATCTATGTAAGAAGAAATATGCATTTCACACAAGTTAACAAAAGATACATTCCACAATGTAGTTAAGTGGTAGTTGAGAGAAGCACAAATAGAGGGTAAGTGCAAGAATGAGGTAGAAGATTATAGCAAAAATAAATCTAAAATTTGACCATTCCCACCCATAGACTCAGCCAGAATATTGTAATAAATGCTCCTGCCTTTTCCTAGCAAATATCAAAGTAAATGAAGGTAATGAATATTACCTACTCCTACAGTAATTACTCCCACAGCTATATAAACTACAAATGCTCTTAGCTTATTGTTTTTATTTACTTAATTAAATTTGGTGTTAAAATGCTTAAATTTTCCAATCATACAACATTAGGTTTATCATGAAATTTCTTCTCCAACTCGGCTCTTTGCTCTTAAAAAATTATTTTGTATTTTCTTGAAAAGCTTTTAAATAATTTATGAGCTTAAAACATTATAACTTAACATATCTTATGTTTCTGTGAACTACAAATATGTATTCCTAATTAATGTAGAATGTTATGTAATTAGGGAATCACAAATATGAGAAAACATAAAATAAATAAAAAGAAAAATAATATTAATTGTAAAAACTATTTGTAGTCAGTTTATTGACACTCGTCACTTACTTTTTTTTATAGTATTGAGGAACTAGTTTCAAAGGCCATTGCAACTAGTCCCTCAAGGAAAGAAAATAAGTTTAGAACATTATGTAGTGGAGTGTAAAGAAATTGAAAACTGGAGGAAATTAATATGGGGTAAGAACTGGGATAATAAAGGGGCTTACGTAGTAACAACAAAAATGCTTACGTTGAAAAGAGAGAAAAGATTAAGGGAGGTGGGGGAAATTTGCTGACAAAGTCAAAGAGAAATGGTTGAGAAGGGCAAGGAAATAAGAGGAAGAGAAATGGAAGACACAATCAGAACACTAGGTCAAGGTCGTATAAGTACAGGTTAACGTCCAGGAAGCCAACACCACTATCATAAATATAAGCAGCTGACGAATTTGTACTTAGATTAGAATTGTAAAACTTGTAAATGAAATTGTAAGATATGGAAGTACAAATAAATCTTACTATTATATTATTATTACTATAAAAAAGTAAGTGATGAGTGTCAATAAACCAACTACAAATAGTTTTTACGATTAATTTTGACGTCATTGTTACTAAATTCCTCCAAACACACATAACATTAATCGAATTGACATGTGTAATTGTACAGAAATTTTCTTGTGACATTCACCATTTTTAAACACTTTTAGACATTTTCTAAAGTATGCAAGATAATGCTTTTCCCAGCATCTGTTTCTGCTGCATTTATTTTAAAGTATTTGTGTGTTACATACAAGAGTACCTGGTATGAGAAAAACATTAAAGCTTCTTGAAGCTGGTAACCTTGCTGACAAGGAGAAAAAGAAGGTAAAGCATGTTATTTAACCTTCCATCTTACAGTGAAGTTAAAGACTAATTGGAAAGTTCTTGGTAGGAGAAAGAAAACACAATACTTTTAACTTATCTTCTTTTAACTTTTAATATGACCACCTTTCAACTCTACACACTTGGGCCAACAATTCAGTAGTATCAAGTTATTTGTTTAATCCTACAAATAAGAGTTTATATAGCTTTTATCTACACATCTGTCATAAGTTTTCCAGTGAGCTTCTTTCCTCAGAGTTGGGAAGAGGAAAAATTCATTGAGAGCCAAATCTTGTGAATATGGTGCACATGGAAGCAGTTGCAAGTTATGCAATTTGTGATCACAATTGAAGAAGTGTGTATTTTCCAATGTGTAAGGACTATGATACAATGAAACACAAAATTAATATAATTTTGAGTCGAACTAATACTCAATGCTCCACTTATTGCTCCACAATGCTCCGCATTTCATTAGGATCTTCGTAACATCATCAGCTGTTGTCGACTAATGGATGTTGGTTTTGTGAATTCCTTGGAGGCGATAGGTGTGTCTCTATCGGTATCTTTATGAACTTGAAGTTTGGGTTTTCTTCAAGGTTCTTCTGTTAATTTCAACACTATCTTTGAGGAAAACCTGAACTTCAAGTTCATCAAGATACAGACAGAGATGTACCTATCGCCTCCAAGGAATTCACAAAACCAACACCAATTAGTCGACAACAGCTGATGATGTTAGGAAGATCCTGACGAAACGCATTCTAGCAATAAGTGGAGCATCGAGTATTAGTTCGACTCAAAATATATTAAGTGTGTATATGTTCTATATCTTTGTAGAAAAGAATCTTCTCTTAAAGATGTTTATTATATATATATATGTCTTCAATATATTGAACTACTCCAAAAAAGCTGCACAGTACTCTCCCTAAATGGTTTTGTTCTTTCCCAGGTAATCTATTAACACCATACCTTGGGCATATATAAATAAATAAAATTAGTTCACAGATATCCCATAAGGGAAAAGGCCTTCTGTTTACACAGCGACAAGCTCATAATTAGGCTTTAAAAGTGAGTGAGTCCTTGGGAACTTTGTCATGCTGTTACTGTTTTTCTCTTTTTCTATTTTCCACTCTTGTATCATTTTTACTCCACTTGTCCCCCAAGCACAAGCACTAATGCAATGCACCTTTCACATATTACACTTGCCATAATTGTCTTTTTGTTCCGCTCGATACTTATAGATTCTTGTTTGGAGCCAGCTCTCTCCATTCTTCTCTGTTTCTTGACCAATGACTTCCCGCTTTGGTTCTGAAGTAGTATGCCCATCTTGTTTTTTGGCGCCCCACGTTTGCTCTTCTCTTGGGTTCCATGTTGTGGTCTATTGCGTCTATTTCTAATGATCCATGTGTGGTATGTGTCCACTCATTTCCATTTTAGGCTTAATGCCCTCTTTACCACATAGCACATATTTTTTCTACTTCTTAGTTCATTCCTAATTCTGTACCTTAGTGAAACATCCAGAAAATAATTGCCATTCCTGTAAAGGAATACATATGGTCTTCTTTGGACCTCTTTCACTCCCTTGCAACCATTGTTTGGAATGCTACTTCATCTGTAGCATATGGTGTGAATTTATATTTCATCAACTGTGATTTAACATTGCAAAAAACTGGATGTCTCAGAACTTGTCCAAGCTTTCCTATGAGATGTTCATTTAATTATGCAGACTCATCACACCTTATCATACCTTACCTTGTGTAAATAATCCTCTCCCCCCCAAAAAAAAAACCGCAAGCGAACCAGGCCTGCCAACTCGAATGCTGGCCTCACACCCCCATACGCAAGACTGAGTTGGGTGATCATCCAACCAATAAGTGGAGGAAATGTGGTCAGCATCACAGTACCCCAATTGGAAAGTTGGCTTTCTAGACCAGGGTTTGCTACCTAGCGTAGTTGCTCAATTTCCTCATGATGCTGAGTGGGCATTAGTCCTATTCCCAGGGTGGGATCGATCTTGGGTGCATTCTGTGGTACAGGGAACCAATGCACAGTGCTCTAGCCCACTATGTCACAGCACAGGACATACCTTGTGTAAATGCTCATCCAAAATGTTTCAGACTAATGAGCTTTTTCTAATGTTAGCATGCTCATGTTCTTTAATTCATTTGTCATTTAACACAGATTTTCATGATACTTTCTACAGATGTAGTAAAGACTGGTGCAAGAGACCCTCAACAGTTCCTGAATTAAAGACTTGTTACGGTATTGGAGCATTGAATGACTCATTAACCAAGCACCTCTCTAATGTCCATAGAGAATACTATTTCCTTTCTTCAAAGATCCATGCCAACTCTCTGGCATTGCTATATGCCGTGAAACCTATAAGCACACCTGAAATATGAGAAGGAAATAAAATGAAAGGGAAAGATAGAAAAGAAATCATGGTGGTTGAGAAATCACCCTCGTAATTGTCTTCTGACTAAGCCAAACCACAAAATACTGAGTCATATTAGGTGGTCGATGGAAATTGAATCCAGGATCTCTCAAATGTGATAGGATAGAATCGTACAGAGCAGATTTGGTACTGTGACCAGTCTTGATCTATTATCTCTGTGCCCCAAGTGGGGCATCCCTGGAAGGAAGGATGAGGTGATAAGAGACAAAGGGCGGCCGACCCAAGGAGTCATGGCAGTGCAGAGGACAGGGACTCTACCATTGACCAGTTGGAAACTCCTTGGCAGGCCTGTACAGCCAACATGCCACCCACCATGGTCCTGAAACAACCCACTAGGCTGGCCCAGAGACCATCCTACAGAGGAAGAGCATATCATCCTGTCATGCACTGCCGAGATTCCTGCCGACACTTCTACCCTGAAAGAGACCACCTTATGAGAGATGATGTGAAATGTTAATGGAGATGAAATGGAGGGACAGAAAATTCGGGGGATGTAATTAACCTACCCAGCATTCACCTGGCAACCCGGGAAAACCCTTGAAAAAGCCCATGGGTCAGGTAGGTTGGTCATGGGAATCAAACCCGGGCTTTCCGAATGCAGGCCCTAACGAAACCGCCTGAGCTCGGTAGCCTCCAAGTTACTGTAGAGCCATCTTGCTCTGGAGCTTTGAATATGAAGTATTTAATCATATGATTTTATAAATGTTTGTAAGAAACCTCACTTGATTTATTTTACAGAACTATAATAATGAAACAAAGTAGGAATATTAAATTACATACTGTGTCATTTTAAGGGTTGTATTTGAGAACTATACTTGGAAACTATGTATAAGGTCAAGAACTTTCCAAACCACTCTCATGGCTAAAAATAAACAAACCAGCAATCACTTTATACAAACAAGTGGTGTATCAAAACATTTCAACAAATCAGTGTTGCTGTTTATAATCACTGACTTTTATTAACACTCTCAATTAATTTTTATGCCTTCTTTATCATACCAGCATGTATACAAATTATTCAATTATTTTTAGTATTCATATATGTTTGGTATCACTGCCAGAATAGAACTTAAGGATACTGGATTAAGTATAGGATCTCAAAATTACCATCAGCTTGCATAATCAGATTTTCATTTATGATTAATTACTCTTTCCTGAATTGATTGTTGATGAGTATTTGCAGGCAAATCTGTTTATGCAAAACTGTACTACTTAAAAAGTAATATTAAATGTTTACGCATTTACATTTTTGGTGCCTGTTTCTCAGTAATTAAGAAAATAAGTCTGATTTTTTTCTCTGCAAGTGTAAATCATTAGGTGCAATTAATATCCATATCGTTTGTCCTCAATACTATATCATAATAAAATAAATTAATTTAATAGTGAGCGAAAAAGTATTAAGAAAAAAATAAGATAGAAATAATGGGTGCCTAAATATTACTATAGCATAACTATAAAATAATAAAAGTTTTAAGAAGAGAAGACAAACATGAAGAACAGAAAAATAAAATTCTAAACGACTCATCTAAAAATAAATAATTTTTCGCTTCACTGTGGTGTTCCAATACAGTTAAAACGAAAGTGAAGCAGATGTGTAATAAATACGACTCATCTAAAAATTAATAATTTTTCGCTTCACTGTGGTGTTCCAATACAGTTAAAACGAAAGTGAAGCAGATGTGTAATAAATACGACTCATCTAAAAATTAATAAACATGTAGTAGTTTCATTGTTGGTACTCCTGGTTCCCGCCTGTAAGAACCAGGAAAGTTCAGACATGTTTAGTATCGCCTACTGCTGCAATGGAGGTAACATGCAGTTAAAGTTGATGTTAGAGGAAGATCCGGAGTTTTCTTTCAAACGTAATCGCTGCTGATGAAACTTAGCTACATCATTTTGACTCTTAGAGCACACAGCAAAGCTCAGTGTGGATATCTCCATCACCAACCCCCAAAAAAGCAAAAGTGGTTGCTTCTTCTGGGAAAGTTATGGCCATCTCATTCTTTGATATTCATGGAATGGTTTATCAGCATGTTGCATCTGCACACACATCAGTAACTGGACAATACTACAGGGATGTCCTGAAAATATTGCAAGTCCATATCAGGCGCAAAAAACTACATTTCCGTGAAGCAGGCTGGATGCTGTACCACAATAATGCGAGGCCGCATATTGCCAATGTTGTTGCTGAATATCTTGATAAATCAACGTGAAGTGCATCTCTCACCCTCCCTATAGTCCAGAATGTACGAAGTGAATTTTGAGAGACATCCTACACCCCAATTTCTGATATGTTTGAAGAAGATTGTGTACCAGCTTTTTATAGTTTGCATCTTTTTGGTTACCAAGGAAGCTGTGAACATCTTTAAATGACCTCCATGCTGCAAGTTCCTTTGCATTTAATTTTATATAAAATTTTTTGTCACTGATCACTTTTCTGATTTGAGGTACAACGAATATTCTTTCTTTTAATTTGGCATCACTCAGACCAGGAAAAACAGTTCTAAGATGTTTGAAACCCTCACCGTTGTTGTCCATGGCCTTCGCGAAGTTCTTCATCAGCCCTAATGTAATGTGTAAAGATGGAAGAAACACCTTCTGTGTGTAATACAGTAACACTGCCTTCAACCTTATTTTAGAACTGTCAATAAATGGTTGCCACTCTTCAGCATTATGTGTAATACCTAATTTTAACATTAATCCACTCACATCACTGCATACACAGACACCACTATCTGTGGTTGTGAAATACTTCAAGAAATCATTATTTCTGTTCCTAATCACTGTCACGCTAGTATCTTTATCTAACAGCTTCCACTGTTAAAGACGAGATCCGAAAAGTTACGAAAAGTTCAGTAAAGTTTGGAGTAGTATGGAGGATAAAAGCATAATATAGTATAGTATTTATTTCATCCTTTGAAACATATACATGTTATTGGACATGTCAAAATTACAGAAAAACATATAGTAACACAATAAATACAGCCATATTTTTAACATTGATAGACAACATTTGCAAAAGTGATATATGCCAATTTTATACATAAATTATTTACACAGCATTAAAGTTTTAGTATAGTATTCATAACATATATTATGTGAAAAGAAAAATTACACAAAAGGAGAGGGAGGAGAGAGAGAACAAAGTTTATGAAGTAAACTGAAAAATGGAGCTTAATGTTACTTCAGCATCTTATTCGCAGGTACACAGCATTGTTTGAATTCCTCAACCGAGTAGAACTGGTTAGAAAGCAGGAATTTATTTAAATCAGTTTTGAACTTCTTAACTGACCCTATGTTCCTCAGGTGTGATGGTAAGATATTAAACAATTTTAGACAATTATATTTAAAAAACTTCTCAAACAGTTTTGTTTTATGACTAGAGATATGGAGCTTATTGTTATTCCGTGTGTTATGAGTGTGAATTTCAGAATTTGTGACAAGATGATTTAGGTTAGATTTCACATATAGTAGGAGTTCTTTTATGTAAACACATGGTAAAGTTAATATATTCATTTTCTTAAAATGTTCCCTGCAACTCTCTCTTTTTGGTACACCTACTCTAGTTCTACGAGCTTTTTTCTGCAGCTTGAAAATCAGTTTGCTCTTTATACTGTTTCCCCATAATATTACCTCGTATTGTAAATGTGAGTGAAAATAGGCAAAATAAGAGCTTTTTAGCACATCTAATGTAACTCGTGTCTTCAGCTGGTGTATTAAAAAGAAGACTCTACTTAATTTTGAGGTCAAATGCTCTACACGGCTATCCCAGCAGAGGTTGAAATCTATCCATAATCCTAAGAATTTTGTTTCAGGTTTGCAATTTATAATCTTTGATCCAAGCTTAACACACACTTGTTTAGTATATTTTCCATTTTTATGCTGGAAATTAATTGCCACAGTTTTGTCCTCATTTATGATGAGTTTGTTAGCTCTAAACCAAGAGATTATGACATCTGTTACCATTTTCAATTTCCCTTCAAGCTCAACACGATCTTCATCACTTACAAACAGGCTTGTATCGTCTGCAAAAAGGGTAACTTTTCCCTCACTTATATCTTTTAAATAAGTTGGCAGATCATTTACGTACAGCAAAAACAGGAGAGGGCCTAAGATGGACCCTTGAGGGATTCCCAGTGACACATTTCTTCTTTCTGAGGTAACCTTTAATATTGCATTTTTGCTCTCGTCTTTAAAATTGAGTTCAACTAGCTGTTGCCAACCCTCCAAATGTGACATTGCAAAGAATAACTGGTGAGTGAAATAATTTTTTTTGGTTTAAAATCCTGACTTCTAATATAATTTATTACATATTCATAATTATATATTTATTTGAGGACATGTTTAATTTATATTTTACCATACTTTGCTACATATTTAGGAACATTATTCTCAAGCAAATATATTGGGCTATATAAATAAAGCAATTGCTTTACAATTTTGAAGCATAGTTTCAGCATTTATGAATAAACTATTGTGCACCACTTTTGCTTGTGGTGACATAATGGGGGGGAAAAAGCATTACATGCATGCACTTCAAAATTAGAAAAAGTATGAATAAAAGAAAATAAATACTTCTTTTAAGAAGAAGGTTCTTAAAAATTTTGAAGTCTGGTGAATAGCAGACTCACTTCTGCAGAATTAAAGACATGGTTCAATTAACAGCATATGTACTGCTGAAAGTGCTATCATCCAGTTGAACTCTATGTTGGTCCAGCAAGTGGATTGCTTCTAATTTTCTAAGAGACCAAAAGTAAACAAGAAGTGGAGCAGTGTCTTCAGAGCAAGGATCAAGATTTTTCTTTGCTATATGGTAGACTTGGATTCCAGTCTGGATAACAGTAGAAAATGGTGTTGTCAGCAAACCATGGTGAGTAAAACTATTATTAGCATTTCCAAAATAATAACAGAGAAAAGTAACTTACAGATCAAGTTTTCCTCATCACCACCAGAGTTTAAATGAATACTTAGTGCTATTTCTAATTGTTATAGGAATAATTGATTGTCCACATGTACAAATCCCAAAACCTGCAGAGCATGGAGACAAGTGTGTTCACAAGAAGGGTTATGCTAGTATCAGTGTGCAGATGACATCTAAGCAAAGGAACAGTTCAAGTGTTGAGGTTAGTCAGCTCAGATCAGTGCATGACAGCCATATATGGAAAAAGTACATCTTTGGAATGTGTTGTGCATTTAAGAATGCCATACTTTTGGATGATGGAGGGTATAGCCTCCTGTTGTAATCTAATCAAGGAACCTCAAATTCAACAAAATTTTAAAACAGTCATTATAAAATGCTACTTTGGTCAGTTGAAAAGGAGGCGTTATTTTGTAATGAGCCTGCAGGGTTACTGCATAAAATATTGAAAGTTATAATTCTTTGTGCTGCATAATGTTAGAATGTAGGATGTAGACTTTGAAGACGTTGCAGAAGATTCAGGTGACATCTTGATGAAGAGGAACCCCTAAAGAAAGATGTTCTTAGAAGAAGACATAAAAAAAGAGAAGAAATTATAGCTATAAAACCTAATGGAGAACTCTTCATTATTTTGTTTATCTGAGGACACTTGATTATACTACATATACATCAGTTTCAAATTTTATTTCAGATATTTCAATTTTATTTTTAAATAAAATAAATATTGGTAAAACTTACTGTAAATTATAATACATTCACATAGTTATTAGTGCCCATTATTTTTAAACCAAAGTATATTTACTGTCAAGTAAAAGAGCTTGAAAGTGGATTTTGAGCCATCTGTGTAGATTGCTACTTAATTATTATGTGGGCTGTTCCATAAAGAATGATCACAATTTTGTTTTTTGACAACGTACCTTTACTCATCCTCATAATTTTGATGGCCCTTCTCAAAATAGTCTCCCCTGAACGTGATGCACTTGTCCCAGCATTTATGCCAGTCTTCAAAGAGATGCTGGAAACCATTTTTTGAGAGATCCTTCAAAATCCCCTCTGCAGCCTTCACCACTGCTTCTGATGATGGATAATGCCTCCCACGAAGGCATCTCTTCAAATTAGGGAATAGGAAAAAGTCACATGGGGCAAAATCCGGACTGTAGCAAGGGTGAGGGATGCACTTCACGTTGATTTTTGCAAGATATTCAGCAACAACATTGGTAATATGCGGCCGCGCATTATTGTTGTGCAGCATCCAGCCTGCTTCACGGAAATGTGGTCTTTTGCACCTGATATGGACTTGCAATGTTTTCAGGACATCCCTGTAGTATTGTACAGTTACTGATGTGTGTGCAGGTACAACATGCTGAAAAACCATTCCATGAATATCAAAGAATGAGATGACTATAATTTTCCCAGCAGAAGAAACCACTTTTGCTTTTTTGGGGGTTGGTGATGAAGGAGATTTCCACACTAAGCTTTGCTGTTTGCTCTCAGGATCAAAATGATGTAGCCAAGTTTCATCAGCAGTGATTACGTTTGAAAGAAACTCCGGATCTTCCTCTTAATAATACATTTTAATGCACTGTCACACAGAGTTTTATGTTTAATTAGTCAGTTTATAAGGCTTTAGTCTCCACACTTCATCATTCACAACACGCACAGCTTTCATTTCAGGATTTAAGTGGACTTGAAGATGTTGATCATGACATGACTTAATATAGCTCATAAATGGCAAACTTAAACTGGTCTCACTCTGGCTATTGGTGGTGATGAAGATGCCCAGCAAAGTTATGGGCAACTATCCGATGATCTTCATTTGTTGGATTTGGTCTACAAGTCTGGTATTGCACATGTTAATGCTGTCCTTGAAACTCTTAGTATTTTTACTAAATTCACACACCGTTTATATTCTTAACTAGTAATTCCAAGCTCTAGAGAAGATGTGGAATAACTCTGGCCTGTCCAGCCAGCAATCAAACCCAGCACCTCAAATATGTAATTTTTCATGCACATAAAATATCATAAAATAGATATCATGTAGATAGAGTCAACATGAAAAACTCAATGCTACGTCTGGGATTTGAACCACGGATCTCCTTGTTTCCATCCAGTCGCTCTAACCCATTGAGCTATCATGGCCAACTTGCTGTCATGACACCAAATTCTCCATTTCACTTGTATATTTCCCCGGCAGACCACTAGGGGATTCTGGCATTCGAGATACACCGTTTGTGGCAACTTACTATCATCAGTACTTGAGTCCCAGACTTCATCATTTCTTCTATTTGTTGACTCTATCAAAGACCTTAGCCTATATTTGGCTAGTGTTTAAAACTGATTTATTTCTATCATATAACTAAGATAATAAGAGTTAAATACTCATGGTAGGATGTGAGTCCCATAAAATGCTGATGAACTTTTCCTCAGGTTGTTCCCATTAGTCTTCCTTTTAATTAACTTTTTTTTTCCCCAACAAATGATTTGAATTTATTGTTTTACCAAAATTAGCTGTAAACAAAAGTATCTTCTTGCTTCCAAATGTAGTGACTTCAGCAATATATTCAAATGCTTTACAGGACTTTAGCTATTGAAGCTCATGGAGTTATCTGAATTGAAAGAGGATACTTCATTGATAAAATTATTTGTAGTCTGTTTTCCACACTACGTCACTTACATTTTGATTTTTGGAGGGATTAGTTTTGTAACCTGTTGCTTCCATTTTCAGCCTCATAGGTCTGACTGTAGTTATTGTTGCTTGTGACCTTATCTCTGGTGGTGAAACCATTAACTTCTTTACAAAAATACTGACTAGTGGTATTTAAAGTTTATTACTTGGTTTTTATATTTCCATATTAAGATGTTCTCCTATGTTATCAGTTTGTTATGTTTTATCGTACCTTTTAATAATTTTGGATTTGGTTCAAGGTTATGGTTTTTGTTCCAAAAGTGAAATGCTACTGGACTTTTTTTTTCTTTTTTTGTTGTTGTAATTTACGTCCTCCAATGTTAAGTCATATCGGACGATGAATGAAATGGGTGAAATGATACTCAAATGAGTCCGGGGTCCATGGAGCTTAAAGTTACCTGACATTCGTCTATCAGGATAAGGGACAACCCCGGGGAAAACCTTATCCAGGTAATCCACCCTAACCAAGATTCGAACTCGGAACCTCACGAACGTGAGGTAGACACGCTACCATCCACGCTACCTAAGCAGGCTAATGTTTACTTGTCTTCCTGTTTCCTTTTGAGGTAAAATATTCTTTTTGGTTTCTTTTAGTTTGCACTATGTAGAACTTTTCATAATATTTATAACTTATCTGGTATATTCGGATCTATTAAATGGTGGGATTTCATCTTTTGTTTTTGAATTTAACAGTGTTAACTACTAGTGTTAATACTGAGTATCTATAGGTGTCAAGATGATATTTGGTTCTTAAAGATCGTTATTAAATCTTTTTGGGCAGTACATGACTATTCTGTTCCCCCCTTTTTTTAAAAAAAAAAAAAAAAAAAACTTTGAAATCCTACTAGTTGATAATTTGATAAAGAAGTTTGTAATTCCACCACCAGAGAGAAGACGGCAGGCAACAGATGACAGAAGGACCTTCAAGGTTGAAAATGGAAGCAACATCTCCCAAAACTAGTCCCTCAAAAATCAAAATATAAGTGATGTAGTACAAAAAACTGACTACAAATAGTTTTATCAATTAATTTAAACATCTCTGTTACTAAATTTCTCCAAATACATATAAAGGATACTTCATACTCAAGCACCTTTTCCTCAGTTTTAAATAAAGTGAAAGAACATAAAGTTACAGCTGACATAATGGTGTAATCAGACGTCCCAAGCCCAAACTAAACATTTAATGATAATGCAATTTGCTTCTTATAAGCATTGTTTCTGTATTAAAAATAAAAGGTAGAAGCAAACGGTTAAGGTTATTAATATAATCTGAACTAAAATATCTCATTTCTATGCTTGCCGGCAAATTATTTTATTTTTATTTTTTGCTTACAAGCAAAAGCTTCAGATTTATTCATAGTTCCAGTTTTTTCACTTTACAGTTCTAACATGTATTTGATTTGTATTTTTGTAAAGAATGCCATCTATTGAATTGTCATTGATTTCTGCAGAATGTAGCAAAATTTAATATGGAAAACAGAAGATAAAATAGACTTAAACATAAACCATACCTAATGCACAATCCAATGAGTGCTTATTGCTCTATAAATGTTTCCAGTGGGTGCTGGAGTCTCAAAGCACCATGTAGTCAGTACCTTATGCTTGCAGGTACATATGAAACAGGCTCACCTTTATAACTTATGAGGAATCAATTCAGGAACAAATAATCATGAGTGAAAATCTGATGTAATCAGCTATGCAGATTTAAAGCAGCATTTCATTTCTGGAGAATTTATATGAAGAACTTCTGAAGTATTGTTAATTCAGTACCATTCATATATTGGTCTAATTAATTCTTAGAAACAGTGCCTTTCCTTCTTTCATATATTGATGTTTTTAGCTATAATTATATCAAGAATCTTTTATTTCTAAGTTGTTCAGCATTGGTACTCTCTGACCTGTAGCTTTTTCCTATTTAAAGGGACGAAATTTCAGTTTATGGACCAGGACAAGACCGACACAAGAGTATGTGATGTTTTCAAAGAGAATTCCACCACTGCATCTGAAAGAGAAATGGACTAATTGGAAAAAATCTATGAAGTCAAAGATAAATGTCTTATGGAGACATTTTAGGTAAGCAATGTTCTTTTAGTATTTAAGTTAATTGGTGGAAATTAATCATTTCTTCACACATAGACTAAGGTTCTGTACGGATAGAGTCAACAGGAAAAATTCAATGCCATGGCCAGGATTTGAACCACAGATCACCTGGTTTCCATCCAGTCGCTCTAACCCATTGAGCTACCATGGCCAACATGCCGTCCTGACATTAAATTCTCCAATTGACTCATATATTTTCCTGGTAAACCACTAAGGGCTCTCATATCCGAGATACACGGTTTGTGGCGACTTACTATTGTAAGTACTTGAATCCCAGGCTTCACCATTAAACTCTTATTATTTAAGTTAATTGGCGGAAATTAATCATTTCTTCACACTAGCCATACATAGGCTAAGGTTCTGTGTGGATAGAATCAACATGAAAAATTCAATACCATGGCCGGAGATCCGTAGTTCAAATTCCAAATGTATTACCAACATCTGAAAATGAAACAAATCTAAAAACATAAAAAAACATAAAAAATATACTAAAGAACATAAGATAAACATGGTAACCGGAATTCCTTGACTACGAAGTTGACTGATGATGAAAACAATCTGTTTTTGAAATCGATCTCCATTAGAAAGAAGTATTAACACCAATTTCTTAAGATAAGTGAAGCCTTTGTAACAAACATTTATATTTGTGTAATATTCATTGCTTCACTGTAGCTAGCTTCATTTTCTACATAATTCAGTTTTAAAATGCCAAATTCAAAAACAAAAGATGAAATCTCATCAGTTAACAGATCCGGAATATACAAAATAAGTTGTAAAAATTGTGAAAAATGCTACATAGGTCAAACTAAAAGAAATCTAAAAACCAGAATCAAAGAACACTTTAGAAACATCAGATTGAAACAAGAAGAAGTCAGCAGTAGCATTTCAGTTTTGGAACGAAAATCATGACATTGATCCAAATCCAAAATTATTAAAAGGAGTGATAAACCAAAATAAACTAACAACATGGGAGAACATATTCATATGGAAGAATAAGGGCTGCGTAATGAACTTTGAAATCCCACCAGTAGATAATTTGACAAAGAAGTTCATAGTTCCACCACCAGAGAGAGGAAAGCAGACAACAGATGCTAGTTGGAGAGAGGTTGAAAATGGAGGCAACAGCCTTTGAAACTAGTACCTCAATATAAAAAAGTGAGGAGTATCAATAAACCAACTACAAAAATAGTATTTTTACGATCATTTTTGAAATTTATGAAATTCTTTGTATCTGATTAAACACTGTTGCTGTCATCAAGTTGTAAAAATGCCAGGAAAATGAGCAGGAATTAGATTTTTTAATTTTTTTTGTACTGTTTAATAATTGCTTTTACTGTAAATGGCACTACAAATGTAGACAATGATGATACATGAAATTATATAATAACTGAGAAAGGAAATGTTCCAGGACTAAGTTTAAGGTAGCTCCCATTGATTTGCCAATTAATAGGACAGTGAAAAACCTAAAATAAAAGAGAGAGCACAGTCCTGGCATTAAACTGCAGACTTCCCATCAATAAGTCTATATATTAAAACTTCAGCCATTGCTATTGATAGTGATAAAGTGAAATGTAACATTTTTACAGAAAAAGGTGCTACAGACCTAGCATTTGTTTCTTCAAACTTCAATGAAGCATTTGTTTAAATTTCAAGCAATTCAAAGTATCTGTGCTAAATGTCATTTTAGTTTAGTAACTGCACTAAATATTTTATTAATAGCCAAGTTTATTGCATAATGCTGCTCCCCCCTCCAAATATATAACAAATCACTGTTCAAGTGTATAATTCTTGTTGACACAAAATTGTGCCTGTAAATTTAATTATGCTGGATATTGTGCTTCTTGCATTCTTACTAAGAGTACTTTTCTTTCCAGGCCTTTTAAACATTGACGACCAAATGCTACTACCAAATTTTTTTGTACGAGGTTGATGAATACGGCACATGAATGACAAACACATCAGGAGATGTCCAATTTTGCACATACATTACTTTCAAGCAGTTTACCTCCTCTGCTGAACAACATGTGATTTCAGTCTTTAAACAGTTCTCAGATACTTCTCTATGTCTAGAAGAAATGATGACTTATTTGGTAGCAATAAACAAAATTTTTTCCATCATGATTACATCTTAATCACCATTCAGTTCTATTACCATGATGTATACTTTTAATAGTTATTGAATAAACATGTGCCACAATGAGTCTCTGGTACTTTTTCTCTCTTGTTACTCAGGATACAGTGCTGCATTTCACCCAAAAACACAAATACAGTAGAAGCCTGAAATAATGCAATCTGAAATACTGTCAATTCAGATTTAATGTAGGTAAAAGTATGTCCCTGTTAAAAAATAATGCAGTTAATTCTTTTACCTTATTTCGAAAGTTGCAATAAAAATATTCCACAAACACAGGTTTTACAGCATAATTTTATCACTATCCGTGCTTGGTGACACTGACAGCTGCATTCCAGGAAAATAAACAATATAATACTGCCGAATGAAATCATGCACTGCAGGTGGGGAGGGAATGGGGAAGGTGTGTTATCTGAGTAGCATATGAAGCTGACGCAACAATTCGTTTAATGCTGTCCACAACAAGAATGAGTGAAGAACAAGATGAAGGTGAAGATGATAGTGATGAAAATGATGTGGAGGTGGAAAAAAAAAGAAACATTCATCTTAATAAAGTAATAATTTAAGACTTAAAGCTTTCACAGCGAGCGTTATTAATCAAGGCTTCACGGGTGATCAGCCATGTCAGGTTTATACATGTCAAGCTTCCGGCCATTGTAGACTCCATTGACTTCTTCAGGATCTGAATGATTTTGAGGGGTGATCTGGCTGATCACCCATTAAGCCTTGATTAATAAAGTGATAATTCATTTAAATAATGTGATTCTTTGGATGGTGAGGCAAAATGAATCAAACAGCATTCATCTCTGTTTTGCTGCAAGACACGGAGAAAAAATGTAATGCATAGTGGGTCAAGTAGAACTTGCTAAGTTTTTAGTTTGATTTATGAGTCACTATGTTTACACTCAACTCCACTTACTATGTTGTTATATAATTGAAATGTTTTCAAGATCATTCGATCTCATCCTCAGCTGTTTGGTGACTAAAGGAACATTCTTCCTCCTCCACTACTTCAGTGCTCCGATCCCTCTGCCATCTGGTGTTAGGGGCATAGTTTTAATACTTCATTTAATGCTGGGATTTCAAAATTTATAACTTTATCCCAGTTTTTGGTTATGAATATTTTTTCCCAAATATCCAATTTAAGTACACCTATAGAATTGGATATTTGGGAAAAAATATTCATAACCAAAAACCGGGAGAAAGTTAATAAACTTTGAAATCCCAGCATTAAATGAAGTATTAAAACTTTGTGCCCCTAACACCAGATGGCAGAGGGATCGGAGCACTGAAGTAGTGGAGGAGGAAGAATGTTCCTTTAGTCACCAAACAGTTGAGAATGAGATTGAATGATCTTGAAAACGTTTCAATTATACAACATAGTACGTGAAGTTGAGTGTAAACATAGTGACTCATAAATCAAACTCAAAAATGAAGAATACTTCACTGTTAATAATGCTTCTGCTTATAATATTTAGAACTTGCTAAGCTTTTTAAAACAAGGAAAATTGAAGTTGGTGCAAATAATGCACAGTAGAATATAAATCAAGATTGATAACAAGATGGAATACATATCGCAACATAACTGGTGAGTAATTTTAAAAGTACTGTAATAAATTGACCCTACATACGAGAGTTTAATACTACTCTGTAATTGATTATTACACATTTCCCTCCAACAAAGCAGGACCGATTTCTTTTGTCCCTTCTAGTGTTACATCCCTATATACCGCAGTGAGGTTATAATGCGAGTGTAAAGAATGTCCCCCAAATTCATAATGGAAACTCGGAAACGTAATTGTAACCAATCAGAAATTAGATGATTTAAAATGTCTCTTAATCATGGAGTAACATTCATGGATGTTTAAACAGTAGCCAATTTACTTGGTGTACTATATTTGGAAAGAAAGCGGTCGTATTGACGTAGATAGAGTGTTCATCCCCTGAATAAAAAAAGAATTTATCAAGGAATCTTGCATAATTTCATGACATGAGAGACCAGATAAATTCCGAAGATATGTATATGAGAATGACTCCTGTACATTTTGATATATTAAATCTAATGCAATTGATGTACAGATATTATTCTTCAAAGCTATAAAAAGATTTATCCATTTAGTCATACAGGCAAACATGGCTCTGATACAATGCAATAAGCTTTTCATCAAAGGCAGCCATTTTCCTCTGTTTTCTGACTGGTGGATTTATTTGTTCTACATAAACACAAATGTAGAAGCTTGGATTTTGCAAGAATTTCTGTTTGCATCTGCGAAATGAGTTTCCATTAACGTTTGCATTTTCATTATGAATGACCCTGATTAAATTATCTGGTCGCAAGCTTTTGTGTTTATGTTGCATTTGCGTTTACCTTTGTGAATGACCCTTAATGGAAAGTCCAAGCGATTTCACTTTCAGATTTCAATTTGTAACCAAACCACAGGGACCGGCCAGTGATAGATCCCTTGAGACTGGTTGTCTAGCATCTTCCAGTTCTAAACAACTCGTTATTTTGCCAGTGGCACTCACCGGCAAACTTGGTACTTAGAACACGTGTGAAATGTATGTGACCCAGCAAGGATATTGTTATATGTTTATTGCACAGTTGTTGCCAGTGCAGTGAAACAACAAACCTTGTATTTTAGTGATAATTCTTTGCATGTAACAGTAATATGGTGAATGATTTAAAGTTAGAAGTACAATAAGAAGAATGGTATCACAATTTACTGGTAAAAATGACTGTGTGATCGAAACCTTTTAAATAGGTTCTTGAGTTCATGTTCTTTTGGTGAAAAGGACACATAATTTTAACAGCAAGGCTAACTCTGGATCTTAAACCTTTAAAAACTAAACCATACGATCACACAACTTAAATCACACATTTAATTTTGATTATTCCTTCCACCAGTGCATCAGCAGAACAACCTTTTTCAGCGCTCCACAGAATACACACTTATCTTAGAAACATTCAAACTCAAAATAGACTTTCACCTATGTCCTTATCTGTGGAAAAGGGGTTGCTTAATAAACTTAAAAGCAACAGCAAGCAAACTTTGAAAACTATGTCACTTATTTCTTGGAGAAGAATCAGCGCATTGAACTGAAATACAAATACCTATAGACACTGTAAATTGGAGAAATTGTAAATACATTTTAAATAAGGCACGTCACTATAACTTTTATTTATATATTTGTGTTTGTTTTACGTTATACAACAGCCTATATAATATTAACATGGAAACCCTCAGAATTCGCGACTGCCACTCTCCAAATTAAGTCTGAAGCACCTGGCAGCACTTATGATTAACCCACACCATGCTCCTGGACTGCACACATCTAAAATTCAACACAATGGCCATTTACTATCTTAATTTCCTTATATTTTATGTTGCAGTGAAAAATTTGACCATGCAATTTTAGGTACAGATGAATTTGCTCATGTATACATTAGAAACCTTTGCTTCTCTAATTGGGATTTACCTAATCCATATTTTTAATTTATCTTTTACAAAAAAATATGGTCTGTATATAACTATTATGATAAACTAATGCTTGCATTAATTAATTCATGGAAAATTAATCAAAACAATCCTCAGTCCATCAAGTTAATTTGAGAAAACTACTGACATAGAAAAATTGAATCAACCAATGAATTTAGGTTCTTGGGTGACAACAGTCTTAACTCTACGGTCCACCCAACACAAGACAAGGTAGAGGAATGTGTAACATAATCACTTTTGCTGTTCGCATGATGTTATGCTCACCATATGATAAGGACTCAGATATGATAAGGACTCATCTAAAATACACAGTGTTGTCATATAACTCACCCTAGCTAGAAGTCCACTTGTCATGCAAGATCTGGGTCGGAGAAGTCCTCATTTTTGCTGCTGTTGATGCCACTCTCTGTATCTTTGTCACTAGAGTCCAGGCCTCCAACTGTCTATAGCATCTTCCACCAGCTCATCCTTTTGTCTGAACTCATCCTCGAGTTTAACATGCCTAACATAGCCCTCACAATTGGCTGTTGTAACCGAGCTCACTACATTTTCACACATCTGTTGTAGATTTCTTAAAGATAGGTCACCGGATACATTGTGCTCTCTTACATGTCATTTTATTGCTGCCCATGCATTACTCTGTCGGTATAGTATATTTTTTCCTTTGGCTTATGTATTTGAATTAAATAAAACAAGTCGGCCTTTTGCACTGCAAAAGAATACAAAATATTGTTGTTCTCCAACTTTGTACCATTTCTTGCTTTACAGCATACTTTGCTAGAGGCTTATTTTCCTGTATACTATGGTAATGGAGCATTATCAAGCACTAACACTGTTGCAGGTAAATATTTCTCCTCCAATCATTTCTGGAGATTTCCTTCATTCATTTGGCCATAATAGTCCCTGCTAGCAAGTCCAGCTTTGAAAATCAAAGAAACTCAGAGTATGCAACTTATGTTGCTGCCTGCAACCGCCAAGAATCAGGCGGTTTAAAGAGCTGGTGTTCAACTTATCACTCTGCCAGCATTTTCCAAATGTCAAATTATTGTGCACCGGGACTCATCAATGTAAATGATATTTCTCCCAGCATTTCTTTATGCATTTATAGCTCTTAGGTATTGTGACGGTAGGCTCTGGCCGCGCGTTCCACACCTTAACACTTCCTACACACGCTAAACTTAGCTGAGGAATTTAGGCCCTACAAACCCTAAAGCTCAGAGGTCCAGGTTAGGGTACACGACATACAAAGATCTGACTCAATGTTGCCCCCAATAAACAACTTTAAGTGTTTTAATTCATTATTACAATCCTTGATTATAACACAACTTATTCATTATAACAATAATTGTTCCCTTTAAATAGCACAAAGAAACAATGAGTATCACAATCTTTATAAAATTACTCTGTAAAGGACATTTACTCCTGAAAGAACAATAATAAAGTATGAGGGTACCCATGATCCCAGGAAACATTTAAATTGCCGATGATGCTAGCCAGCAACTACACAGAAAGCATTTACTCAAACAAATAACTGAGTAGAACACTTACATGAATAACATCCCAAAACCATTGAATACATAAGTGACTTCAGGGTAAGCCGACAGTAAAATTCTGTTCCCCATTTAACGATGTAGAAATTCTAAGCAGCTAGCAGCCACCCCTTTGTTTTTAGACCCAGTAACATAAAAAGGGGGAAAAAAAGGAATAAAGCTTCTGGTTCCGGAAATGAAGGGAAGAGTCCATAAAACTATCATGGCTCACCAAAGGCAATCATCTAAACACAAAGAATTTTTAGCAAAACCCAAAACTTGGAGCACTTAACCCCAGACTTAAACCCGTCAAGCACCAAGCACCAACTCCCCGATTCGAGGCAGTGCACACAAGAAACCTCGGGAACCGGTAGCACTCCCAGAGAGCAACGGCAGGAAGCCGAAGCGATCCCCTGAAACAGCAGCGCCTCGAACCGGGAAGGCGAGGAAAAGGAAAAAAAGGTGCCAGAGGGAAAACAAATGGCACAGTATTTAGCTCTCCAGTTAATTATGTCTGGACTTCAACAAATAATTTTCTCTTGCTTCAACATTATTTCCATTTGAAACCCATATTGCATAATGGCTTCCATAGAGTTCTCTTCGCCAAGAAAAATTGTTTTCCTAACTGCTACAAGTAGCTTGGGAACAGTGGCAAATTTTTAATCAAACAAAAGTCTTGAATTACTGTTCTCTCAAAGTCGTCACAGTGAAATTTGCATTCCTCTACCTTTGATCTCTTTTTCCCAGAGTATGAAGCGAATTTTCACCAGCTTAACACCTCTTCTTATTGATACAGTGTGTTCTGATATCCCACAATAATTTGCCATATGTAAATTTCTTTGTGATAATATACATTTCAGTTGTCCTGATTTCACTTCGTCATACAGTTCTATCATAAATACTTCATCCCTTCTTTCGAACTGCAGCCATATGTAAATATTATACCAAGATACCCCATCACTGCAGTTACTGAAAAAGCATTGGATCTGGCAACATGGGTGGCTCTTATGCACCCTCGCACACTGTAGTAAACAGATCCACTACCAAAATAAACAATTCAAACTGCTTTCCCTCCTCAGGCTGTTTGCCTTCTTGTGGTAGGTTGATAGTAAGTATATCTATCAATAAATTACAGCTGATTATCATAGAAAAACTGGAATCAACTAATGAATTTTATCTTCTTGGGTGACAAGGGTCTTAACTATAAATCCATCTACCTGCAGCCATGATGGGAAACTCATCAATGAATTACAGCTGATGAGGAAACGTTTTAAAATAAACAAAAAGTAATTCACAAAAATTATTAAAGTCTCAGTGTTAGAACTAATAATTATTTCTTAAGTAACACTTGCATATCAATAAATAAATTTATTTTCAAACTTACATGAGAAGCATACAATACAGTTGATATTTTCTGTAAGGATTATGAAATAAAGATTTACATCTTTTATCAAGATTTTACATAAAGCCAGAACATTGGAACATTAACAGATCTAGTAGCTTTAATTTAATAATTGACATCAGGAGCAATCACTGTATTTCATGTGACATATGTTCAAGTGTATCAGCCTTATGATCTGAAATGCTTGGTCTTACTTCATAATTACAAATCACCACACCCCGGCGCTCTAGTTCTTCACGATATTCTCCTTTCAGTCCTATGTAGTATATCTTTGTTGTTTCGGCTCCAAAGTTAGAAGGAAAATGCAGTGTCAAGTGGGACACTGATGGAAATTTCACTGCCCTGGAAATATTGATATACAAACAAGTATAGCACAAAAATTAGTTAAATACACTGTTGCAAATGTTTAATAAATTATTATTATTAATTTTCAATTTATAAAATCTTTCTTTAAAACAATTTACATATTAATTTTATAAACCTTTCCAAAATGTTATAAAATGGGTTGGGAAGGAATATGGAATTATGACTCCATAAGCCTGTGTCTATATCATTTTAGATCTTGTAACTATTATTTTGGCTTCTTCTGAGATTTAAAGGTGTTTTCAGAGAGCATATTTAAGAAGAAAAAGATGTGAAATGATAAAAGTAATTTGAATCCAAAAATTAGAATTATTGAGGACTAAAACTTCACATATGGTATATACCAGATGATTCACCCGCCCCTACTTATTTTTTAATTTATGCAACCTGCTAAGCAACATATGTGACTCATGCCTTTCTTGAATGCCTTCTAATGCATGATTTGCAGAACAATTAATGGAGAAGTGGTAGATAACTCAGTGCATAAGTAGTGTATGGGACAGAAAGTGTTGATTCCAAAAACATAACCATACACATAGAGCCGCAGTAGGAATTTTAGACGAGTTTACAAACTTTTATTCATTAGCGTACATTCACATACACTTTTAAACACGCCACTGAAGGAACAACCTAATCACATGCATCAGTTGGCAATAATATTGGGACACAAAATGGCAGCTCTACACAGTGGAATCAATTGGATTTAAATCTTCAGCCAACACGTGCTTTCATTGTACAGCCTATTAGGTAAATTGTTTTGCTTCTGTTACAAATTACAGCAGTTTTTAGTTCATACAGTAACTGTAATGGTGGATGCCGTTTTTTATTTCCATTAAAAACTACCAAAACCAGCTCAAAACACTGTATGAAGCTGTAAAAACCGTGTAAAGATTCAAGGTGGAGGTCTGAGGTCTGCAGTTACCTATTTGTATCGGAAACTTCCGTTGCAAGGTAGCGTTGCCTAAATGGCATTATACAGGTTATTTCACCACTCTGCCATTTCAAGTTGGGTTCAAATCCTTCGTGTTCATTCAAAAATTTTATTACCCTTTGTTTTACTTCTTGGGGCCTATGAGTTGATAACATTTTTATAACATTATAGGTATTTACAAAATACAGTAACAGCCATGTTATCCACTGGCAGAGAGTTATAAATGTTAAGTTTGAAGTAGATATTTCATTATGGTCAGTATTGTGCTTGATCCGTTCAACCAAGTTTCAAACATTTCACAAGTGCAAAGTGAAACATACGATTTAAACATGACACAAAAGCTATTAGATTTAATATCGTCGACATGCTCCTAAAAAATGAAAGCCAACTATGTAACATAGTTGGCAACACCAGAAAGCAGTACAGATTATAAGGGTCACAAAGTTAAACATGATTTCTAATAAAAGAGAAAGATAGCCTGTAGTTACCCTTTAAAGGGACGGTAGGATGACCTTGGCACAACTTATATGGTGAGCTAATCCCTGCAGATACCTAATTATCAGATTGTAATTCTTGTGTCTTAGGCTCACAAGAGTAGCTATAGCAACAATAAATAACTTAGTAACTAAAATATAGATAATAAGGATTAAGAGAGAGAGAGAAAGAAAACAAAATGTGATGTTTTGAACCTAACCTTTGTATTACTATATTCCACCAGCTAACCCTCTCGACCAGCTGTCAGATCTTGTATGTTGCTCTTTAGGAAAGCATTCATTTATCACCTTGCCAGTATTATATGCATGAAAAGCTGTCATTTATTTAAGCTTTTCGCTGCTTCTTGGTCCTCATTTATGGCTGTAAGTATTAATGCTGGGTGCATATAGTACCAAATAAAAGGGCAGAGCTACAATAATGGTTTATGAGCTAAAAAGGTCAATGTTTTCACATTAGACTTTAAACTGCGGGTTACATAGATAACAATAGATGCAGCTGACTCAGCTGGTATAACAGGACTAGTTTCGCAAATCACTCATTTTATCTGCAGCTAATTTAAATGTTACAGTAATTTTGTCATTTAAATCCCTTTCTGGGCTAGCCACGGATCATATGTATGTGTGGTTCCCTTGCACTGCAGTGACCCTGAGACTGCTCTAATAGCTCACTAATCATGAATGACCTGTCAACAGTATGTTGATCAGCCATGACTATGAATTGTGAGATAGTATCTTCCACCCACGCTGTAGAAACTAGAGCTGATTAATTATGATGTCAAAAGTGAAAACTTCTGTGTTAACATTGGGAAGCATTTTCATGAGCTTTGATATAACCACTTTTTGAATGGACACCAGATTTTACATATCGGCAATTAAATCATCCAAAACACAACCGCCAGAGTGCCTAGAGGGCCACACTTGTGGTTGGTTGATGGGTTCATTTACCTAGCTGGGAGAATAGGATATATCCAACAACCTTTCCCCAAATTCCCCACAGTGGGACATCTCAATGCCATGACAAGTCAGCTTTTGTTTGTTCTGGCTTTCCTCCAATACGATGTAACAATTATACTGCTGTAACTCCGTCCTCAGAGCCTCTTTTGTAAAAGAGGTTGCACCGTCAGCAGGTAAGAGGATGTGAATTAGGTAGGAGAGAGATCTTTACATGCAACTAATATTATTATTGAGATGTCGACGGAGAATAGATTAAGTCCAACAACACTTCTGTGTTGTGTGTGAATTACTTAAGTGTTCTGTCTAATTATTAGACCAATGAAATACGTACCAAGAAGTGTTCTTGTTTTAACAAAAGTTTTAGGTATGAAAACAATATCATGAACACAAAAGTTAAGACAATTTCAGGAGACATTTCTTGCTATTCCAATTACAAATAGAGACAGTATCAAATGTATAGTTAATAGGTTTAAGAGAACAGGATTGCTGTATTTTAAACCTATGAAGTGAAAAAGATATGTTCTAAAGCTAGGAAAAAGGCACGTTCTAACGGTAGAAACAACAGATGAAATTTGCAACATTCAAATGCCTTCCAAATAGGTCTAGCATATATGGTGTTCTAAAAATATCTGCTTAACTTGCAACAATGAATCCCTACAGATGGACTATTGTTCATCAATTACAATCTTTTAATGACAACAAATGAGTCAAATTCTGTTACTGAATTTTACAAACTATTGTTGATAATTTTGAACCAGATCTAATTATCATTTCACATGTGGTATAGTTCTATTACAGGTAGACCACAAACAAAATGCAGTCGGTGTGCGCATGAGCGAGGAGAGCCTTCTCCGCTTCTCACCATCCAAGCATCACGTGACTCCCACCCCTCCCTTCCTGCATGTGACAAGAGTGCAAACCACACATAACGAGTGTATATTAATACTGTTTTGATTTTCAAACTTAACAGACATTAATTACCTCAAACATGACCTCACAATCTATCAACAAACAGAATCATAGTTTCTTTAAACCCTGAGGAACAACACAGTGATTCAGCACAAAATGCAAAGAGTGAATGTAACAGTGAATGAAACATGACAAGTGCAGCCCGCGTGATGGAGGAGAGGCAATCTAAAAATGACGGTAGGGCGGAAAAGCTAGAGGACTCCAGTGTTGGTAAGCCACGCCAACAGAATTTTGTTTGCAGTCTAGTTACAACATGGTAATATTCCCTCAAAAAACAGATACTGGCGCACCAGGAATCCTCATTTAATTCATTAAGTTCACTTACATGATGCAGTAATTGGGTATGTGTGATATAATGTACAATGAATAATAAGGCCCATATTTTTGAATGATACTACTAAGAGGTAACACAGAAATATTTTTGCACCATTTTATCAAATGACAGAAAAGTATTTTCAAGAAGATTCTGTCACAGCCTATACTTCACAGAACTCCTTGGATGACGTACACGGTGTTTGATGAAAGGATAATTTCTAAAGTGTATGGTTCCATGGTTCTCCTCTCACTCCCCACTAAAAACTGAAATTGATATGAAAAATACTCATACCACAACCAAACTTAGAGACGACATTAGAACAAAAATAAGAAAAATTATGCAAAAAGAACATAATGCACACGAAGAGTATGAATAGTCTGAAGATGCCATGAATGTCTCGATGCAGATGGACACCTCTTTTAACACTACTTATAACAAGATGTAACAAAGTTTTAAAATGGAAATGTAGTACACAGAGCACACTTACACATGATCCATGGCCTGACCATAAAAACAACTGCTCTATATCAATATATGCAAATAGTAACTTACTTAAGAGGATATTGCAATGTTCCAGTAGTGTCTGGTTGTAAATCAAATTCTTGATCAGGTTGCATGCCAACATCATCAAAAGTCATGTGTGGTCGATTCTTGAATCTGAAACATTAAGGTTAGTTTAAAGAAACTGTGCAGTTCCTATTTGAAAAATTAACAAGGGTAAATATTACTGAAATTAGGCAAGTGAGTCAACCTTGTATATACTTTTCTCCACTTACAAGTACTTGTAAGTGGAGAAAAGTATATACAAGGTTGACTCACTTGCCTAATTTCAGTAACAATGGCACTCCACTTTCTGAAATACTTCTTTTTAAGTGCTAAAACACCCATTTTGGAATTTATCCCCATTATTATATTATTATTATTATTATTATTATATTATTATTATTATTATTATTATTATTATTATTATTATTATTATTATTATTATTATTATTATTATTATTATTATTATTATTATTATTATTATTATTATTATTATTATTATTTATAGGGGGTGCGCAGTAGACTAGTGGTTATGGCACTAGACTACAAGCCAGGAGGTTGCAGGTTCGATTCCCAATGGAATTTATTCCCTGGTATAATACTTCTGGTCGCACTATGGCCTTGGGGTTCACTCATCTTCACACTACCTGAGTGTAGTGATTAAAGAAAGTATTGTGACAATGTTTGGAAAGATAGAGTCAGATTGAAAAATTCAATGCCATAGCTGGGATTTGAACCAGGATCTCCCAGTATTTGTCCAGTTGTTCTTAACCATTAAGCTACCATGGCAATGTGTCAGCACATTAAATTATCCAACTAACTACCCTAATGGAAACTTACATCCTTAAGTCCCAGTCTTTATAGTTCAGATCACTATTAGGTCACTCCGTAGCGGAGGGGATCCGTCCCCTTCAGCTGCTTTAGTGAGAGCGCTGTGGACCCTTAGCACTTGTGGTACCTCTGACGTTATTAGAGGAACCTCGGTCGAACATTTGAGCCCTTCCCCGAATGGGAGTTGTTCAAATTGGGTTGAACTCAAGGGGGCAGTGTGTTCCCGTAACCTGCGGACAATCGGGTACCTCCGGCCAGGCTTTGGCCGCCCGGAGGGGACAGAGGGTTGCCTAAAAGGTCCCGGGTACTAGCCTGCAGAGCTAGTAGAAGGTGTGCTAGGCGGCCCCACCGAGGTTTTTCGGTAGTTTTCTGTGCATATCCACTTCCACCCATCTTGACGTCGATGGGGGGGCTTTTTAGACTCAAGGTATTGCCCCAAGGAAAGACCCCCGGAGTTTTCCATTGCTCCCGGGTAACAGAACTCCTAAGTGGTTTACCGGGAAAATACAAGTCAGTTGGAGAATTGAATGTCATATCGGCACGTTGGCCATAGTAGCACAATGGTAGTGCGGCTGGATGGAAACCAGAAGATCCGTGGTTCAAATCCCGGCTATGGCATTGAATTTTTCAGTCTGACTCTTATGTTTCCACAATTTAGCCTACACACGGCCAGTGTGAAAGAATAATTAATTTCCAGAAAATGATATTTCTACCCTTAGAAAAAAGAGATGATTATAATTTTAAAAAATTTACTTACCAACCTTGAGTTAATAAACATTTTCAAAAAATTTTGAAAGAGTTTGGTATAACTTTATTTCCTCAAAATAAATATAGTAATAAAATTTATTGCATTTCTCTAAAAATGATAAAATTCCTAATAATAAAGAATCTGGTATTTATCAATTTAATTATTTCGAATGTGATGAAGTTTATACTGGAAAGACAAAAAATAATTTAGAAACCAGAACGAAAGAATATTTTCTTAAAATTAAATATAAACAAACTGATAAATCGGCCGTAGCAGATCAGTTTTGGTCATTTAACCATGAAATAAATCCAGAAGTTAATTTATTAAAACAATTAAATGGTCCAATAGAATTAATGGTTTGGGAAAAGATATTGTGATGAAGCCATTATCTATGATAGCACGGCTTATGTACACAAAGAACCGGCAAAAAAAGATAGCTGAGATAAAGGACTTGCCGGTATAGATTAAGTTACGCTTCTGGAAGGTGACAGTATATTCGGTTTCTTTATTGTTCTGGAACAGTCTCGAATTTATCAATGAGGTATTTAAGAAGGCGACGACTCGCTCTCGTGAACAGATGTTGTGTAACATGGGAGTCGTAAACAGCTGTAGTGTGTTGTTGTTGTAGCAAGAGCTGATGTTGTAAACTGATGTAATCAGAACACTGTTTGGTCATCGACCTTGTTAGACTGTGTGTATGTGATGTAATGTTGCTACGTGAGAATTGAACAGTGTATTTCTATGGAAATAAAGAACATTTGGAATATCTGCAACTTGGACTTTTAATTCTACGAACCCACAAAATCACAATATTTATTTTAAAAAACAAACATTGCATAATGAATTTTGAAATACCGGCAGTCAATTCTGTTTCTAAATTTGTTTTATTTTCAGATTTTGGTAGTACTAACCACAACATATTAACATCTAGCGTTTATAACAATGAAAACAGCTTTGTTGTTTCCGGCTGAGGGTGTGTAAAAGTTTACATGAAATCGCGATCATGAAATTTACATGAAATTTATAAGAAAAGTGTCATCATTTCTTATAAGTTAAGTGAATATTTAAGTTACAAATTGTTATATTTGTATATATTTGTTTGCTTCACTGTTAACAGCTTCATATTTTACATATTTATGCTTCACATTTAGAAAGAAGATGCTTTCAGTTCTCTTCAGAATAATAAAATAAGCTTAAGTTTAATGATGTTACCTATTAAATCTTTAATAATAAAAATTTAGTCAGCAATACTTACAGCCGCACCTTCGATGGATGAGTTTCACCCTCACCTCCAAGGACGATCAAGCCTTTCAGTTTTACTCTGGCTGTAAAACTGGAGACAAACAATGTATATTGAATACAGTTCCGGGTTTCATTTTATTGGCTGGAAGGAGTATAGATGTCATCTGCTTAGGTGGTCATTCTATGAACATAGATGAATGACATTTAATGAGTGCTAATTTTGCAGCAAAAATTAATTTTGCATACATTTTGTGACATAATTCACATATAGCGTGATTAAGGCATGAAAATGAATAGCAGCTGATGTACAGGATACATACAATGTATTTTTACCCCTGCATTAAATTCAGCTGATAAAGAGTAATTAAACTGTACTTTTGTTGCCAAGATTGGTAATCTATTATTTCTTGCTATTTTTAAGCATATGCTTTTAATTTTATTGTGATACTTAAAATTTTGCAATTGAAAATTGTTAACAGAAGGCAAGGTACTGAAGGAATGGTTCTCACAATGGCTCTATACAATTGACAAATACTTGGTGATCACTATGCGAGTCCATGAGTTAGTTAAAGATGTGCTGAGAAGCGGAATATCTTCCACCATGTATAAACTTTGTGCTGATGTAGAACAGTCTGTCACACAGTCTTTGATAAAAACAAGGAAATGATTTGGAATAGCGAATTAACCAAGCAGAATAATATGAAATTGGAACTGCAATTGAAGAGTTGATGTTTATTGTTAATGAATTATTAACATGGGGTCTATGAAGGGATGCTTATTGATATTTTAGAGTCCTAAGATATATAAATATATAGATATGATATATAGATTTTAATAACTGTCAGCTTCAATTTAATGTTTACTTTTGTACACACTTTACTTATGTTCTAGATGTTCTCGGGCTTCGAGCCAGGTAAGAAGATGCTGTGAAATGGATGTTTCAGGAGCATGCATCTCTCCCATCTTCAGGATGCTGAATCAATATTCAGTATCCTGAACAAGGGAGAGATGCACACCCCCAAAATGTCAATGTCACATCATCTTACCTGGCTCGAAGCCCGAGAACATCAAGAACATATACGCCACCAGGAAAGATTCAGCTCACATTTCACACTTTACATAGTCTGCTGTCCTTATATTCTTCCTTTAGTACCTAAATTTTGCTTAATAAAGTGGAAAGATAATAATGTACTTGGTCAGATTTAAACACACAAATCACTAAAATTATACATTTAACTTGTGTAATTCTTAGAAACTTGTTTTTACGATAGCTGCCCATCCTCAGCTAGGATCTATAGTTACACAAGTTAAAAGTGAAGTTTTTACACTTAAATGTAATATTTTGTCATACTTATTTTCTTTGACTGAATGTTCAAAAATTAATTTATGGTATTGCATTTCCTTGGATAATTAGTGAAATATCAAATTTGTGTTTTTGTTTTTTAAATGCTTTGTTAACCAGGTTTATTTAAATCTTTTTTTTATCTACTTAATTTTTCTTCAAGTGCACATGTAAGTAAATGTTTTATTTGGATAAATTAAAAGGAAATGTAGATGGTAGCAAAGGTAGTAGCAATTCAAAAAAACATTTTATTAATGATCTCAAGTGAATTATTAATGAAAGCATCTATTTAGGATCATGATGAAATTGACTTGATCCATTAATAAAGCTGCAAAAATGTTATTTCAAGAAGTGTAATAATAGCATAAAAATTATAACAAAAAGAAATAATTTATTATTCTTGTATGTTTAGCTGGAATCTGGGTTAACACTGCACAATAAATGTTATGAGCTAATACAATAGATAAAAATTAATATTTATTGTTTTCTTTTGTTGTTGTAATTTACGTCCCCCAATGTTAAGTCATATCAGATGATGAATGAAATGGGTGAAATGATGCTCAAATGAGTACGGGGTCCACAGTCTGACATTCGTCTATCAGGATAAGGGAGAACCCCAGAAAAACCCTTATCCAGGTAACTCTCCCTAACCGAGATTCGAACTCAGGACCTTTTGAACATGATGCAGACATGCTACCATCTATGCTGCCGAGGCAGGCCTTTCATTCCTTGATTTAAAGTTAAAAGAAAGTGTATTTTGCTTTTGACAGTATGTTAAAAATTACAGAGTTTGTTGAAAATAAAATGAATTGTCTTGGGAATTAAAATGTCATTAACAAACTTATCACCCCTGCAATGCAATAACAAATACATGATCTCGTTGGGAAGTCAATGTGCTTTCTAATCTGGCACAGACAATCTGCATCAAGCACCACTTGTTTCACCCCATGTACAAGATAAAGTTAATGGTTGTCAAATGTTTTCATACACATAAAACAACAATACTTTTATAATTTTACCTATATGCTCACAATGATCTCTGTATTTTAAAAGATGAACATTTATATGCCTTCCAGCTGGTATAACATCAGTAAAGAGTAAAGCTTATGTGCAGTAACATGGCATTAAAATTTCAAAGAAATACAACAGTGTTTTCTAAAGACAAATTCATGCATTGTTTCATTTTGCAGATAAATATCTTGATAATAAGGTGTGGCTAATATAATAGGCTATGATGTGAACTGAAACAGCCCATTCTTCTAGCCTAGGCACAACCCACTGAGGTACAGATGTATTATTTTATCTTGACAGAAATCATGCGCGGTAGGGATGAGTAGCAACTATGGTGGGGATAGTGCACCTATCGCCACAATGCGTCACATGCGTAAGAATACGAGAGGGGAGTGCAGTGCACAAACTGTCTAAAATCAAATCTCACTCTCGAAGCCAGTATTGCAGCTCTTATAAACTAAGTTATATTTCTTACTATGGTAGTAATCTCCACGCTTATGTTGGATCTTAAATAGTACATAGGCAGGCGTGATAACCAACTGTCGGCCTTTCGACATCACTGCAGAGTCCCTGTAACGAATTTCACTCCAGGCACATGGTCTAGTATGTGCTGCATTGATATAAATTTAATCCGTATAAACTATATAAACTTCACTGGGATATCTCCCAATATTTCGTAAACACTTAAGCCTTTTAGCCCGTATGGTACGATGTTTGATTAAAATTTGTCACACTTTTTTTTTCCATATAAATCCTAGCATCAAAAGAACTGTTCTTAATGTTCACACACTGCCTTGGAAGTCAATAGAATTTTGAAGCTTCATAAGCATTTTCTTTAGAGTTGGTCTTTGTTTTTCTGTGCCTTAAAAATTATTCATAGTTTGCCTAACTACTTCTGAATTAAAACATTCAAATTAGATTTTGTGCATGTTCTTAATCTTTGTTTTCTAGGCATAGAGAGGGACGTTGTTGCACTAGCACCAACGGCTTTTCTTTCCTTAATAACTCACCTAAACTGCTTTCAGACTCAACTGTTGTCTCAGATGCCCTTTCCCAGATTTTTATAGCAGGCCCAGTCCATTGTTCCTTTTTTATAGATATTGGTTATTACTTCTTGTATTTTTAAATGTAGCACTTTATTTCATAATGTGCTGCTAGGAGGCGCCATTTCTAAATGCTCCCTTGGAACCAGGAGACACGTACATTTTGAAACAAGCTGTAGTATTACTCAGTAGCTCTGCACTTGTTTACTTGCTCGCAACTAATATACAAGTGACCCGCCCTCCCCTGCAGTTCTGAAGTGAACTCATCCAGATACCACTGCGCATCACTCTCTATCTGTCAAGATCTAAAAATACATCTGTATAATTATAGTTGCCTAATATATCCATATTCTTAAGAAATAAACTACTTGTTAAAACTGAACAAAGCATAGTTATATCAAGCTGCTATGCTTAAGGCTACATTACTACGCAATTCCAATTCACACCATAACCTGACTCAGTCACTTTAATAGTCACATATTAAGGCTTGTGATCTCACTTCTATTATTTGTTAAGCCTTGCTAGTTCAACAAGCAGCAGTTATAGAACAAAATTATTATTACACTCCAAATGATTAATTATAGAAAAGAATTCTATAACATTTTTCAATCACACTCTTGCTTTTTACGTCAAGGTAGATATATTAATAACATCTTTCTTTACAGCTCGTTGTGTCTGCCATCTATGTAATAATAGTTACAGAATGTAACAACTCTAGTTGTGAACAGTCTAGTTGTCCAATAGAGTTGTGAACAGCCAGGAATGAATCTCTGAAGATGCCCGACAGAGCTACGGATGAAATGCCAGATATTCTTTCATCGTCTAGAACATGGCCTTCAAGCCCAGAAACAACATTCTATTGGATTAACGCCGGCCGTGAAAACCTAAACATGTACATAATTCATTATACTTTTGTTACCCTATCTTTAGATGACAGCAGGAACAGAAGAGAAGAAAGAACAAGCTTCAGCCACTTAAGACTAATAAGGACAAAGGTCCTCAGAAACATCCCAGCTTTAAGAATGCATTAAGCGTGTGCGTGTAGTGTTTAATGCCTGCTTTCACTACATGCAGCACCGCAGATGGTGACAATGATGATACATGAAGTGAAGATAGAGCACTGATGGGATGAGATAGCGGGGAGAATCAGAGATCCTGGAAAAAACCTGCCCCAGCACCATGTTGTCCACTACAAATCTTGCTGGCATGAAGAGTGGTCCGCTCTCCGCAGTAATAAACTTAGATCTTTGAAAGAACTTCCGATTCCCTGGGTTACACCCTGTTGTTCATCTCGAGAGGAGTTGAGTTTGGCTCAGTTACGTATTGGGCACTGTTTTTTACACATAGTTTTCAGTTTAGAAGGAAGCCTGCTTCAGTCTGTTCATTTTGCAATGAAGCATTATCTATTCAACACGTGCTGCTAAAGTGATTTTGTCTAGCACACCTTAGAATGACTCTGCAGCTGCCGGCCAGCTTTGCAGAAATGCTACCGGTTGATAACACAGTAGTGGAGAAGGTTTTTAAGTTCTTTTCTAAGCTAGATTTTAGAATTTAGTGCAGAGATTTTTTTGCTGTTTGGCCTTATATTTCCTTTTATTTTATTTTTGTTTTGTATATGTGTTTTTTGTGAGTTTATTTACACTTGTATTAAGTTTTAGAACCTTTTATATCTGGCTTTTGCCATGAATGATTTTTTAAAGGGCGCTGATAACCGCTGCAGTTGGGCACCCTTATACATATATCATCACTACAAATCTCACTTTGCGGTTGCCTGGGGCCGCCTTGGTGAGAGTTGAGTAGTCTAACCACTCAGCCAAAGCATGGCTCCAATGTGTTAAGCAATGATAATTTTCTAAAAGAGTTAGGACTATGAAGCACAAAATTAATGTAATTTTGAGTACAAACTAGTACTCGTGCTCCATATACTGCTAGTGTTCACTGAATGTGTTTTGTTAGGACCTTTCCATTATCCTCAGCTAATGTCGACTGTTACATTTTGATTAGCTGATCTCCTTGGTGGCAACTGGGGCATCTCAATCATGCCAGCAATTTTGATATGGGGCTGTTACTGTTAAGCACACTTAAAAACCATTGGTCTGGGCAGGTTTTACACCCCAACCTTGGAATTAATAGCCAGTGCCTAATCAAATGAAGCCTGACAATTTATTAATTAAAGATATATGTAAAAACAGTGTGACTCACTATGTTTAACACAAGATTTTTTTTTTAATTTACGTCCTCCAACGTCATATCGGACGCTGAATGGAATGGGTGAAATGATGCTCAAATGAGCCCAGGGTCCATAGAGCTTAGAGTTACACGACATTCGTCTTTCAGGAAAAGGGAAAACCCCGGAAAAAACCTTATCCACATAACTCGCCCTGACTGAGATTCGAACTCGGGACCTCTTGAACGTGAGGCAGACATGCTACCATCTAGGCTATTGAGGCGGGCTAACATAATATAATTAATCTTGAAATTCTTACGATTACTTTATTCCAAAAGCTCTAGCATACCTAGCAATGGTCTCCAACTTTATCACAACCCAACCTCTGTTTGCAGATTACCATTAATCTATACATATATCATTTATAGCTTAGAATCTGTGCAACTTGGAATATGTGTACAGCTGGAATTCTTCACTATTCAATTACTGAACAGTTGATCTATTGCTGAAGTTGTTTATATGCCTAAAGTGGCATAACGGGGTTATCTCAAATAGAGAAATACTAACAGCATAGACTGGACATACTTCTCTTAGCTAGTATGCAAAACAAGGTAGATTGGATACTGGGACAAGTTACAGCAGATCCAATGTGGAGCAGATAAATCAAGACTACTCGATAAGTACATTTCACAGAAATGTTATATTTTTTTCTTATTCAGTTTGTTTTTCACTCTTATTCACACAACTTACAGCATATTAAAACGACATCTAAGCAAAAATATCTGAAAGATGTTATGTTTACTTACGCTATGTTAAAAAGCAATTCTTCATCCACATCACTTTCAACAAACTGAAACAGAAAGAGAATAAACATTTTACATTTCTATTAGAAGTTTCAGATAACCAATGTTCTAAATTCTTTTGCTTTAGGAATATTCATTTCAGTAAGTCTTTGTGCTGCTGTATTCATTTTTAATTATCCAGAGTAGATAAAGTACCACATTCCAATTAGAATTTTATACTCAAATTTCAACAGAAATACATTTTGATGTCCAATGTACCTCACCAAAACCAATAAATCATTTTTATGATTAGTGACAGAGAAATATAACAAAAAATGTGGATGTGTTACATTCACATTACTTTCCCTACCCAATGTCATATATAAAAATATAACTTATACAGATTATAAAACTGAAAGAAGCGTAGACAGTGAAGCACAACTTAGCACAAAAGTAAATTGAGAAGATACTGACACATTGCTTCACTCACACTGTTTTTTCACAGGACATGTTTCAAGAGCTTTTGCTCTTATCAGCTGGTACTCGACTCATGCCATGGATGGGATTTCAACCACGGATCTCCTGATTTCTGTCCAGTTGCTCTTACCCATTGAGCTACCATGGCCAACTTGCCGTCACGACATTAAATTCTCCAATTGACTTATTTTACTGATAAATCACTAAGGGCTCTCGTATTCGAGATATACCGTTTGTGGCGACTTACTATTGTAAGTATTTGAATGCCATGCTTCAACATTTAACTCTTATTATTACAGTTAATTGATGCAAGAGCAACTGGACGGAAACCACAAGATCTGTTGCTCAAATCCTGGCCATGGCATTGAATTTTTCATGTTAACTCTCTATATACGGCTAGTATGAAGAAATGATTAATTTCCATCAATTAACTTAAATAGTAAGAGTTAAATGATGAAGCCTGGGATTCAAGTACTTACAATAGTAAGTCGCCACAAATAGTGTATCTCGAATACGAGAGCTCTTAGTGGTTTACCGGGAAAATACAAGGGGCATCCAGAAAGTAAAGTTCTGTTTCAATTTAGCTCCGCTGCAGCACTGCGATCGCAGTTCCGCACATGTGTGGTAGACGCTCTGTAACAAGCAGAAGAAACGTGTGCCATTGTGAGATCGCTGTCAGCCATATACGCTTAGTTGTGCTTGTTTACAATGTCGGTGTTGATTGAAAATCCTGCCGTGTGTGAAATCAGTCGTGTGATTCGTTTTCTGAATGCTAAGAAAGTGAAACCAATTGAAATTTATCGGCAAATTTGCGATGTCAAAGGTTTTGTTTCTTCACGACAACACACTGCAAATGCAACAAAAATATCCTACAGGGATTTGGCTGGGACGTGTTTGACCATCCCCCTTACAGCTCTGACCTAGCTTCTAGCGACTTTCATCTGTTTTTGCATCTCAAATCTTTCCTTGGCGGTCAAAACTTCAACAATGACCAAGAGCTGAAAGAAAATTTTTTCAACTGCCTGAAGACACAGGCGGCAAACTTCTATGAAGAAGGTATACAAAAACTTGTGCCTTGCTATGACAAATGCCTGCAAAATTTTGGCAGTTATGTGGAAAAGTAGTTTAAGAGTTGTAGAATTTTGTGCAATAAATAATTTTTCGGTATCTGTACACAATTTAATTTTATTACCTAACAGAACTTACTTTCTGGACGTACCTTGTATATGAGTCAATTGGAGAATTTAATGTCGTGATGGCAAGTTGGCCATGGTAGCTCAATGGGTAAGAGCGACTGGATGGAAACCAGGAGATCCGTGGTTGAAATCCTGTCCATTGCATTAAATTTTTCATGTTGACTCTATTTATACAGATTAATCTCATGAAAACTTATTTTTCTACATGCTAAACCCTTCCATTAATAATATAATTTTGTTATAAATAACATGTTGGATACAGGTAACCTAACAAGGGAACTATCATTGTACTTGCATCGCTACGTACCTGAAAATTTGATGGTATAATGCCTGCTGTATATAAACCATATGCATCAAAAATCTATTGTGGAGTAGAACCGCAACGGCCAAAACTGAAGCCTGAAACGTGCAGCCTGCAACCACTTGCAAGTAGCTGCTGGACATCCCTCGTCAGCTCTGTGTCAGGTGTGGCAGACAGCGCTCCTTACATATGCTATGTGTAGGCTGCTACTGTCAGGGGTAAACCATCCCTACCATACATTTCTGTGTTATTAAGCCTATATGTTTCTATGTAATCTGGACTCATTTTTGGGTAATTCCAGCTATATTCTCACCCGATTTTTGACACACAGACAGATATGTTACCATCAAATTCTCAAGCAAATACAGTATGAGCATAGTGACAATTCCCTTGCAAATAAGTAGTTTACTGATCCAGTTATTTAGTACAAAGTGAAATCAACATTGGACACATCAAAATGAAACCCATAAAATATTTACAAGATTACAAAAGTGAGAATCCTAATAAAACATAAGGATTCTTAAGAAATAATATATGAATTTACATGAAGAGTTGTACATAGTAAAGGCAGTTATTAGCTAGAAACATTGATAATTTCCTTTTATGGAAGTGTTGAAAACAGTGTTGTAATAAATTAAATTCAAGGGTGAGTCGATTAATGACACTACATAACACTTCCTTTTAAATATCCCGGCATGTTTCAGAGGTTACTTTCCTCCATTGTCAACCAGATACCGACTGGTTTTCTGTGGTGTAACTGGTGATATTTTGTCGGAGGTCTGCTCTGGAGGACAGTTCTTGTTTTCCTGTTGTGTGTTTAAGTAGTTTTGGTTCTGGATTCATGTTGTGTTTTTTCCCCAAAAATGTGTGGCAACTGCTGATTTTTCTAACTGTTTGTATTTTATGTTCCTAAAGTGTTCCTTTGCTCTTGTTTCTACATTTATTTTGGTTTTTCCTATACACATTTGAACTACAGTCTCAGCATTCAATTTGGTATATAACAGTTTTTTGTTAGATGGAATGGCATCTTTCATGTTTGAGCATATTAGGTTTTTCAAGTATAGGTAAACTGTGAACAAAATGCAGCTGGAGGCGTGATTTACCAAATTGAAGCTCTCCAGCTTTCTCCCCTCTACCATCATTTTAGGCTGTGTCTCCTCTCCTCCATAGCACAAGCTGCGCTGCACTGCACTGGTCAACTTATGGAGGGGAGGGAGTCATGTAATGCTTGGATGTTGAGGAGGGGAGACGACTGTGCACGTGCATGCGCACACCGACCATACTTTGTTTGCGGTCTATCTGTAGTAATGGTTGACTGGTGCTAGTTGAATGTTTTGTTTTTTGAAGACTTTTTTTTTTAATTTATCAAAGGCCCATGGGTGGTAAGTGAATTTTTTGAAGGTCATTTTAGTTTCTGTAGCTGAGAGGAATGTGGTTTCCTTTAGTAGCTTCTTTTTTTGCTAAGTTCACTTTTTGTCTACTGATGATACAGGGAAGTCATTTTTTGTGCTATTTCAATTATTTTTTTGTATTCTGTTTTGTATTCTTCTGTTGTGAGAAAGATGTTGACCAGTCTGTGTATTAAACTATTGAAGATTCAAAGTATATGTTGTACTAATTTGTCCTATTGAAGATTGCCTGTTTGTGAGATCTTGGGTTGTAGCCATTAGCTTTTATGTAGCTGTCTGTCTGTGTTGGTTTTCTGTAAACACCCAAGTTTATTCTGTTTTTACTTCTGATTATTTATAGATCCAAAAATGGTAAATGCTCATCTTTTTCTATTTCTACAGTAAACTTTATGCCTTTTTCTTGGATGTTTAAAAGTTTAAGTGCATTGCTGATGTGTTTTTTTGGTACTATTGCAAAGATGTCTTCTACATATCGCTGCCAGAGTTTGAACATCCAAGGGAAAACTTTGATGATCCTTATTTCTAATGCACTCATTTACAGATCTGCCAGGAAGGGTGATAGGGAGTTGCCCATTGTTAAACCTGAAGTTTGGTGGAAATATTTTGTTTGAAACTGGAAGAAATTTTGTTCTATACATAATTTGGTTAGTTCTATGTAATCTGAAATTTTAGGTGATGACATTCCAAGTGATTTGAGTCCTTTTTCTATCAATGGTGGGAGTTGTTTTATTGGTATGCTGGGAAACAGTGATAACATCTGCAACCTTGCTACACTACCAAATGCAATGTGCAAGGAAGCACTGTGTGGGTGTCACATGATCTGTAGGCATGGAAGTATTGATGTGGAACCACAATTGTTCTCAGGGAAGCTTGAGAATGGAACTTATAAGACAGGACCCGGATTGCTCACTATTACGGTAAACAAAAATACGTATTCTATAACCATTAGTGATAAACCCCATTAAATTCCACATCTACAGTTGGCATATGTCATTTAAAAGAGTAACTGACAAAATTTATAAATTTACATTATAAACTGTAGGTTCCTAAAATTTTAAATGCATATTATTTTGCAAGTTCAAATAAATAGTACGGTAGAAGACATTGGCAAAATTTTAACCCATTTCTATGCTTTTGTTCTGCTTACTACCAGACATGCATGATTTCCTGTTGAGTATTTTGCAAAGTGTGATGGCATCGAAACAGAACCACTACCCTGTCACTCAGTAATAACTATTAGCAAAGAAAAGGCAACTCTCATAAACAGGAAGATAGCCAGAGTTGGTTTTAAACTGCAAGTCTTTTAAACCCAAAATCTCAAAGTAAGCACTATCTTTGGCAGAGAGTGAGTCAGGGCTATAATCTTTTGACAAATAAAGTAAAAGTCCACAAGTATGTCAATGCTAATTTTTGTTTTTGTTTCCTTTACGAAAAAATCTGATGTGTTACATTTGTATGACTTTCTCTACTCTTGAACAAACTATTCTTACCTATATTTATTCCTCTACTTCATGTTAATCAAGATAAATATTTGAATAAAATATTACTAATTTTCTTGTAGGTGCAGTGGAACATGGGATTACATTAGGCTATAAGCAATGGTCAAATCTCTAGACTTGGATGCTCTATGATGCCTATGAAATTACTCCTTTTTGCAACTTCAAGAGATAGACAAAGCAAACGAATTCCCAATTAGGAAAATATAATTATTGGAAAATTAAAATAAATAACAAGGAATATTTCAAAATGATGCACCCCACAGAAATAATGTAGTTTACCGTTTACCAACGCAAAGAAAGTCCCTGAGAGGAATGTGCCACCCTTCCAGAGTGTGACAAGGACAGCAAATGTGTGTGACAGAGTAAGCTTGCTACACAAGGAGTAGAACTGTTAAAAACATGCACCCTATTCACTTAATGCACTAAAACCGAGATTTATTCACAAAAGTAGAAGATGTCAGAATGTTTTTCAATGGGTTGTAACTGAACTGACCTCAGCATCATAAATGTCAATGCAGGGCGTTAGATCCTTCTCCAATCCCGTTGCATCTCATTCCCCGGGCACTTTTTTTCAAATTGTGTAAATAAAGAGCTCTACACTTTTTGTGTAGTAAGTTTGTCTATCTCTTACAGTTTACCAGTTATGCAAGTCATCCAGAATTAAGACTTCTGAGGAAATTTCTAGAAAGTTCAAGATATCTAAATATTTAATTCGTCATGAGAAACTCTTTAACAAATAGTATTTTAATAAAAATCGTTAAAATTTTTGGAAAATGTTCCATTTAGAGGATATTTAAGAGAAATGTTTAAAATCTTTTATGTCGCATCCTTGGAAGATGCTGAGCTTAAATATCAAATGATGTATCTGGTCGACTTTTTGTTTTTAATTTATGCTTTTTTCTCATAGATTTTTGTGTGAAATGGAATGCCTACTCTACTTACTAGTTACGTGGTAGAGAAAGTAAACAGAGAGAAAAAAATGCATAAAGCAAGGTTAGAATTGCACATTATAAATATGCACTCATTTTCCTTCGTTTTCAGCGGTAATTTTGCACAATACTCACCTTCTCCAGATCCAGTCTATCTTCCCATGCTTTGAACACAGTTTTTCCAGAACCTTCTGCCTTTTCGTTCAAACACTCCGACTTTGGTAAGTCTATTCTGTTGTACAAACTGTATTGCACTCCTAACTCTGCCGGATCCCCTGAAATATGCTCACCATGAGTATGACCATGATCGTGATCGTGATCGTCACACATTTTTGCGATCTGTCAGTGCAACAGATTTTTACATAATATGAACCCTCACAGACTTCAAGCGCTCAACCGTGATATAGCAGAACTCCGCAAATCAGCTGTTACGCGGTGCGCATGGGTTGATCAGTATCTCCAACTTCCGACAGTGACAATTCACTACTACCCACAAAACACAATCTAAACCTCTATCACAACCTCTATTTAAACAGTGCGAATAAGACGCGTTTGCGTATTCGTTACTTCCACTCCCGCTTTTTCGTACTTCGCACTTACGCACCAACTTACGGCATGCTCATCTGCCTGACACAATAACCGACAGGCAAGTTGGCGAGTAAGGCAGGATGCGCAGTGGCATTACTTCACTGTAATGTCAATTATGCCCACTAATAGCACTCGTGTTGGCTCAAAAGCCTGTATTCATCTGATTAGACATCGAAGTCATTTTTACTAGATTAATAAGTACGACCTGGAGTTTTATTGATAAAAAACTTTAAAGTATTTAATTTTTACATGCTAATAATTCTAAAAATGTATCCTAACACTGAAAAATATTTTCAAAAAATTAGAACAAAGCATAAGAAAATATCTAGCTTATAGAACAGGAATATTGGATCACACCGATTTGCAGCCAGGCATCAGATTTAAGTATCTTGTCCAAGTTGCTGTGCACAACAAATATCATCTCCAAATTGCACATCACGTAGTCTTACCTATTATATTTAAGTAAAGCGTTATATTGGCAAAAGGCAGGTTCTATACTTTACGATGCCAAACTTGCACACTTGATGGGGGAAAGAACACACACTTTTTCAAGTTCGTTTATATGTTCGCCTTCCAGAATTTGAACTACGTAACTGAGAGTTTGATAGCCATTGTTTTTCTCAAACAAAGCCTGAATGTCTTTAACTCCTGCTTTGGAACTTTTTAATTTGTTTTTCAACAAACTTAAATGTTAACTGAATAAGCCAACAGAAGTTTCTGGTTTGTTTATTGAACCAATAAGGAAATCAAAATTGTAAGACATGAAGGCCAAGACGCATTTTATATTAACATCACGTATTAAATTATGGATAATCTCATTGACAGATGCATCTTCTTTATCCAGTTAATTTACTATTGACACAACTGCTTCAAAATGAACAAATTATATAACACACTATAGGACAGATAACCCAAAGCTTGACTCAAAGGCGGTTCGTACATCAGGGCACAGGGGCACAATAATAAGTTGTATCATTATGTGTAAATACACCTGACTTCACACTTTTATATGCATAGAATTCGTCATTCGATGCTAAAAGGCTCTTTGCGTATTATATCTGTGACGGACACTTCTAAGAGAGGAATCTCGTTCTAACTTAACCGAATAGTGTTTCCTGACCTAAAATACAATATATTTATGTTTCCAGTTCTTGCAAAATGTCTTTTAGAGACAGACATTTTATTGCTCCAGACAGAATTCCCGTTTGTATATTGAGACATCTGAAAGCCACTAAGTTCCTCATATTGTTAAGTAATCTGTGCGTAAATTCAGCCATGTATCTAGTACCCTTAAAACAGCTGAACAAACTTATTGCACAAGGGAGGTGATGTAAACCATCCGAAGGAATAGAGACCTATTACAAGTTAGTTACCACTTAATTATGAAAACTCATTAGAACATTTTTTAAAAAATTAAAACTTTCCCAACATTTTCTGTATGAAGTTTTTTTTTTTTTTTTTTTTTTTTTTTTTTTTTTTGCGGGGGAGATCTCTTGAAAATAATAAAATATTTTATCAAAGTACCATGTGTTTAAGATATATTCCTGACAAGTTAAATACATATCTTGAATTTTCTGGGAATAGACTGATATCCTTTTCATTTTGATTGACTTCTACATGCCTGGTACAGATATCGTAAAATGTTTACATATTTTGTGAAGTTAGCTATTTCCAGATATTCGTTGGTATTTTAAAATACTTAATCGTTATTTGTTGCTTAGTTCTTATTGGTTTTTACTTTGTCTTTGTGGTAGGTGGGTAGAGAGTATTGCATTCCACCCAGAAATTTGATATCGACATTTCACTGAAATACGTGTTTTGAGGCCCCCGGAATCAGTAAAAGCACTTTTAGCAAGAGGTCGTATGTGTATCTAGGTGATTGTGAACAACTTAGTTTAAAAAATGGCTAATACCAAATGTTTAATTTAATTTCAACAACTTTCAACGTGCAACACGAAGATATTCAAGAAATTTCCTCTAACCCAAACTATCCTTTCCAGGGAACGTCTTTCAAAACTTTTTATTTTCTTAAAACTGGCTTTGATTAACATTGTATATGTTCATGATAAATGAAATGTATATTCTCAATAGTCTTGGAATGGCCTCAAGTTTCCTTCATTCTTTATTTTTCTGCTGTAAGTGTTTGTAAAAGTCTTTGCGATTCTTCTGAATTTCATTTTATGCCATTAGAGCTCTGATTTTATGCACTGTAAAGTATATGTGCAGTATATATGCACTAAAATATGCTAAATATGCTCTAAAAACTTCATAATATGCATTTAAAATAAGGTATATTATTTCAACTTTCTCACATTTGTTAATTTATTCTTAATTCAGGTATTAACAAAGTTAATTTATTAGTATCTCTTTCAGTCTACTTTAGCATTAGTCGTTTTTATTGCAATAAGCGATTAAATATTTTCTACCGTTATCTGGAAAAACTATTTTCTTCTGTCGCTTAAAACGTTATTATAGGGTAGGGAAGGGCTATTCCGCCCGAAATCAACAATCATGGGTAGCGATGACTTGCCTGCCAGTTCATTGTCCAGCTTGGTGCCTGTGCTACGTTTCTATGAATTTACTTGAGGCTGTAGGCTGCTGTTTTAATAGTATTAACAGAAGATTACAAGGTAAGTAACTTATGTTGCTTTTTTGCCTTGAATAAGAAATACCGTTTGTAACTTAGGGTCTAGTATCTGCAGATAGAGAGATTTTTGATTGAAAATGAGTGTCAGTGTAGGATATAGTTTGGGTGACGTCCATGCATAGCAGATGGCGCGTTTCATAGGGAACAAGTGTAAAAAATTTTGTTGATCTTAAGTTAAATATATCAAACTCTGTGGCACCATAAGCCATACGAGGGTAGTATGAAAAGTTTCCGACTTCAACATGAAGATGACAGCACTCGTAAATAAAAGTATTGAATTTCGTTATTCACCTGTTGACAGTTACTAAAGTTTCAGCCATTTTGGACGCTCAGTTGTTATTTAACAGTCGTTTGAAAGACCTGATGTGAATGCTTTTATGAAAATGGACAAAATCAAGTATCGAACTGTCATTAAATACTTCTTTTTGAAAGGTAATACGCCTACGTAAGTCAAAGATGGGTTGGATTTTGTGTATGGGGTCTCTGCACCATCATTTACCACAGTCACTTTTTGGGCAGCTGAATTTAAACGTGGCCGTAAGAGCTTGGGAGACAATGAACGTTCGGGACGTCCAAAACTGCAACTACCAACGAAAACATCGCCAAAGTTCACCAAATGGTGCTAGACGACCGCTGAATTAAAGTGAGAGAGATAGCAGAGGCTACGTGCATGTCAAAAGAACGTGTTTGTCACATTAAATCAACGTTTAGACATGAGAAAGCTGTCCGCACGTTGGGCGCCGCTTTTGCTCACGTTAGACCAAAAACGTGTTTGAATTTAACATTTCCAACGCTCTGTTGGCGCAGTTTAGGCGCAATAAATCCGAGTTTTGGCATCGATTAATTACTATAGATGAAATTTGGATACACCATCATACGCCCGAAACAAAAATACAGTCCAAACAGTGGCCTGCAAAGGGGGAATCGGCTCCAAAAACTTTTTTTTTCGGCTGGGAAATTGATGGCGACTGTTTTTTCTTTGGGGGGGGGGGGATAGTCATGGAGTTATTTTAATCGATTATCTTCAAAAAGGAAAAACCATTACAGGAGCATACTAAGCATCATTACGTTACAAGCTGAAGGCAGAACTTGCGAAAAACGGCCAGATTTGCAGAAAATGAAAATCCTATTTCACCAAGACAAGGCATCATCTCACACCTCTGCGGTTGCAATGGCGAAGATCCAGGTTTAAACTGCTTGACCATCCGCCTTACTCACCTGATCTAGCCCCAAGAGACTTGTTTTTGTTCCCTCATCTGAAAATTGCGCTCGGAGGACAGAGATTTTCGTCAAATGAAGAGGCAATCACTTTCGTGAACAATTACTTTGTACAAAAAAAAAAAAAAAAAAGAAAAAGAAAAAGAAAAGAAAAAAGAAAGGAACGCCGAGTACTATTTGGACGGGTTACAGGGATGAGAGCATTCCAAAAGTTCTAAATAATTGATAACTTTCATAAAGCTAATATTTGCGAGGGGGTTGGACTATTGATAAACAAACTAATTTCATTATATTATCTCTTCATAAACTTTACCATGGTAGTTTCTCCATATTGCTAATTCATTAGGAACTTTTCCTCCAGAATACTTTTCCAGGAAATTTCATTTTTTTTAACTTATTCAAGGGGATGCTGGCTGAAACTAATGTTTTGCAGATATCTTTAAAAAAATTACCAATTACATCACTTCCACTTCTACTTGCAGAAATGCTGTTAGTAAGGTTGTTTAGATCTTGGAAACTATGAGCAGCTGTTTGCAGATGTTGCATAATATAATAATTGTGTTGCAGGACACCTGTAACAATGGTATAAAAATAAACTGAGTTCATTTTAATTAAATAAAACCAACAATCACTAACACGAAAATCGCATTGCATTTTAAAATATTCTATAAATGCAAAAATAAAACATTATTTTCACACTTGCATAGACTGAAGATATTTATATCTGTTGTCAAGAGTAGGATTTCCATCGATCTATTGTCGATGCAAATAAGCTTTATTGCTCTTCTCTTTCGGCATTGTAATATTCCCCTTCCTACTGTTCATACTTCAGAAATTATGATTAGCAGCACATTAGCACAAGTTTAAAAGTTAAGTGACAATAGTACGTTTTAGTACTTGCAAATGTCATTGTTGCGGCAGACGGTTTCGTTTGAAATATTAGCGCAAACCATATCAAGCTTTAAGATGCAACGGCCGCAATGAATTTAAAAACTTACCGCATGATTGTTGAACCTATTTAGTTTAAATTGTTGACCGGCATATTTTTCTATTAAGGAGCGTTCGTTGTTGATAGCTATGTTCTCATTTTCGGTGAACTTTTATGAATTTAGAAACATGATAGCTAATGTTGTCTGTTGTGCTGGCAGGCTGTATAAAGCCTAAATGTTTCTGCTGCGTGCTCACCCGTTAAGGATTTTACCACGGGCAAGGTTTTTCTTTTCGGTATTATGTCGGATGGTATGGGGCTTTTAGACTGAAATTTTGATTGTGAGGCAATTCTTTTGCTCCTCGTAACCAGGGCCCTAGTTCTAACAAAAAAAGTGGGGGAACACATCTAAAAATTGTTCCAGATGCTGGAGAACCAATCAGAATGCTGCACTTGTACGAGAGCTGTTCAATAGAGAATGATCACAAATGTTTTTGACAACGTACCTTTACTCATCCTCATAATTTTGATGGTCCTTCTCAAAATAGTCTCCCCTGAATGCGATGCACTTGTTCCAGCTTTCCTGATGGTCTTCAAAGACATGCTGGAAACCACTTTTTGAGAGATCCTACAAAATCGTCTCCACAGCCTTCACCACTGCTTCTGATGACGGATAATGCCTCCCACGGAGGCGTTTCTTCAAGTTAGGGAATACAAAAAAGTCACATGGGGCTAAATCCGGACTATAGGGAGGGTGGGGGATGCACTTCACGTTGATTTTTGCAAGATATTCAGCAACAACATTGGCAATATGCAGCCGCGCATTATCGTGGTGCAGCATCCAGCCTGGTTCATGGAAATGTGGTCTTTTGTGCCTGATATGGACTTGCAATGTTTTCAGGACATCCCAGTTACTGATGTGTGTGCAGGTACAACATGCTGATAAACCATTCCATGAATATCAAAGAATGAGATACCCCGCCTTGGTAGCGTAGATGGTAGCATGTCTGCCTCACGTTCAAGAGGTCCCGAGTTCGAATCTCGGTCAGGGTGAGTTACCTGGATAAGGATTTTCCGGGGTTTTCTCTTATCCTGTAAGACGAATGTAGGGTAGCTCTAAGCTCCATGGACCCCGGACTCATTTGAGCATCATTTCAGCCATTCCATTCATCGTCCGATATGACTTAACGTTGGAAGACGTGAGTTACAAAAAAAAAAAAAAAAAGAATGAGATTACCATAACTTTCCCAGTAGAAGCAGCCACTTTTGCTTATTTTGGGGGGGGGGGGTTGATGATGAAGGAGATTTCCACACTGAGCTTTACTGTTTGCTCTCAGGATCAAAATGAGTAGCCAAGTTTCATCAGCCGTGATTACGTTTGAAAGAAACTCCGGATCTTCCTCTAACATCAACTTTAACTGCATGCAGACCTATATGCGAATGTCCTTTTGTTCGGGAATCAACAGTCTTGGAACCCATCGCGCACAAAAACGTCTCATGTGTAATGTTTCTGTCACCAACCTGAGTGGCACCCAATGAAATGTTCAGTATTTCAGAAAGTAATCTTAAGGTAATTCGTCGATCCTCTCTCACAATGGCAGCATCAGTGTTGATGTTTTCTTCCGTAAGAGCAGTGACTGGAGCGCCGGGTCCACCTTCCTTTGAAATTGTCTCGCCTCTTTAAGCATTTTAAACCACCTTCGAGCTGTGCTGTAGGGAAGGACAGACTCTCCACAGACCTCCTGTAACATTGTATAGGCCTCAACTGAAGATTTGTTGAGACGAAAGCAGAATTTCAAAGCTGCATATTGTTCCTCGCGTGTTACCTCCATTGCAGCGGTAGGTGATACTGAACATGTACTGAACAATGAAACTACTACGGCGTGTTTGTTTTACATTAAGCTAACAGAATATAATAAGATTGAATTTTAGTGCGAAAAATTATGACCGTAAAAAACGTATGGTCATTCTTTATTGAACAGCCCTCGTAGCACACTTTACCCGCCTCGTGTATATTGTTCTTTTTTATTGCGATGTTTGTCAAGTCCTAACCCAAAGCATGAATGCAGAAAACTTTCTCTCGCTGAACTGGTCACTCAGACTCAACCCACCTGCAAATAGTATGTGGCTCTAAGTTTAATGCCGTGTATTGGAAAATGTATAAAAATTAATTTCAACTTACTACTATTGTAATTTGCTACTGAAAATTGCGCAGTATTTTGAATGTTTTAATTAAGAAAGGTAGTGAATTGAAAAAAGTATAAGTAATATTAGTAAGGGAACTGCGTCCCCCTCCGAAAAATAGTGGGGGACGGCGTAAATCCTCGTCCCCCCTCCACTACGGCCCTGCTAGTGTGTGTCGCGGCAACGGGCATACAAGTTTCGGCGCAAATAGATAACAGATGGATAGTGTTTCACGGAGATAAAAATCTTCCATAAGCAGTTAAACATAGCGCCGGAGATGAAAGACTTGCCGACACAGATAAGTAAGGTAAATGGAACATTCTATTATTCAATTTCTTCGTACAAAAGTGAATCGAGAATATATTGACACATTGCTTCACTCACACTGTTTATTCACAGGACATGTTTCAAGAGCTCTTGCTCCTATCATCAGCTGATACTCGACTAGTGCAAGTTGTAGTGGTTTCCTCTTTCTCCGTATTGTCAATAGATGGCGTGATGTACTTGTCAAAGATGTCCGGTGGTGGAGTTTCAAAATTCAAGACTCTATGACGATTTTTGTTGATGAAGATTTTTTCCCATACGGAAAGGTCTATGGGGTGATTAACATATTTTATTAGAGATGTTTCCAAGTTGATGTCATGTCTAGTATTCAAAAAATGAAAAGCCACTGCTGATTTTTCTGTTTCACCATTTTTAATGTTTCTTAGATGTACTTTAGTTCTGATGTTAATATTTCTTTTTGTTTTTCCTATATACATTTTAGGGCAAGTTTCACATTGGACGTCAAAGGAAACTAAAGCATCTGTAGAGGTGATCTTTGTGTCCTTCAGGAGATTTAACAATTCAAACGAGTTTTTGATACTTAAATTTTCAAATTTTGTGAAGGATCTGAAGATATGAACCAGTCATTTTGATAGTTGGTAAGTGGATGCATCAATGTTATTAATTATTGGTCTGAGGGTAATTTCAGGTTTAAACCATATATGTATGGTGTTTTTGGATTGTCTATTTTATTGTTCAATTTATCTCTTTTAGTTATGATTTTACTGTTTTTAATTGCTAATTCCACAGATTTGCATGCTTTCTTTAATGGATTGTTTTCTAATTTAACAAATTCTTTTCCGTTTAAAAGGTTGTCCATTTTTTGTGATAGTCTTCTTCGTCCAGTATTACTGTTTTGTTACCCTTGTCTGCTTTTGTGTAGATTACTGTTTTTTCATTTAAATTTTTGATTAACTTTTTATATGAATAACTTTTTGAATTTGCATTTTGAATATGATCTAGAGTTTCTATGCACTGTGTTCTGATCGTAGATTTTTTATTATCGGGCAAATTATATATAGCTATTTCAATGTCCGCGATATAGTTTTCAATGTTTTTTGTGTAATCTACACATGTTTTTAGGCCTTTGTTTAGAAAATCAATTTCTTTCTCTGTGAAGTTGCATGTGGATAGATTCGTTACGTTGTTAGGTTTTTGACATGAGAGTGATAAATCTTGCTTTTTATGTGGATACGGTTCTTGCTTCTTTTGAAGATTCATGAATTTTTGTTTCAAAATGGCTGTTTTCTTACGCATTTTCAAATTAAGAATTGACAGCATATTATTTTCTAAGTTAGACCACATGGCCGGGTTCATACATTTCGAAATTTTTAGGTGTAGTTCGTATATTTTTAATTCTGTGGAATGTAACGAATTGTAGTGGTGGTTTATTTCCATTTTACTTGCACTAGTCGAGTATCAGCTGATGATAGGAGCAAGAGCTCTTGAAACATGTCCTGTGAATAAACAATGTGAGTGAAGCAATGTGTCAATATCTTCTCGATTCACTTTTGTACTAATTTGTGCTTCACTGTCCCTACGCTTCTTCCAAGTTTATACTTTGATTCAATTTCTTGTTTATTCCGGAAATATCTAGAATTATCAATGAGGTATTTAAGGGAGCGACGACTTGCCAAGAGTCAGTTGTAAGCAGTAAACAGATGAGCTGATGTAAACAGATGTAATCAGAACGCTGATTATTGTCATCGACCTTGGTAGATTGTGTTGTGTATGTGACGTAATGTTGTTACGTGAGAATTGGAAATAAAGAACATTTCTATGGAAATAAAAAACATTTGGAATATCTGCAACTCGGACTTTTAATTCTACGAATCCACAAAGTCACACTAATGTCCTGCACAAACAGGACAATAGAATAAAATGTCTGATATCATCGAGGTGAAATAAATGTACGAATAGTTGCTGAAAAGGTAAATATGCACTAACCTCTTAAATATACATTTATATGCTCTATAAAACTTCCGAAATAACATTTTTACAATGTTAAATAAATTGCTTATACGCATGTGTTTAACTATCAACGAGCAAAACATACAAATAAGTAAAAATCCGAGCTCTAATTATTACATATGGCAAAAAAATAATCTAAAGGATTTATGTTTTTCAGAAGATACAGATACTGTTCCAAACGACTTAGCAATATTACTTTTTTCATTTAAATGGCGTATGTTTATTTTCAAATATATGTTTCATCATTTGGCAGGCTTTACCTGGGCATGTCTGTATTGTACGTGCAATAATGTGACTAGATTACAAATCTAACGTACAGGATAATGTTTGAGGAGCATGTTTAAGAGATAAGGAGAATAAGGTAAAGTTCATCGCCTCGTATCAGTGGACATACACAACCGTATGGCCTTTGGCGATCCATGTAAAGCGACACTTCTAATTGTGCTTATCTGTGCTACAGGATGACGTTTCTGCTTCAGGTATTGCCTTAAAATGTGTTTATTATCTTTGTTTCATGTTATTTACTGTTATAATAAGAGTTAATTGTTTTACTTTACTAATTGCATCAAATCTGTTAATACTTTAGATTGCTCGTTTCTTTGCTATCTCTATTTGCTTATTGATATAATCTGTTTCACCTAGGAAAAAGTGGTGCTTTTTAGAGGTTATCTTATTGCTGTTATGCAACATAGCATTATGAACAGGTTATGATGGTCAAAATGATGCAGAATTTAGTGTGCATGCCCTAAATGTTATTTGCAAACAATTTCAGCTGTAATAATATTATCAAGAGAAAAAAATATGAGCGTGTGTGTAATACTTTCAAAATTCTCTCTCAAAATTCTTTCATCATTGAAAATATTTATTCTTCCAGAGGGTCACAGCCTATATAACGTTCCAAAAATGGTAAACTGGAGGTCAGAGGTTTCATTTTCATATTCATATCAGCAAGTTTCAAATCCATTTCGTTGAATATGGATATCAGAAGATGGTATTGGCATTCAATTGCCAACATTGTAAATTTTCAAAGATTTCGAGCCAAAAGGAAGAAATGGGGAGGCTTCAAATGTTTTAAAAATAAGTTATTTTGGGGGAGGATCTATAAACGAGGTTGTATATACTTCATGTCACCACATTTCTCTCAGACTTGAATGAAGTTTTATCAAGCAATATCGTTAGTTTGATTTGGACTAAACGTGGTACATTTAGATTCTAGAAGCTGAGAAATAATACGATATATTTACATTCAATTTACGTATATATATATTTTCAACCCCTGACAAGATCCCGAGTTCGTATCTCGGTCAGGGTGAGTTATCTGGGTAAAGTTTTTTCCGGGGTTTTCCCTTATTCTGAAAGACGAATGTCGGGTAACTGTAAGCTCTATGGACCCTGGGCTCATTTGAACACCATTTCACCCATTCCATTCATCGTCCGATATGACATAACGTTGGAGGACGTAAATTAAAAACAAAACCTGACATGCAATCAACACTCTTTGGCCAATCTATGTAAAACATTGTGCACTTACACTATAGGTAGCATCAATTAATTTATCTTACAACTCTAAAAGCCTCCCCTACCACATATACAACCCCTTATGTAGAAATCTGTAGGTACAACACAACATTCACATTTCATAAACACTCTAGAATATTTCTCGTATACATTGTTGTTAAAGTTCCTGTTAAAACATCTTGTTTTTATTTTGTCTATCTGTGTGATGTTTAGTTTCAGCGTGGGTCTACCAAGTCGCTTAAGTTCAATTTTTTCTTCTAAGGTCATGTTTGAAAAAGGATGTGCTAAAAGACACTTTATGGAATTTATTGTTTCTTCTTATAACACAAGTTACCTGTATTTATATAATTATTTCTGATGCAGTACTCAGACCACGGTAGAGCTAACAAAACACGGCACAAACCATATGGCTATGTACTCGTAGGTTACATTTAACATAGGCGCAATAGATGCCGCTACTGTGATGAAAGAACGAGCAGGTTAGGCATCCACTATTCTCTGGCAGCTAGGTTAACCAACCACATGCAGCCATACGCCCCACATCGTCCCCTACTTGCCTCGGCAAATCATAGGTTCGTCCTGCCCTATACCTCCCTATTGTATGCCAGTGGTTTGCATCTGGGAGTGAACTACTTGGCACCTGCAAACAATACAGCGCGCTCAGGTCCCCTGCACTAGACAAGGTCGAAATGAACTCCAAATGGAACATGCCATTACATTAAAGGGAGACCCAGCATTTTGGTTGTAGCGCAAACATGCTACCCCCTTCAGAAGCCGCCCCTGCTTAATATGAATCTACATAGTTTGGAGAAATGCCCATTTTAAGGTTTTGTGTGTTTGTGGCGATTAAGTGTATTTAAATGGGGTTTTTAAATGTGGCGGCCAGGCTATCACGCCCCCTTTTTACTCTGCATTTTCTCTTTGCTTATAACAAGATGGGGACTCTCTCTCCAAAGGTTTTCTAAGGATGCAAGAAGCCAATGTATATGGACAAGGGGTGCAAGTGAAAAAGCTAGAGTGTGTTAGACAAAAAGAATGGGCAGAAGAATTACAGAAAAGAGAAATAATATGAAAGGGTACATGGTCGTATGCAAAACCCAAACTAGAGCTTCAATCACCTAATCTGGGAAAGAGTTCCAAAATCTATGTATGTCGGCAGTAAAACTATTAAATTTGGTGTGATGGATGCCGTGATATGTTTTAATGATGGTGCTACTAAAAGGGGAGATGTATTTAGGAAAATTGGACTGGAACAAGTTTTTAATTTTGACTGTGCCTTTGAAAACATTGATGCATCAAGAAAAAACAGGAAGCAGGAAAACAAGTGCAGGAAGTGTCTAAGGAAGCAAACATTAGGATGAGGGGTGAAAAGAGGAGGAGAGAGGATGCTGAGACAACTGTGGTGAGGAATGTGGACCAAGAATGTTTCGAATTTTGACTATGTTACATAAAAACACAACATTATCTTCTTTTGCCATTTACCGTAACTTTTTTTTTTTTAACTTTACGTACACTTTTCTAAGAAACTATAATAGACCGAGTTTTGAATTTTTTGTGCATATAAAAAATACACTGCTCTAAACAGCTGGTGAAAGCTCTCGTTTCTGGCCCCGCCGCACTGGATGGACCATGCAAGCAGGCCGCTCCTAGCGAGGCGACATTGGGCGCTGGCCTCCACTCTGGACGCTCATCCTCGAACCAGAAGCACCAACAATGGCGAACCAGCTCCATCATCAAACATCGACACAAAAACTTGCAAATCCGACAAAATCTATAAGACCTCACAGGTAAATCCGCTTAGCGGAGAGGTACCGTGGCGCTGTCAACCGCCCGGGAGCATCCGGACGACCTGTACTCGCTCATGGCTCAAACTCTCTGTTTATCCACTTGCATAATAAATTACTATTAATTAAGGAATTGTTATTTTTAAAAAAATCTTAAAATAATGACAATTTATATCTCAATAAGTATCTCATTGATTTAAAAAGGCATAACCATTCCTATTCGCTTAGGCTTAAAGGTAACACTACTCTGCAGCAAAAATGATGTTTTCCAATGATTGAACATTCCTAAACGGAATTTTTGCCATGAGTTCAACGGTGCAATCCAATTTTTTTCATCACGTCAGGTTTTTGAGAACATATAGAATTCGTATTTCATAAAATCTCAGTAGGGCATGGGAAGTTTCTATTGCTAAAGTATAACACAGTTGTATTGTGTTTAAGCATATACCTATGTAGTATTTATTACAGAATGACACTAGATAAGCTGAACGCAGGTGTTTTTACAGCACCACAGATCAGAAAAGTAATGTGTGACCTCAATTTTGAAAATAAAATGAACCAAACAGAAAAGAGTACCTGGCAGAGCTACAAAGATATAAACAACTACTTAGGAAACACAAGGAGTCAAGATTACAAAACTAAAGTGAACACCATGTTGGAGAACTTGAGAAAACTTGGTTGTAACATGAGTTTGAGGTTGCAAATCCTTCATACTTACAATGACTATTTTCCAGATTGTTGTCTTAGATTTTACTATGAAGAAAACGGTGAATGTTTCCGCCAGGACTTGAAAGACATAGAAATAAAGTACCATGGTGGATGTAGTGTTGACATGATGGAAAACTATTGTTGGCCTCTGAAAAGGGAACGTAATCTTGATACCCATGGAAGACGTGCAAAAAGAAGCAAATTCGTTTCTAGTTAGGTCACTGTTTTTTTTTAATCTAAAGTTGATAATACTTGTAAAATGTGCATACATTGTATTTAAAATGATATAATTACATACTTCTTCATACACACCACGTTCTTGAGCATAATAGTGATCTTGTAGAAGTGTATAAATATATAGCGCTAATAGGCGAATATAAAATTATTGTTAATTAGACCCAACTGAAAAATTCAATGCCACGGCCGGGATTTGAACCACGGATCTCCTGCTTTCCGTCCAGTCGCTCTAACCCCTTGAGCTACCGTGTCTGCCTGGTCAATATAAATTCACATTATAAAATTATTGTTGTCACTTTTTTGAAAACTCTGGTCGTGGTACAAGAAAATGGATGACATATTTTGAATCAATGCCCAAAAATTAGGGGGAAATGGTATTCAGAACCAAAACATAAAAAAGAAAAATTAAATTAAATTGCAGAGCAGTGTAATGGGAGGGAAATAAATACTGCTGCATATAAAATTTTATTTTGCAAGAAGTATTTTAAGTTCTATTATTTTATATACATTTGTTATAAAATCTTCAATATCTTGGAAAGTTATACTAAAGCAATGTTTATCACAAGAAACTTAGGTACAAATTTTTAATTACCTAACTCCAGAAAACGGAAAATTTAGTTCCAGAATCCGGTAATGGCTATTGTAAAACCTCTAGATTACATAAAATAATAAAGTTAATTCATCCTGAGCGGAGGTATAGGCAGCAATTTTATTTAGCTATTTTATTCAAAATATGTAAGCAGCAGGAGTGCTCAAGGTTAAGCAAAACAAATTTAACTTGAAGATATAACTGTGTGTAAAATTATTATCAGACATCTACAACAGACGAAAATACTGTACTTTCGAGAGTTGGGTGTTACTGTGTTACGGTGGCAAACAATTGAGCGTGGGAAGTCCGTTGCTACGGTAAACACGACAATGTTGCCGGGGTTACCAATGCTATGGCTACCCATCCATTCTCTGCTTTAAGCTCTTACCTTCAGCATGCTGTTATTGATTTTGTTTCAGCTGTTTCTGGCATTTGTTCTTGTTATGATTACCTTTTTATTCGTGCGCTTGTGAAAAAATATCTTATCACGTGGACATGACAGGTTGTCATGTTTCGCACACGTCGACAACATCCCTCTAATTCTTCCAAATTTATCTGCCAACCTCTCTGACTACAGCTCTGGAAATTTCCACTGTATACAAGCACCACACTGTTACAATATCAGTACTATGATCTAAATCCTTCTTAAAGCGGATTTGTAGTGGGCATTATTAACTCGAAGCATTGTTGCATCTAATAGGCCTGCGCAACGCATCCATTTGTATCGGTGTACGATTCAATACTGGCGTAAATCCAAATTAAAACTGTTAAAGCACTTCATTGTACCCTTATCATTAAGAGCAAGGACTGATGCAAATTAGAAGACAATATGAATGCACTTCGACAATTATTTTAGGTTACTTACGATTTTCTCTTGTACAATTCTTTAGTTTGTTACCGAATTTATTATTTGTTATTATTTAGCAAACTTCCTCTGTAGTTAAAGGAACTGCCACAAAGCAGGCTAAAACACTGGTTGAAACCAAAAGCATTTTATACTGTGAATCAATACCTAGATCTTATTACTTATGTCACTGAATTTACTTAAATATATTGTAAGGATAATAACAAATAGATTATTATCAGTATCATTATTAAAGTATAAAGCTAACCCATAAGCCTGCATGTTACTTAATAACATATTCAATAAGTTTTAACCTGTTGTGACTAGTTAGAAAGGAAGAAATGTACGAGAGTCGGCTGATAAGTCACAGGACTCACATACAGATGGCGCCACTGGGCCAGTTTGACGGATATCATCATATACGAGGGCCGTTCAGAAAGTAACCTCCGATCGGCCACAGTGCGGGTAGTGGGGGGAGTAGCGACTCCATCTGTGTATTCACGCACTCAGCAGGTCAGTCGGCATCAAGCCGTGGTCGAGTGAACGTCGTATCTGCGCTAGTTTAGTGTTTGTGGCCGTTTGAAATGTGTACTGCAATAGAAAACCCCGCCAAATGTGAAGTTCGTGCTGTTATAAGGTTTTTTACAGCCAAAGGATATTCTGCAGCAGCTATTCATCGTGAGCTTTGTGCCGTGTACGGACCAAGAGTTATGAGTGAAGGAGTGGTCCGTGAATGGGTACGTTTATTTAAAAGTGGACGAGAAAACGTTCATGATGAAGAGAGGAGTGGTAGACCATCATTGGTGACGGACGAACTCGTTCAGACAGTTGATGCAAAAGTTCGTGAAAACCGACGTTTCACAATGTCGGAGTTGTCTACTGATTTTCCACAGATTTCTAAGACTCTCTTGTACGACATAGTGACAGCAAGATTGGGTTACCGTAAGTTCTGTGCACGATGGGTGCCCAAAATTCTTACCGACCACCACAAAACTGAAAGAATGGCCTCTGCATTAGACTTTCTTGAGTCCTTCAAGTGGGACGTTGTCAACCATCCACCTTACAGCCCAGATCTGGCGCCAAGCGATTATCACCTCTTCATGCATATGAAGACATGGCTCGGGTCCCAGCGGTTTGATGACGACGAAGAGATCAAAGATGCGGTCACAGGCTGGCTCCAGACACAAGCGGGTGATTTTTATGCAGAAGGAATTTCAAAGCTTGTGAACAGATACGATAAGTGCCTCAATCGTTATGGAGACTATGTAGAAAAATAGTGCAAAGATGTAGTTGTAAGATGTATATATTAAAATAGTTTAATTTAACTTGGTGAATTTTTTGCAATCAACCGGAGGTTACTTTCTGAACGGCCCTCGTAGTTTAACTCTAGACTAGCTTGTATCCATAGTTACAGGTCAATAGCTTGTTAGGTTTTGAATGACAGTATTTTGAACAAAGTTTTTAACATGTTTCACGAAAACGGAGGATTTTGAAAAACAATCAGTGATTAAATACTTCCATTTGAAAGACTTAACGGCCAAAGAAATCAAGGGGGAAATGTACAGTACGTTGAAAGACTCTGCCCCCCCCCCCGTTGTCCTTTCATCCCGAAGGTACAATAATTGTAACCTCACAAAATTCATCAACCTCAAAACCTACACCATATCCATCCTACAAAATCCCGTTCGAATACCTTACCTGCGGTAAAACCCTTAACGGGTGGGCACGCAGCAAAAACCTTCTGGCTATATACAGTCAGCCAGCACCACATGGCATGGCATGACTCTGCCCCTTGATATACAATGATTAAAAAGTGGGCTGTAGAGTTTAAAATGGGACGTACGAGAGCCTCGCTCTCAACGACCTGTGGAAGTCACAACTCCAGAAATCATTGAAAACAATTCACCGATTAGTACTGGAAGACCGCAGAGTAAAGTTGTTTGATATACTATATGCGCAAGATTTCTTGAGAGCTGGATTTACGGTGTAGTGCGGGCAGAGGGGAAGAAAAGAGAGCTAACACGCTTTTGTTTCTGCAGTGTGGTCAACCTAGAAAAACACAATTCAGCCAAATTGCGGTAAGATAAGCGAAGATATGTGCCGAAGGTGTGAGTTGTAGCAACAAACAATTGAACTCCATCCGAATTGCTGTATGCTTATATATTTACTGTTATAAAACACATAAAAGTATTAAACAAATATTATGACAGCTATAAACACTCACTCGCTTTGTGATTCTTCGATTTCCAAGTCTACTGCGTCACTTTCATCGCTTGTATCCTCTAATGTGTTAATAACTTCATTAATTGCATTTTCTATTACACCGTCGTTTCTCCAACATTGCATTTCCAGCTCTTGAACCTTCTTAGCGTATCCTTCCCAATCCGTCGCTTCTACAGCAAGTTTCCGCAGATTTGTAGCTCTCGTTAACATTGCGTACTTTGTAAACATTATTTATTTTTGCCCACGCCAGCTCAATTACATTCAGATCACAGTTATATGGAGGTAGACGAAACATAGTGTGTCCCCTTTCGAGAGCCATAACATTGACAACATAGTCTTACTTTTAGATATGTTGTAAACTGGTTAGCTAATAATTAACCTCAAAATTCCTCAAAAAGAAATGGCGTACGTGTGAAAGCTTAGCATATTAGCCACTAGATGTCACAGTGTGTAGCGCATTTTCTGTTTCAAAGTTGTCATCTGTGTTTACTGAAATAGGCGAAATCTATTGAAGGAGGTCTTGGGACCCGAACGCTCAAAAAATCTTGCGCATATAGCAGTAGGGGTTGTAAACATAACAAAAGAACGTGTAGTTAATATTACTAGTAATGTTTTTTGACTTTCACAAGATCTGTGCAAGATGGGTGCCGCGTCTGTTGACACCTGATCAAAAGTTTCAAAGAAAAATTGTTTTTGTTAAAAATTTGGAGCTCTACCGTAAAACTCTCAGTGAATTTTTGAGATGGCTTATTGCCATGAATAAAACTTGGATACATCACCACACTCTAGAAAGTAAATCACAGTCAAAACAGTGGATTGTGCCAGGTGAATCAACTCCAAAAAACGCGAAGTCAATTTTGTCATCTAAAAACGTTATGGCGAGTGTTTTCTGGGATGCACAGTGACTGCGCAAGCTTACTGAAATGTTTGAGCGATGAGTTGAACAGAAAGACCACATTTGGCAAAGAAAAAAAATCTTGATAGAGAGAGTCAACATGAAAAATTCAAATATATGAGTCAAATGGAGAATTTAATGTCAGGACGGCACGTTGGCCATGGTAGCTCAATGGGTTAGAGCGATTGGACGGAAACCAGGAGATCCGTGGTTCAAATCCCGGCCATGGCATTGAATTTTTCATGTTGAATATCAAAAACCTTAGCATATATACGGCTAGTATGAAGAAATGATTAATTTCCATCAATTAACTAAAATAATAAAAGTTAAATGATGAAGCCTGGGACTCAAGTACTTACAATAGTAAGTCGCCACAGACGGTGTATCTCGAATGCGAGAGCCCCTAGTGGTCTACCAGGGAAATATATGAGTCAATTGGAGAATTTAATGTCAGGACGGCACGTTGGCCACGTTAGCTCAATGGACGGAAACCAGGAGATCCGTGGTTCAAATCCCGGCCATGACATTGCATTTTTCATGTTCACTCTATCTATCAAAAACCTGAGCCTATATACGGCTAGTATGAATAAATGATTAATTTCCATGAATTAACTAAAAAAAAAAAAATCTTGTTTCTTTAGAAATGCTCTGGTGCATCTTTCAGTCATTGCAATGGGAAAAGTATGGCAATTATAATTCAAATTGCTTGAACATCATCTCTGTTTGCCAGATCTAACTACCACCTGTTTCCGAACCTGAAAACATTAAATGGAGGACTAAGACTTCACAGGAACGAGGTCATTGATAAATCGCACTACAGAGATGGTTTAATTAAATTAAAACACTAATATGACAAATATATTAGACTTTCTGGAGATTATGTTGAGAAATAAAGAAAAACATTCTTTAAAATGTTCTTTTTTATTGTGAGGCCCAGGATATCAGCCGACCCTTGTAAATATGTACACACAACTTGCTTCCACAGAATTCCTTTAGATTAAGTTAACACATCTGTAAATTTTGTAAAAACTTGTGTATAAATTTGTAAATACTTACACAAATATAACAATTTATAACAAAAACTTCACTTAACTTAAGGAAATTATGTTAATTCTTCTTTCTAATTTAATTCGATTTCAATTAGAAAAAAGAATTAAAATCATTTTCTTAAGTTAAGTGAAGTTTTTGTTACAAATTGCTATATTTGTATAATATTCATTGCTTCACTGTAGCTACCTTTATTTTCTACGTAATCATTGTAAATACTTTCTTTCATCTGACGAAACATATTGCTTCTTGTAAGCTTAATGATGAATAAAGATTATGAATAACAGAAAACTATTGCAAAATGCTGTAACTTCACTTTAATTTAGCATTTCTCCTGTACAGGTATTTCGTTTGTAACTGAAAACTTTACTAAAATGTTGTAAATTGTAGGTATAACTATAAACTTCACTTTAGTTTAAAATCTTTTCAATTACGCTTATCATATTCAACAGTGACGTCACATGTCACTACTACACTTATAATAATGGGTAAATTCAGTTCAGTTACCAGACACAGAATTTAGATGATATGTCCGAGATATCAAGAGGAATCAGGTAATAATTGGCTACAGCAATTTGAGAGGAGTTGTGACAAAATATGTTGGGAGAGTTTTGGGTTAGAATAGGTAATTTTACTAGGAGAGTTTAAATGGGAACAAGGTTAAGACTGGAGGATAGGACAAGCAGATATTCTCTCAGATTAGGGTGCAAATTTCATTGACAAGGGACTAAAAGTTGATCCAGGTAAAGAAACGTATATTTCACTCGGTAGTGGGGGTGGAGAATGTGAAGGGAAGGGTTCGTTTGGTTTCAATTATATATGGGAATTATAGGGTAGGGGTGCTCAACTCTGCAGCACGTGCTCGCTTCCCCTACACATTGCTATCTCTCCCTACCAGTGTCCAAGGCAACTAGAGACAGGCTAGTAGTCAGAGGCGGATAAATGTGTACACCTTTCATTTCCCGTACGTAAGAGTGACACCACAGTGTTATCACTGGAACTTAGTAACCGCAGCAAGTGTGTGGTTCTGTCACAGCCGGTGGAAGATGATTTCGCCTTTCCTTTTCTTACTTTTAATGGAGCACCGCTGTTAAAGGGCATGAGAGTTTATTTTTAATTTACGTCCTGCAACGTTGAGTCACATCGGACGGTGAGTGAAATGGGTGAAATGATGCTCAAATGAGCCCAGGGTCCATAGAGCTTAGAGTTACCCGAAATTCGCCTTTCAGGATAAGGGAAAATTCCGGAAAAACCTTATCCAGGTGACTCACCCTGACCGAGATTAGAACTCGGGACTCTTAAACCTGAGGAAGACACGCTACCATCTACGCTATCGAGGCGGGCATGAGAGAGGTTGTTATGCACTCTTAGTTGGGGGAAAGAAGACGAAATTCATATTATTGTTCGATATAGAGAAACACTGCAATGGAAAGCAGGTTTGATAAGTAAAAATCTGATATCTTACATTTATATGCCTTTCTCCGACTGTTCTTCGACAAACTACTCCTACAAAAACTTGTTCCTCTATCTACCTTGTGTTAATTGAAACAGGAACTTATTCATTTACTTATGTAATATGTTTCATAATTATTCATAAATTTAAGAACTGTAACTAGCTATGTTAGTGAAAGTAGAATTGTAGACCTTGATGTAAAATATTGTAACGAACCTGGGCAGATATACGTGAGAAAAACTGCACTCCCGGACGACAGTCTATGAAGGGCGGATGTTAGACAATAGAAGGAATGCTAGCTACTTTACTGTACCGTTATATAGGTCAATATACCCTTAGCTTTTCCTTGTGACGCCGTACTGTGTGTATATAAAAGGGTAGCAACCCATATTCAGTCCTCAGTTGTTGCTCATTTGTTGCTCATTGCTCATTGCCGTATTGTATATATCCGTCAGGTGTGTTCGACGAAGTGCCGCGTCTAGTAAAATGTATTATAAAATGTCCGCCGAAAGTGCAGTTATTTAATTGCCCGGGTTCCACAAGTGTAAGGACAAATTAAAATAGTTTAGAGATTATCGTTGGTTTGTGTTGTCTAAACCTTAACACCCTGAGAACCCCAAAAAAGAATCCATGCAGGAGAAGCAGCTAGAGCCAAGGGTAAAGCAAGCAGCCGACGACGACGTGGAGACCGAGGAAGGAGTCCCGACGTCGAGCCAGGTACGTGCAGCCGTGAGGTGTAGAGATAGTACTGCCGCATAATCAAGATGACATTTGTAGAAATTGTTATATTACGAGCCTGACAGCTCAATTGTGAATAGGGAAATACAGTTGGCTTATACGATAGTCAAATCTTTTAAGAACGAGTCACAATATGATGGCCGTGACATTTTGTTCTCATTGTATAGATAGGATATAAAATAAAAGAATAAAAACTTTCTATTTGAGAAAATAATAAGTATTTGAAGCCCGCCTCGGTAGCGTAGATGGTAGCATGTCTGCCTCACGTTCAAGAGGTCCCGAGTTCAACTCTCGGTCAGGGTGAGTTACCTGGATAAGGTTTTTCCCTTATCCTAAAAAAAGACGAATATCTGGTAACACTAAGCTCCATGGACCCTGGGTCCATTTGAGCATCATTTCACACATTCCATTCATCGTTCGGTATGACTTAAAAAAGTTAAAGGCCGTAAATTACAAAAAAAAAAAAAAAAAAAAAAATGAAAATTCAAAACAGTTACAAAAAATACCTAAAAATGTTCATTCCAACAAACAAATTTAAACAAATTTATTTACTCAGGTAACGGTGGGAATACTAGCATTTCGAGCCACAGTTGGATCCTTTATGCATACCTACACCCTCGGGAGGAACGGATGAGCTGAAGAGGAGGCGTATGGGCTGTAAGAACGGACAACGTGAATGACAGAGATAGGCTGACCAGTTTTTTTTAAAGAAAATAAGGGAGATGCCTATATCATTGACAAAAAAAGAGAGAGATTAGGAGCACGCAAATGAAAACATTGCAGTATTTGTAAGAAATAACTGTTTCATTACACATCACAATTTCTTACACATATTTTGCAACAGATTTTGCTAATTTTATATAATTTTTAGTAAATTCAAATAATTCATTGCACGAATAAGGAAAATTTGTAGCAACTTGCAATTCAGTTTTGATTAGGTTTGTATTACTTCTATTCCTTACAAATGTCCACTTGTTATTCATAAAAGGAAGTACTCTCTCGATGTGAGCATTACTGTTTGCCCTGGACAAGAAGGTAAGCTAGAGGAATGTGTAACGTAATCACGTTTGCTGCCCTCACGGTGTATATGCTCCCCTTTCGAGTATGACAAGAATGAAAGGCTCGTTTAAAATACACAAGTATAGTCACATAACTCACCTATACATAATACCTATCGCTTTCCCCCAGGGGCCTACTTCGGTAGGTACGGGTTTGGCGCACCCGGGGTCCCGAGCCAACAGTCTCTCTCGTGTGGGCTCCTCTTCGTGGTTGAGGGAGACGGTCAACAGGCCCACCCACGTGTAGGCCGTGCGTGGAGACCCGTGGAGAAGGTTTAGAGTTTAGGATTTAGTGAACGAAATTTTTAGTAGGTTTTGATTGATGTTTTTTATGTGCGTGTATTTTTAATAGGTTTTGTTACACTTATAGAGGTTTTAGAAAGTTTTATATCTGGCTTTTGCCATGACTAGTTTTCTAAAGGGCTCTGATGACCGCCGTAGTTGAGCGCCTTTATATATATACAGTATACCTATCGCTACAGCAAACATTAGATCCTATACCTTGTTTCACGTAAGCTTGCCCGGTAATCTCTTAACGGTCACGTGACCTCATCTCCTCTCATTGGCTGCTGTTTGGTAGAGACTGTTTTGCGGTAAAAATTAGTTCGTTATTTAACATGGTGATATATCTTTATATGTTGAAAGAGAATTGTCAAATATTTACTTTCATAACTGTTTCAATTAAATATATTACGCAACAGAGTTAATTTATCTGAAATGCATGTTAATTCTTAAACAAAGTAAAGAGGAGGTTCCTTTGCATCTAGGCCTGCCTTTCTGATTACACAAGAGCACGTGCTTTAGCGGTAGTGAATTACATATATTTGTTTATATGAGTTTTATCACTGACCTTGTTCTGAACTGGATTAGTCATGTATTGTCATTAGAAGGTGTACTGTGCGCGTTCGAGAGATACGTTATTTTATCCATCGTTTATTGCGCATGTACTTATTATATGTATAATGGCAGAGTCTACCGCCAGTTTTTCGCTGAAGCATCGTAAGGGTAAGCCATTACAAAGCGGTGAAAAAAGAATTGTGTTGCATGTGTTTAATGCACTCACAGAGAAGAATCCGTCTTTGTTAGTGAGGGAAGTCGAACAGTTGTGCTCCGAACTTACAGGTGTGAGTGTTAGGTCCATAGGAACATCGCGACGTGAAGTTGAGAAAACAGGAAAACTTACCACTCCAGGCAAACGCAGGAATAAAGAAAAGCGCGTGCTCGGAGAATGCGATGAGTTCGTTAAAACTGCTGTACGTCGTCATGTGCATAGTTTTTTCTTTAGAAACGAACTCCCTAACATAAATAAAATTTTGTCTGCTGTAAATGAGGATGCAGATTTACCAAATTTCAGCAGATCTAGTCTGTATAGATTGCTTATACAGCTGGGGTTTGTGAATAAAAAAAGGGGCAAGAAAAATGTACTGAGAGACAGAGGCGATATTGCTGTGTGGCGAAGACGTTATTTAAGGACAATCAGACAATACCGGGATACAAATCGCAAAATATACTACCTAGACGAGACTTGGGTGAATGAAGGGCTTACGACAAGTAAACTATGGCGTGACTCGACTATTAAGACTGAAAGACAAGCATTTTTGCAAGGTATGTCTTCTGGTTTAAAAAATCCCAGTGGAAAAGGCCGAAGACTGATTGTTACTCATATAGGAAGTGATAGTGGTTTTGTGGAAGATGGTCTACTACTGTTTGAGTCAAAGAAAACCGGTGATTACCATGAAGATATGAATGGACATGTGTTTCAGCAGTAGTTTGCGAGTGTGTTAGCAAAACTGGAACCAAGCAGCATAATTGTGATGGACAATGCTCCTTACCACAGCGTTGGTGTCGAAAAGAAACCAAATACATCCTGGAAGAAACAAGACATTATTGAGTGGCTGCGTGCAAAAAATGAAGTGTAAATGAATCCCTTATTAAGGCAGAACTACTGGAACTTGTAGTAAAGCATGCCAGCGATTGTGATAAATACGTAGTCGATGAAATGGCAAGGTCAGCTGGTCATGAGGTACTCAGGCTTCCACCATATCACTGGATTTTAAATCCAATTGAGCTTATTTGGAGCCAAATTAAAGGATTCGTAGCGAGAAACAATAGAACATTTAAGTTGAATGATATCAGGCCATTGCTTACCACAGCATTTTCGGAGATCAGCGACGAAACATGGAAAAAGGCTATTCATCATGTGCTCAAAGAAGAAAAAATGTGGGAGCTGGATGGCATCGTCGACAACGTAATAGAGAGCATAATTATAAACCCTACGGAGAGTTCCGACAGCGAAACTGTTACTGCAGAATCAGAATCCGAATCCGAGATGGAGGGGATTACTCCATTACCAGATTCTCCATAACGCGTGAGTTCAATTTCATTATAAACTTGTATTTTTGCATGCCTTCATATACTTATTTGCATGATTTTAGCTATCTCCTGGCATTTGTCGTTTACTGCAGTTTTAAATGTGATGGGAAGGCACCGCCTATGGCCTATGGCGCGAAAGCATTAGCCAATTAGGGCGAGGGGGAGGGTTGTTGAACGCGGAGTGATACATTTCAGCCGGGCAAGGTTATATGAAACAGAGAATAGTAAACAGATCCGCTACCGGAGCAGATCAGTAGTTCAAGCTCTTCTGCCCTTCATACCCCTCTATTCTTCTTGTCGTGGACATACAGTACCTCTTGGTATACACATATTATTTGATTTCAAACTGGTGAAAACTTGTATCCACTTCTGGCTAACGCTACCCTCTAAAGAGACAGCACATTTAATTGCATCATTAGAACTACAAATTTCCTCATATAATTCATATTCATTCACACAATTCAACTTGACACATTCCACAACTTTATGCATGTCATTGAATGTTAATTCCCTTTCCAGATATAGTGGAATTAAACACTTTAAGCTATCATCAAATATGTAAACTAAGTAAGAATATAAATTATCATAGTTTTTCTCACTAGTAGATTTCAATTTTAATCAAGAACAATTTATGTGTACCACTACCGAAAAATCTATTTTCGTTTCTCTAACTACTAATTACCATGTGCAGTTTCAGGAGATTCCATAAAACTAAGATCGAATTTCTCCAAATACTTTGTTTTTTGAATGAAAACATTTCCAATATAAACCTGAACAATTGTTTATACTTCTGTATTTTGATTGCAAAAATAACGGAAGGAACTATTGGAAGAAAGGCAGTGGAGGCGTGGAGCAAGCATTCATTGCGTTCACTGGTTTGCAGACAAGAAGGGCAATTTCTGCTGTCCAACAACGCATTCTGGCCGTACGCATGAATTTAGATCCTTGAAAAATATTTGTACACATGTACGTAAATGGACAAAAAATATTAAAAAGAAAAACGCACAATGAGCCATAAAATATGAGAGGCGAGAGATTATGAAAAAATAGGCTGAAATAGGGGAATGGTCGCGCCGTGGCTCAGTGGTTAGACCGCTTGGCTCTCACCAAGGTGGCCCGGGTTCGATCCCAGGCGACCGCAAAGTGAGATGTGGACAACACGGCGCTGGGATGGGTTTCCCTGTCATCTCATTCCACCGGTGCTCCATCTTCATCTCATGTATCATCAGTATCATCAGTGCCACCGCCTGCAGTGCCGTATGTAGTAAAAGCGGGCGTTAAACACTACACATTTCATTTTGAAATAGGGGAAATCCCGGGAAATACGGCAGAGTTGGTCACCCTCGACAGAGACACGTTGAGTTTTCTAACAATTTACCGCTGAACCAAATAGTTGGGAGACACGGCGATCTGCAGAACGGACGACCACAACGATCGGTTCAATGGCAGTAGCCCTGTAAATTGGAAGCCTTTTTGCCTACTTACTTTAATGATTTATAAAGCCTAAACTTCCGGTCTGTAGTTATCACATTATTTGCAACAGTTATCTTTCCAGTATATATGTCTTTCTTTCTATGAGCATATTATTACGAGTGCTGTTCAATAAAGAATTATCATAATTTTTTTTTACGGTCATAATTTTTCGCACTAAAATGCAATCTTATTATATTCTGTTAGCTTAATCTCAAACAAACACGCCGTAGTAGTTTCATTGTTGGTACTCCTGGTTCCGACCTGTAAGAACCAGGTAAGTTCAGACATGTTCAGTATCGCCTACCGATGCAATGGAGGCAACACGCGTGGAACAATATGCGGCTTTGAAATTCTGCTTTCGTCTCAACAAATCTTCAGTTGAGGCCTATACAATGTTACAGGAGGCCTATGGAGAGTCTGTTCTTCCCTACAGCACAGCTCGAAGGTGGTTTAAAATGTTTAAAGAGGGGAGACAATCAATTTCAAAGAAAGGTAGACCCGGTGCTCCGGTTACTGCTCTTACGGAAGAAAACCTCAACTCTGCTGCTGCCATTGTGAGAGAGGATCGACGAATTACCTTAAGATCACTTTCTGAAATATTGAACATTTCATTGGGTGCCACCCACACGTTGGTGACAGAAACATTACACATGAGACGTGTTTGTGCGCGATGGGTTCCGAGACTGTTGATTCCCGAACAAAAGGACATTCGCATGCAGGTGCGCATGCAGTTAAAAGTTGATGTTCGAGAAAGATCCGGAGTTTCTTTCAAACGTAATCACTGCTGATGAAACTTGGCTACATCATTTTGATCCTCAGAGCAAACAGCAAAGCTCACTGTGGAAATCTCCTTCATCAACAACCCCTAAAAAAGCAAAAGTGATTGCTTCTGCTGGGAAAATTATGGTCATCTCATTCTTTGATATTCTTGGAATGGCTTATCAGCATGTTGTACCTGCACACACATCAGTAACTGGACAATACTACAGGGATGTCCTGAAAACATTGCAAGTCCATATCAAAAGAACGCATTTCCGTGAAGCAGGCTGGATGCTGCACCACGATAATGCGCGGCCGCATATTGCCAATGTTGTTGATGATTATCTTGCAAAAATCAACGTGAAGTGCATCCCTTACCCTCCCTATAGCCCGGATTTAGCTCCATGTGGCTTTTTTTCTATTCCCTAACTTGAAGAAACGCCTTCGTGGGAGGCATTAACCATCATCAGAAGTAGTGGTGAAGGCTGCGGAGGCGATTTTGAAGGATCTCTCAAAGAATGGTTTCCAGCATGTCTTTGAAGACTGGCAGAAACTCTGGGACAAGTGCATCGCATTCAGGGGAGACGATTTTGAGAAGGACCATCAAAAGTATGAGGATGAGTAAAGGTACGTTGTAAAAAAAAAAAATGTGATCATTCTTTATTGAACAGCTCTCGTATTTTTCAAGATTCTCATAATATTGTGTTTAAAAGGTATGGTGTACCTTTTCTGTACAGTATAGAAAAAAGTTATTTATTAAATAATGAACTGACCTCAACCCTCAAATGTTTCACAATAACAGTAGTAGTGACTGCCCACGTAGTCGAGTAGTGATAGTTCTGTCTTCTCAAGCCGAAGGTTCTGCAGAAACATTGTCATAGTCAGAAGCTTTTTTTAAAAAAAAAAATGTCATTGTTTCACTTTTTCGAAAGATGCTGATCCTAAATACCAGATTTGGAATGTATCGGGCGTTTGGTTTTTTATTTATGCGGTTCGCAGTCTCACATAGACATGCGAGGTTATCCCATAAATTGTTTTTGGATTCAGTGACCTCAAAATTTGTATTTCCAATGAAATGTTGACATTTATTTTGTGGGTGCAGTTCAATATCTTCTCCATCCAGCAGGTGGTAGAGAAAGGGGGAAAGATACAAATAAGATATTGGAACATTCAATGCAATATTGTGACTTTGTGGGTTCGTAGAATTAAAATTCCAATTTGCAGAAATTCAAATGTTCTTTATTTCCGGAGAAATACACTCTGTTCAATCCTTATGTAACAGAATTACGTCACATACACCATCATAATGACCACAACAGCGTTCTGATTACATCAGCTCTCATTACAACAGCACTCTACAGCTGTTTACGACTCACTCACTCTTGGTGAGTTGTCACTTCCTTAAATACCTCATCTGATAATTCCAGACTGTTCCAGAACAATAAAGAAATCGAATAATCTCTGTCAATCAAGATGCCACAAGAAATTTCCATTTACCTCAGTTTGTTGTTTCGGCAGACCTTTATCTCCGGCGCTATGTTTATCTGCTTATGCAAGCTCTTTATCTCCGTGAAACACTATCCGTCTTTTATCCATTTACGCCGAAACCTTTTATGCCGTTGCCGCGACAATATGAATGGTCGATTTTACAAGAAAAAGTATTTGAAATTAGTTCGATGTTTGAAAGAGATGTACAGCTTTTGTCTGACTATACAAAATTGTATGTATTTCTGTTGACAACTTGATATAAATTTTTTGGGGACAGGTGGACTACGAACTTTCCTCTATTTAATGTTTTAAAAAAAAGTTATTTCTGAAGTTCAAACCTCAATATAAACAAAGATTTAAAGGGATAAAAGGTTGCCAGCACTGAAAAAAATGACTAATGCATACAGTATGTTACTGGTACAATTTATCGCAAGTTCTAATAGATAACACTGTGTGTTTCTCTGGGCCAGAAGAACGCATGTGCAATATTTGGCGGTACAGTTACGGCGTGAAGCCATGCTATGCTTGCTATCGATTGACACGAGTCACGCATGCGCCAACCCTCGTAGTACGCCTTGCGTCGCGACGGAAGGACGTCTGACGAGTCTGAGGAGCATGGAGCTCGAGGCAGCACCTGAGAGCAGAAATGTGGTTCCTCACAGTCTCCTTGGGTAAGTCAATTTACTGCACTTGTCATACAATGCATGCAGCGATCATGGCACCTCACATTTTCTTTCCTTCCAACTTGACTTCACTATCACGATTTGTTATATTTCCCTAGTTATATTAACCATTGCTTTCTTGACAACAATTGACCCGCGGGAGTTCGATGTCCTCCAAAGATGCGTCATCAACATTTTCAAGAAAATCACCAAACTTAAAACTAAATTTTACGTGGAAACATTTTTGTTATTTTTAAGTTTCTCAAGCAATAATTCTAATGATTTTAAAAGTACACATGTTTAAGAGATTTTCATGAAAATGAAATTTTTAACTTTAATTTTCTAGAAATGACCCGCGAACTCCTCTCCATTCTGAATGAAATTTCTGTAATTGGTAAACTATAAGAGGTAGACAAAATCTTATAATAAAAATATCATAGTTAACATAAAATTTATTTCAAGGCGTTTGTGTAGCTTTAACCATTTCCGACATATTCTTCTTCTTTTTTAAATTCCAAATACTAATACCCTGTAAATGGTAAATCACAATTCATTTTTTACCATGTACTGAGCAATAGCCATCCTGTTTTTAAAAATCTGACTATCGTTTTTGTCCAATACTATTCTACTTATAGTTTAATGACACATGAATGTGCAATGCAACCTTATTTCGATTAAAAAGTAGATAGAAAAACAAACTTTCGTAAAGAATGAGTAGAGATAATTATGTGAGTTGAATACGTTGGATTTTTATTTTCCCCACCATCTACGAGTAGTAAGTAGAGAAAATATTGCGTTTTATTAAAACATTCGATGTTAAGATTACATCACAAACACCGTTCTGAGGTTCAGTGAACCCAAACAAAAACTTTTAGAAAAAAATCGTTGTGTGTATCTTTAAGGTTAGCTTTTTCCATTAATGCCTTCTGCCTTTTTGATGCATTTTGAAATCTGAAAGCATAAAACTAATGTGTTTCCGCGACATTCACATGTCAGATGTTTTCATTAATATTGCACATGTCGATATTCCAGTGATAGACATGTCTGCGAGGTTGGCTGCCATGAAACCTAAGAGGACTACCAACACATAGTTAAGAAATGCTCCAGATATAAGATTTTTTTATGCCATTACCCGCTTTTGTCACTGATAGATTCATCTGCGTTTGAATATAAGTAAAGTACACTTCTTTCACCCTCTGAGCTTCAAACAGTTAAAGGTGAACGTCCCCGAAAACTCAGCACTGCCTATCCTTCCAGTAGCACAACCCCAAGGTTTTCGAGAAATTTCCTCTTAAAAAAAGCGTGGTTAATGTTTGTAATTTTTAAGAATTGCCCCCTAGATCTTTTAGTACCCATATTGCCTTTAAACCAAGGGTCACTGGTTCGATTCCCGACCTCACCCCAAATTTTTATAAATGCGAGTGCATTTTAATGCCCAAGAATAGTTTACAGTACCTACAAGGCGCTTAACAGCATCATATATTTTCTAAGCTCCATTTATTACATCATAAACTGTAAAGACGAAAAATGTGTACATATATTTTTTATGACATTTAACCACTTCCGAAATTTTGTTTGCTTCCCCTTTGTATTCTACGAGGGCTGTTCAATAAAGAATGATCACATTTTTTTTTACAACGTACCTTTACTAATCTTCATAGTTTTGATGGTCCTTCTCAAAATAGTCTCCCCTGAATTGCGATGCACTTGTCCCACCGTTTCTGCCAGTCTTCAAAGACATGCTGGAAACTATTTTTTGAGAGATCCTTCAAAATCGCCTCCGCAGTCTTCACCACTGCTTCTGATGATGGTTAATGCCTCCCACGAAGGCGTTTCTTAAAGTTGGGGAACAAAAAAAAAAAAGTCACATGGGATAAATCCGGACTATAGGGAGGGTGAGGGATGCACTTCACGTTCAGTTTTGCAAGATATTCAGCAACAACATTGGCAATATGCGGCCGCGCGTTATCGTGGTGCAGCATCCAGCCTGCTTCAAGGAAATGTGTTCTTTTGCGCTTGATATGGACTTGCAATATTTTCAGAACATCCCTGTAGTATTGTCCAGTTACTGATGTGTGTGCAGGTACAACATGCTGATAAACAATTCCATGAATTTCAAAGAATGAGATGACCATACCTTTCCCAGCAGAAGCAACCACTTTTGCTTTTTTGGGGGTTGGTGATGAAAGAGATTTCCACACTGAGCTTTTCTGTTTGCTCTCAGATCAAAATGATGTAGCCAAGTTTCATCAGTAGTGATTACGTTTGAAAGAAACTCCGGATCTTCCTCTAACATCAACTTTAACTGCATGCAAACCTGCATGCGAATGTCCTTTTGTTCGGGAATCAACATTCTTGGAACCCATCATTGCCCGCCTCGGTAGCGTGGTAGTAGCATGTCTGCCTCACGTTCAAGAGGTCCCGAGTTCGAATCTCGTTCAGGGTGATTTACCTGCATAAGCCTCTTCCGGGGTTTTCCCTTATCCTGAAAGACGAATGTCGGGTAACTCTAAGCTCATATATAATATTTCTGTCATCACCAACGGTGGGTGGCACCCAATTAATTGTTCAGTATTTCAGAAGGTAACCTTAAGATAATTCGTCGATGCTCTCTCACAATGGCAGCAGCAATGTTGATGTTTTCTTCCGCAAGAACAGTAACTGGAGCACCGGCTCCACCTTTGTTTGAAATTGATTGTCTCCCCTCTTTAAACATTTTAAACCACCTTCGAGCTGTGCTGTAGGGAACAACAGACTCTCCATAGGCCTCCTGTAACATTGTATAGGCCTAAACTGAAGATTTGTTGTGACGAAAGCATAATTTCAAAGCCGCATATTGTTCCTCGCGTGTTACCTCCATTGCAGCGGTAGGCGATACTGAACATATCTGAACTTGCCTGGTTCTCACAGGCGGGAACCAGGAGTATCAACATTGAAACTACTACGGTGCGTTTGTTTTACATTAAGCTAACAGAATATAATAAGATTGAAATTTATTGCGAAAAATTATGACTGTAAAAATTATGATCATTCTTTATTGAACAGCCCTCGTACGAAGTTTTAAGCGTCACCTTTCAAATTTTAATTGTCTTTTCTTTTGTTTTCCTTGAGTTTATGCAAGAATTGCGTGATATCAGGGTTAAGTTCTAAATAGTGACGAGACGCTGTCACTATTTGTCGATGGTTGATACTCGATATCGATCGGAGTTTTAAGCAGCATTATCCGATACTTTATAAAGTATACTTTACTTTATAAAGAGCTCTAAAGACGATAGCTTGTTCATGAATTATATTCTTCGTATTTTTATTTCATAAACGTATGTAACTTTTTTTTTCAGGTATTATTTTCTATCAGTGGGGGGAAGCATACATTTTGTATTTTAGGTTCTGTGAATTTTACTCGATGTATGAATGTAACATGCTTTATATGTATTGTGTGATTTACCACCGTGAGAAAATGTTTTTCTGCATATTTCACACACTGCTCTGTCATTATTACTACTGTCTGCTTCAAAATAATTCCACATTTCACTCATGTCTTATTTCAATATCAATATTATACGTTGGTAAAACAAATATTTATGGGAATTGGTCCTGCAGTATACAAGGTAAGATACAGTCCTGACCCGAGTTTGACTGGCAAAACACAAACTAATAGATGAAAGGAAAATGTGTCCTGAATTATCTCACGCCATTAGTTATGATTTGTCGCTTCTGGTCGCCGGAGTTAGTAAATGTAAAGCCCGAGAGTGAGTCACCAAACCAGTATATCTCATTATGTTATTACTAGGGCCCGGAAGTTGTTGACCTAAAATTTCTCTAAAAATGAGCTATAAAATGCCATTAAAATATAAAAAATACGCATAAAATTTACTAACAAAAATTAACAATTTCTTTCATAATAATAAAAAATTAATAACTGTCACAGACAAATAATAAATATACAGTTCGAATAACCACATTTTAAAATTTACTTTCTCTGTAAATGATCAATTAATGCTATTAAATAATAAATAAATTCAAAATTCATCAGGTCATTTTCAATTTTGTAAAATTATGAAAAAATAAGTTACTGTAGCCATTAACCAAAACTTAGCGTTGCAGTACACCAACATGGTCATCTTCAAGTTATCAAAAGTAAAGGAACGGCAGTTGTCAGCTAAAACTGTTTTATACTTTGAGAAACTTCTCTCCACTTCCACAGATGTTATAGGTGCACATTAAAAAAAAAAAAAAAAAAAAAAAAAAAAAAAACAACAACAACACTATGTCACTGCCTCTTAAATCCTGTTCAAAAATATCAGTTCTGAAGTTTTCTCCTGATAAGATATCGACAATCTGACAAACTGTTTGGTATCCTTTATTTTTGTCCAACACAAATTTTGGTTTCTGTCTAATTTTGTCTCCAATCTCACCTTTTACATTTTGTATCCTCTATTCCGCAATCCTCACTAATTCAATCGACTTATCCAATGTCATGCCACCTTCTTCAAGGCGGGCTATGGTATCCGTCAAAACTGTAAAATTTGATTTAATGAAAGCTAATTTACCTTAGATTTGAGTATCAGAAAACAGATCCTGTGCGCTCTCAATTGCCTTAGAATCTACCCTATATAAGCTATTCACCACTTCTCTCACTATTTGAAAATGTACCCCAGCGTGTTAAAATTGGTGCCGGGGCAAAGCTATATTAGGGGCTTTATCTTTGAAATACATAGCTCGGGTTGGCGCTTTAGAAAATATTTTCTTTGCTGTAGAAATTAGTGTATCTACTTCTGGAAATATTGATGTGACCTGTTCCGCCATGATGAATTCGATGAAAAGCATATACCAAGCATGTAACATGCACCATCTTACTGTAAAATAATTGGATCGATTTTGTCGCCTTTACCATGGAAGGCGCCGCGTCTGTTAGGAAGAGGAGCACGTTGTCATGCTGTATTCCACCAGACGAAATAAACACATGGATTTATCGAACAGTTTGCAGATCTGACAGTGGTTAACAGCTTCCATAACCTCTGAGGTTAGAAGTTACCTTTGTCCGGCACCAGTAGCTTCTAGCGTACCATTGGCCACATAAAGCCCCTCTGAATCGGTTGTCTCATCAATTGATACATCTATTTTTTCCCCATTCACACATTCTTGTATTCAGTTTAACGTGTCTTTATAACATTTTTGTAGGTAACTTTTAGGCAAAGTTGATTCATTTGGAATTATATGACCAGTGTGACGTTCAAGAAAATGTCGTAATTTGGAATTAATTTTCCTAGCGGAATATTTGCACTAAAAACACTTCACATAATTCTTTATAAAAGGAAGATGTCTTGTTACTTGACGTCGACGCCGTTTCTTTTAACAGTAACTGAGACGCTTGTCTTTTTTTTTTTCACACTTTGAAGAGCTCGCAAATGTTTTTCTGTGGGTGCAATCCACACATATTGCATGATGTAATCACCGATTCCTCGAATTGATGCGTCATAAATTTACCAGCACGGTTAGGACGCTGGTCTGTGTTAATTACATGTTTGTCACACTTATTAAGTTACTATTTCATATAAAATATATAGATTAACTTTTAATCACAGATTATTTTAAAATCACCCAAAAAGCCCGATGGATTTCAAAGGAATGTTGGTTCTTTGTTACAAAACGTGCAAGGGCAGCTGATTCCCAATAGTAGTTGGGGGGAAAGTTGTTATAACAAAAGCAATGTAAGAAACAGTGTCCTTAGCAGATTTCTAAAGGGGCTCACTTGACTTGTTGAATAGGGTATTGTTTGAACCATTCATAATGGCGACAAAATAGCTACAAAGAGATCTTTGGTTGAAAAGGAGTTTTCAGAAAGTGAAAGTGATACACCCACGCGCATCTGTGGTCATTCAGACAGTCTTCGGCGTGGAGCCGATTAGAGCGGTCTGAGGCGTGAGGGCGATTAGGGCAGTCCTCTTGTTCTGTCTTGGATATTTGTCGGTTCATATATACGCGAGGAACGAATAAAGTTTATCGAGTAATAAACATTCTGCTGTCAGTAACTCTAAACAGGGATATTGGTAACCCTTGGTCGGCAACTTCAATTTCGACGTTCTAGAAAAGAAGCAGTGAATAAATAAGTTGGAAACGGGCATTCCAGTGTCATTAAATATCCTTCTCACACACATCCACGCATACCCTGTGAGAAACCTCATTGTTTTACCCTGAGCCACACATTATAATATATTCAAAGTGGCATCAACGTGGAACCCTTGCCAATCATCTTAGTTACAAAGTGTCGCGACAACGTGGAGCTTTGTTTGATACAAAACATTTTTGTACCATGGGTCAGGGTCAGGTTCGCCACAGGAATCGAACCCGGGCCTCCCGAATGCGGGCTACAGTTGAAATTGCCCTATAAATTCATGAAAAAGAAAGAAAATGACAGGAAAATGCATTTAAATGTTAAAAAATGAATATTATAAAAATGTGGAAAAAATGCATTTTCACGACCTATAAAAACCATGTATATAGCGTATTTGTTCCAGAAAACACTTAATTTCCAATAAACATCGTCTGTGACTACTCAGAAAAAAGAAGACTTTTCATTAAAATCCGGGCCCTAGTTATCACGCTCCTAATATTTCACATCGCGTACATAAATAACTAGTTACTTAACCCTGAGTTCACTTGGCACACACAATTCAACAAATTCATAACTGTAGCTGAAGAATCACTCACTGTCAAAATGATTTAGCCGATTGTTTTGATTACGGGCAATCTATACTATTCTATTATTACGGTAAACAAATGAATACTGTTATATTATTTCTTTATTTTAGGGCAATTTTGCAATGTCTGTTATGTTATTTTTTATAAATCGACGGTCGTATTATGGACGCAGATAAGATAAAGGATCATTATTAAATGATTGTGGATAAAACATTGTGGGCAGCTAATGGGGTGAACATAATTACCGCTATCGTGTAATTACAAAGTTCGGCCCACGCCTCGCACAAAACAAATTTTAGCGGTAGTGATTATTTTTATTTAACGTTCCCAAAAGTAGGTCATATCGGTGGACGAATGAAATGGGTGTAATGATGCTCATATTAGCCCAGGGTCCATAAAGCTTAGTTCTTTCGAGCGGTAATGATGCTGATATCCCACTGGTTAACTAAAAGCTACAGTTTTGATTATACAGGGTGAACAAAAAATGTGGATGAATTACACATGGCTTCAAAGAACATTTGAAAGTCATTAAAATACAGTAGAAAATCAGTCTCCTGCACCATCCCTCAAAAGACTATAGCAAAAACGACACACCGATTTAGGATTGTAACTGAGATGAGTATTAAAAATTCAAATATAAGAAAATATCATGAATATGACTATGTCAAAAATTGACATAAATGGGATATTTTATCAAGATCTATGTTTTGTGAGTGATAAGATGTTGTGCATCTCTTAGGGTTTATCACCTGCAAAAGTCATCCATAATGAAAAGGACATCAAATGCTATTCCCAGAAACTCGAAGGCATATTTCATTTGTCATGAAAATATTAACATCTGATTACGTAGAAAATAAAGCTACCTACAGTGAAGTAATGAACATTACACAAATATAAATATTTGTAACAAAAAACTTACTTATCTTAAGAAAATGGTGTTAATTCTTTCTAATGGAGATCGATTTCACAAACAGATTGCTTGCGTCATCAGACCATCAATAAACTGCGTAGCCAAGGATTCCGGTTACCATGCTATTATGTTTTTTTGGTATTACCAAAATCTGAAAACGAAACAAACCTAAAAATAGCAGCTGCCGAGGTGCGGGCGCTGCGGACCCTTAGCACTCGTGGTACCCCTGACGTTACTAGAGGAACCTCGGGCCGAACTACAGAGCTCCTCCCGTCGGGGAGTTGTTCGGATTGGGTTGGACTCGAGAGGGCAGTGTGTTCCCGACACCCACGGGGAATTGGGTACCTCCGGTTAGGCTACGGCCGCCCGGAGGGGGTAGAGGGTTGCCTAATAAGTCCCGGGTACTAGCCTGCAGAGCTAGTAGAAGGGTAAGTGGCGTATCCACTTCCATCCCGACTTGACGTTGTACTCAGCGGGGGGGGGGGCTTTTTAAGAAATCAGGTATTGCCCTATGGAAAGAGCCCCAGAGTATCCATCGCTCCTGGGTAGAAGGAGGCCCAGGACTACGGGTCCAGGACTAATGGGAGTAGTTCCTCTGCACATAAATAAACCTAAAAACAGAATCAACTGCTGATGTTTCAAAATTCATTACGCGATGTTTATTTTTTAAAATACACATACACAACACAATCTATCAAGGTCGATGACAATGACAAACAGCGTTCTGACTACATCTGTTTACAACATCAGCTCAGCTGTTTACTGCTTACGACTTCCCCCTGATAATTTCTAGACTGTTCTAAAACAAACCAGAAACCGAAATATCTCTGTCAGTCAAGAAGTCACTATAAATTTCCATTTACCTCACTTATCTGTGTTGGTAAGTCTTTTATCTCCGGTGCTATGTTTATCTGCTTATGCAAGCTCTTTATCTCCGTGTAACACTATCCGTCTGTTATCTATTTCCGCCGAAACTTTTATACCCGTTGCCGCGACAATATCTTGTCCCAAGCTATTAAACCTATCGAACCATTTAATTGTTTTAATAATTTAACTTAAGAATTTATTTTATTGTTAAATGACCAAAATCATCTGCTACGGCCGATTTATCCGTTTGTTTATACTTAATGTTACCAGCACTTGATTCTGTTTTTAGGTTTGTTTCGTTTCCAGATTTTGGTAACACTAAAAAAAAAAAAAAAAAAAAAAAAAAAAAAAAAAAAAAAAAAAAAAAACATAACATGGTAACCAGAATCCTTGACTTCGAAGTTTATTGATGGACTGACGATGCAAGTAATCTGTTTGTGAAATCCATCTCCATTAGAAAAAAGAATTAACAGCATTTTCTTAAGATAAGTGAAGTTTTTGTTACAAAGATTTATATTTGTGGAATATTAATATCTTCTTTTTCAACTGTTCTCTTTTACCACTACAAGGTGTCAGGGTATTCGTGTTCCTCTTATCCCTTATACGGGTTGAGGAACGGAATCTCTGAATTAGTGACAGAGAGAATCCAGGATGGGTGATCAGCCTTATACCTGGTATGAGAGTGAGGGAAGTGGATGACACAATGAGGGTGAGATACAATTTTTGTTGTTGTTGCAATTTTACGTCCTCCAACATTAAGTCATATCGGACGGTGAATGAAATGGGTGAAATGATGCTCAAATGAGTCCGGGTCCATGGAGCTAAGAGCTACCCGACATTCGTCTTGAAGGACAAGGGAAAACCCCGGAAAAACCTTATCCAGGTAGCTCACCCTGACCGAGATTTGAACTCGGGACCTCTTGAACGTGAGGCAGTCACGCTATCATCTACGCTACCGAGGTGGGCGCGAGATGCACTGACAGGAAATATGATGATAGAGCAATTGGTGGAATGTTGACGGGGGAAACCGGAGGACCCGAAGAAAACCCACACGAGCGCCGTGTTGTCCACCACTAATCTCACTTTGCGGTAACCTGAGATCGAACCCGGACCGCCTTGGTGAGAGGCAAGTTGTCTAACCACTCGACCACGGAGCGGCCTTATAATATAAACACACGGGATGTTAATGAACATATTTGGAACCATTTTTGAGAAAATAAGAATTTTCGAAAAAAAAACGTCACAAAAACTTCCGGGTAGAGGAATTCCTATCGCATCCTTAAAATGCTGGACATAAATGCCAAATTAGGTATTCAAACGACTTTTCGGTTTTGAGTATGCTTTTTTTACTAACACACGTACACCCTGTTTTTTTTTTTTTTAATTTTAGGAGTCTCAAAACATGTATTTCTAGTAAATTCTCGACATGAATGTTTGGGTGAAATGCAAATTTTGCCCTACCTACTCTCCAAAGTAGAGATATCAATAAAAGGTGGCTGTATAATCATCACTTATCTGAAAGCTATATACATTATACCAAGTTTTATTTTGTGACTCTTTAATGCCCGATTTCACCAACTGATGTTAAAATCGACGTTAAAAAATATAAAGTAACAATTGTCACAGCGTTAACAAAGCTGTTAAATTTCTTGCATATCACCAACGTTTTTTCTGAAAATGCTAACAAACTCGTGTTAACGCCAACAGACTTGTAAATATTACAGCTATAGAAGGCTATAAATGAGTCGTATTATTTTCTGAACGTACTGCGATGCACTTTTGTTTTCATTTTCGTTTGCACAGCTGAAAAAATGACGGGTGAACAAAATCGTATCCAAAAGCTATGAGACAAATTTCTCATCGATGGAGAACGAATTATTAATTGAATTGATGGCGATGTATAAGGATATCGTGGAAAATAAGAGGTGGAATGCGGTGAATGTTAAAGAGAAAGATGTCACGTGGGAAAAGATTGGAAAAGAATTTAATTCAAATGCATGTGTCACTACTAGAAGCACGAAACAACTTCGTCAGTATTATGTAAATTTAAAACGAGGTGCGATTAAGGACAGAAGTGACGAATGACTTGAACGTTTCAAGACGGGAGGTGGACAGTGTATTATCCACATAATTCAGTGAATTATAAAATAGCAAAGTTATTAATACTTGAAGCAAAGGCGAGATCGGCATATTCCTTGCGGAGCATTTTCTAAAGACAGTATTACGTAAATTTAAAACGAGGTGCGAAGAAGGACAAGTGACTTGAACGTTTCAAGACGGGAGATTATATCATCCATATAATTCAGTGAATTATAAAATCGCTAAGCAAAGGCGAGATCGGCATATTCCTTGCGATGCATGTTCTAGCTCAGTATTACGTAAATTTAAAACGAGGTACGAAGAGGGACAAGTGACGAGTGGTTTGAACGTTTCAAGACGGGAGGTGGATAGTGTATTATCCACATAATTCAGTGAATTGTAAAATAGCAAAGTTATTAATACTTGAAGCAAAGGCGAGATCGGCATATTCCTTTCGATGCATGTTCTAACCTCTCTTGTACTTTCGCAGTAACCTTCATAGCAACTTGTTTGGACAGTCTATACCTCTGTAGAACATTTTCTTCTGATAGCTCCACAAAATCATTTCTCCTCATATCCCGTACTCTATTAAGAATGCCATTTAGACGGTCTTAAATAAAGACATCAACAGCTGCGTTCACGCCCGCCATATTTACAATTGTTAAGGACTTAATAATAGAAATATGGCCTGATAGTTTAACAAGAGATTTAATACTAATGTTAGGCTAACAATTGGTGAAATTCAATTTTTGCTATAACTATTACTAAACTCATGTTAAGTCTTAACATCTATTGGTGAAATTGGGCATAAGTGTGTTAAATAAAATTTAATTCTCAAGCTTTCGTTTAAAAATATATTTTTTTACTAAGGGCTATCAGAATATATAAAATTTATCTATACCACGCTTTCATTTAAAATTCTGAAGTTCACCCCCTCACCCCACTTGGAGCCCTACTATTATGCTGTCTGAAGGACCACTACTCCTATGAGAATAAATGATCCATTTAAAAGTTGTAGCCAATATTTCATACTTTTTGATCACCCTGTATTTTGATTAGCGAACCTGTTTAACTTTTAACAGACGACCCCTTTCGTTTGAACGTCCACCCAAGAGTAAAGATAAAAGACATGTAATATTAAAACCCCTGTACTCTTTACATCGCATGTGACGAAGCAGATTCCCCCACAAGCATGAGTCAGAGAATGACGCGGCTAGTGCATTCATCCCTGCTCTTTTCTGAGTGACAAGCTAACTCAAAACCAGCAATTTATTTAGACATTTAACACATATGTATGTGCGCATGACAACTTCTGTTCTTATTTTATGTACCTTTACACAAGATACGGGTACGTTTACTTTTTGTACTGCTTACTTAAAATAAAGGGAATGAGCTGTATGGCTTAGGCGGTTTCGTCTGTAGCTAGCATTCGGGAGGCCCGGGTTCGATTCCCGGGGGTTTCCCCGAGTCACCCGGCGAATGCTGTGTAAGTTATTTATAACCCCCGAGTTTCTTCTCCATTATCATTTCACATCATCTTTCATCTGGTTGTCTCTTTAAGGATTGAACTGAGCCGGTCCTCGTAGCCATGATCGCTAGAGCGTATGTCTCTACCGCTCCGCCACGTAGAAGGTCGCGGGTTCAAGTCCCGCCTTGGGCATAGGTGTTTATATGTATCGTAAATATATGTGAAACTAGAGAAAACAGATAACAAAATAAACGGAAATAATGAAAAAAAAAAAGCTTAAATAAGAACAAAAGAAAAGGATCTATACATAGGTATATATTTATATAAAAAACTAGTGGCAGGTATCTCGGCGCTGCATGGCAGGATGATATGCTCCTGGTAAACGCTTTCTTCTCTGGTAGGACGGTTTCCGGTCACCGGGCCGACCTAGTGGGCCAGGTTTGGACCATGGAGCGGGTGGAATTCCAGTTGTGCTGGCCTTCCGTGGGAGTTTCCAACTGGTAAATATTAGGGACCCTGCCCTCTACACTGTCGTGACTTCTTGGATCGGCTCATCCGTCTCCTCTCACCTCATCCTTCCTCCAGGTGATGCTCCTCTTGGTGCTTAGGTACAATAAACCACATGTTTTGGTGCTGAATTCCCTCCGCACTAATCCTAATCCTAAAGTAATGGACCCCGCCTCGGTAGCGTGGTAGTAGCATGTCTGCCTCACGTTCAAGAGGTCCCGAGTTCGAATCTCGCTCAGGGTGAGTTACCTGGATAAGGTTGTTTCCGGGGTTTTCCCTTATCCTGAAAGACGAATGTCGGGTAACTCTAAGCTCCATGGACCCCAGGCTCATTTGAGCATCATTTCACCCATTCCATTAATCTTCCGATATGACTTGGCGTTGGAAGACGTAAATTAAAAAAAGTAAAGGAAATAATAATAATAATAATAATAATAATAATAATAATAATAATAATAATAATAATAATAATAATAATAATAATAATAATAATAATAATAATAATAATAATAATAATAATAATAATAATAATGGTAATATTCTTTATTAAATTCTTCTTTATTCAGGAGTATATTAATAATCTATAAATCAAACTATTGAAAACAGCAAATTTATGTGAAAAAGGGTTAAAACTTTTATTTTTTTGTGTAATTATCAATATGAGTAGACTTCCTATAAATACCAAAGTTTAATTTATTATTATTATTTTTTTATTAATTTTAGATCTAGAAAAGGAAGGTATCCATTAATATCAGTCTCTAATGTAAATTTTATAACTTTATCTTGCAAATTAGTAATTTTAAAGCATCGTTTATGAGTTTTTCAGGAACAATTGCAAAACTATCATCAACATAGCTATACCAAACTTTAAAAATGAAAGGGAATGCTTTAGTGACTCGCATTTCGAAAAAACTCATAAAGATTAGCAAGAAAATGTGAAAGAGGATTACCCATTACTAAGCCAGAAGTTTGTCGAAAAAATTCAACATTAAAAGTGAAAAAAATTTTGATCTAAACAAAATTCAGTAAGTTTAACAAAATCAACAATTAAGTCCTCATATAAATTTACTGAATTCAGCAAATTTTTAAATTAATTAAACATTTTGCTTTAGGAATGCTAGGAAATAAGGCAGTTACATCAAAAGAAACAAGTTTATCAGTTTTATATAATATAACATTGTATTTATAAGCAATAAACATATTTAGTTTACACTGTTAGCTTTAAAATGTCTCTGGCCTTCCAGTATAGATTACAAATATCACCCTGTTTCTGGAGATCTTCGTTTAAGCCTGGGTACACCAGAAGGTGGGAGGAATTCATGACACCAGCTCTGCAGATGGGCATTCACTTGTTGGTAGTATACCTATCCTATTTAGGTGCTCATTCAAGCAATCGTGGTCGGTTGTTAACCTAAATTTGGCTACTGCTTCTTTCTTTGGTTTGTTTTTGTATACTTTCCAGAAGTCTTTAATGTTTTCCCATGTTTTACCAGTTGCTTTTTCTTTGGAGTTGTCCTACCAAATTTTAGTTATTTTTCTTTGCACTACTTTCTTGAGTGTATTTGGTGGGAGTGGTATTTGTCGAGACTAGTTTTGTTCCTTTTTTGACAAGATAATCTGCTGCTTCATTGCAAAATAACACCTACATGAGAGGGTATCCATAGAAAAACTATCAATTTGTTATTTGTCATTAGAGGTTTTATTATTTGTTTTATTTTAAATATTATTTACGTTTCATGTGGGTGATTGGTTGTGATAGCTAAAATTACTGCCTCGGTAAAGAGGTTGCTCCGATAAGAGATGTTGGTCACTGCTAGTTTGATGGTTAGTATTTCCGCATCAAATTTGCTGATTAAGTTCAACCAATTTATAGAAACACACATAGGGTATGTTTCTAAAAATGGTCATTTTTACTACCCATAGCCTCAAAATTTCCAGTTAAAATAAAATTTCGGTATCAGCTTTTGGTCAAATAGAATATATTTCTGCTGCTTACATCTATGCAGAAGTAGCACAAAATGTAAAATACTTATATAACACTTACCACGTTAATACTTACTTCTTGAAGTAGGTACTTCCAATTCATGTATTTTGACCTTTAAGAAATATAAATATACATATGTATATAGACTTTGTCATTGTCAGTGCAACAACATTTAGCTAGAACTCTGAAGTATTCCCTTAAGATAAGTCTAGAATATCTCTTTGCTTTGGGTCAGGGGCCCTATCTGCAATTGAAACCCATACACCAAGGTGCATTTGAAAGGTTTCTTAACCGGCTTACTCAACAGACAGGCATGAAATGCAACCTTCTTTCACATAGAGTGAATAAAATGGTAACGTCAATCACTTGCAAGTATTGCTTTAAACAAATGAATAACGAAATGTGCAACAGAATTCAATACATGTATAATAGATATTACTTTAGTTTAGAACTTCCACTTTAAAAACCATCATCTACCGTTGAATTTTACAATTCGTTTTTGTACTTAAATAGTGTTTGAACTCTCGAATGATAAACTTTACTCCTTAAATATCTTACAAACTCCTTTAATCACACAACTTACTCTGTGACGTATTTTACATTACTTTCAGTTTTATTCTTCTATACATGCCGTGTTAATTGGAGTAAATGTGCAGAAATAGGTTCAATCTAAGCAATAGGTGTTCAGTTAGATGCAATATGCACAAACCACAACGGACCATTCATATCACAAGTTAGTTTATACTAGCGAAACTTATAACTAATATTTTGGAACTTCTAAATCCTATAACGGTCCTGCGCCGTGGCGTAGTGGGCTAAGGTAGCATTCCTTGGTCCTTGGCCACGGAAAGCGACCCGGAATCGATCCCAACCCTGGGGTGCGGATTTTAAGTCCCGGGTATATGACCGGTGCCCATTCGGCATCGTGAAGAAAGTGAGGAGCTTACGCTAGATAAGCGGCCCTGGTAGCGAAAACCAACGTTCCGGCTGGGGGATGCCGAGATGCTGACCACATCTCCTTTCCGTATCGGTTGGATGATCGCCCACCTCTGCCGTGCGTAAGTGGGCGTGAGGCCAGCAGTCGGGTTGGTAGCCCTTGGCCCTCTTAGGGCTGTCGAGCCCGGGATTATTATATTTAAATGCTAGAACGAGTCCCGCTAATTTTCTACTATATTATATGCAGACTATTCACAACTTAAATATATAGATTTTATTCGCCATGTCAATATCTCAAACATATCTTACTTTAATTAAAAACATTACTTTTTTAAAATAAAACATTACGAAGAAGTTTCCAAGTTGTTTGGGCTGGAAAATTTCGTGAAGATCTTAGCTTTGCATACTTGTTAAAGATTTATATTTATTCGACTGTTTTTTTTTATATATTGTTCTCACTTTTACACTCACGCCATGAATTTCTGTAGGAAAAATAAGGTAGAACTTTTTTTTGTCGTTTACTCCGGTTTGGCCGTGTCTGCCTCGCGTTCAAGAAGTCCTGAGTTCGAATCTCGGTTAGGGTGAGTTACCTGGATAAGGTTTTTTCCGGGGTTTCCCTTATCCTGAAAGAATATCAGGTAGCTCTAAGCTCCATGGACTCCGGACTCATTTCAGCATCATTTCATCCGTTTCATTCATCGTCCGATATGACTCAACGTTGGAGGACGTAAATTACAAAAAAATCTCTGGTTTGGTAACATCAAAATACCTATTTCCCTTGTGAAGCGACTTCCCTTTCGTGATGGAAGCTAATTTCAAAGTATTTTGTGCCTCAGTATGACTGTTAGATGTAGAAAGAGCAGCTTTACTGCTTGCACAGTAAAGTTTGGGCGCCAGTGAAGATTTTAAGTGATTATTTGCCTGGCCATCACCTCGAAGTATGAGAGACTTATCTCAAGGTATGCATGGATTTTATACAAAATGATAAATAATACTTGTTCTTGAGATGAACGTTTTAATGAAGCTTATAACTGAGAAGTTGCAGACCAACAGTTTGAAATATAACTTGTTCTGTAAATGAACGTTTGAATTAATATTGTGCTGACCATATCTCCTCCCCGTATAGGTCGGATGATCGCCCACCTCTGCCTTGCCTATGTCGGCGTGAGGCCAGCAGTCGGGTGGTTGGCAGTCTCAGGGATATTTAAAGCCACGACAATAAGTTTTTCACAATGTAATAAATACCTGCTCTGCCGAGAAGGCGGGTGCTATGTAAAATCTGCTTGGAGCAACGAGCATTACGGCACCCCCAGCCCGAAAGATGGCTCCTCAATTTTCTCACGATGCTGTGAACACCGGTTCTATACCCGGCACTTAAAAATCTGCACCCCCAGTGGTGTCACCGATCCCGGGTGCATTTCGTGGCAGGGAAGCATAGCACACGCTCCACCCCACTATGCCACGGCGCAGGACGAGACACAAGGAGTGGTAATACAAAAAGTACCTCATCGAATTCTATCCAACATAATCTTACACAACTTAAACACCTCCCACAAACTTTCCCTTCTTAAAGACTCCCTATAGACCCGCTCTTTTAGCTTCTAATACTATGTTGTAGCATAATTTCTACAAAAATCAATATCTTCTGCCATCACTTTCAAACACCTTATACATTTTTAAGAAATACAAACTGACTTTCCAAGAATCTCTCATTAGTCCATCGCAGCTAATGACCTACTTAAGCTCTTTCCAGCTACGTGACTTAATTCTACGAAATTGCCTGAAGAAGTTTGTCGTTGCTAATTAGTAATTAGCTTTACCTAACGTTCTTCATCTCCTAACAAAAATGCAATTCTCAAGTACAGACAAATTTGTAAATCCTAACTTTGTACAACAATTATTATATTTAGTGTGATTCAGTTTTTTAAAAATCTATTCTTAATGATTGTTTATCACAATTATAAATATCCATTAATTTTTCATTCCATTATAAATTATTTAATTCAGCATCGCTTGGAAACTTGATATTTTAATTTCGTGGAAACGAAACAGTTCTTCATGCCACAGATGAGGCAGTTCTTTGTAATCTAAGGGTAAGGTGCTAGACTCTGTTCCTCGAGATCGCGGGTTCAAAGCCGGGGGAAGGCGATGAATTCTTTTCGGGCGTAAAAGTTCCTCAGCATTGCTTCCTTCGAAAGGGAAGTAAAGCCAGTGCTTCCGTAATACAAATTTACGGCACAATAACGTCAAGCTTAATAAGAAGACCTCTGAGCATAGTAAGCGACCTTTCACGACCAAAACAGAGAACAACAGCAGTTAATACACGCAAGAAACTCAAACCAATAAAACGTGTTAAAAATGAGATCTTGCCTAGGTAAAGATCAACCAAGAATTGTAAATCTTCAAAGTTTCTTCCGTTGATGCACTTAGGAATATATTTATACTTAAGTTTGATTTATGAGTCACTATGTTTACACTCTAACTTCACTTACTTGTTGTTGTATAATTGAAACGTTTTCAAGATCATTCGATCTCATCCTCAGCTGTTTGGTGACTAAATGAACCTTCCTCTTCTTCCACTACTACGGAGCTCCGATCACTCTGCCATCTGGTGTTTGGGGCACTAAGTTTAAATATTTCATTTAATGCCGGGATTTCAAAATTTATAACTTTATCACGGTTTTTGTTTATGAATATTTTTTCCCAAATATCCATTTTCTATGGGTGTACTTAAAGATTTTAACAGTTTAATGTTGTGGCCAATGTTGTGGTTTTCTGTCCAATAATGGTGTGAAACTGCAGATTTTTCTGTTTGTTTCAACTTAACAGAAAACTTAACTGCAGTTGTGGCCAATGTTGTGGTTTTCTGTCCAATAATGGTGTGAAACTGCAGATTTTTCTGTTTGTTTCAACTTAACAGAAAACTTAACTGCAGTTGTGGCCAATGTTGTGGTTTTCTGTCCAATAATGGTGTCAAACTGCAGATTTTTCTGTTTGTTTCAACTTAACAGAAAACTTAACTGCAGTTGTGGCCAATGTTGTGGTTTTCTGTCCAATAATGGTGTGAAACTGCAGATTTTTCTGTTTGTTTCAACTTAACAGAAAACTTAACTGCAGATTTTTCTGTTTGTTTCAACTTAACAGAAAACTTAACTGCAGAAAAATCTGCAGTTTCACACCATTTTTGGACAGAAACCCACAACATTGGCCACAACATTAAACTGTTAAAATCTTTAAGTACACCCATAGCATTGGATATTTGGGAAAAATATTCATAAACAAAAACCGTGATAAAGTTATAAATTTTGAAATCCCGGCATTAAATGAAGTATTAAAACTTAGTGCCCCTAACACCAGATGGCAGAGTGATCGGAGCTCCGTAGTAGTGGAAGAAGAGGAAGGTTCATTTAGTCACCAAACAGCTGAGGATGAGATCGAATGATCTTGAAAACGTTTCAATTATACAACAAGTAAGTGAAGTTTGAGTGTAAACATAATGACTCATAAATCAAACTTAAATATGAAGAATACTTCACTGTTAATAATGCTTCTGCTTTTAATATTTAATATGTTTATAGTTCAGCTTGGCGTATTTTGGGGGTAGATATAAGAAATATGCAGCAGGTAAGCAATAATCAGAGTTTTAAAAGCGACTGCAATGTAATGACTAGAGTGAGTGAGTGAGTGAGTGAGTGAGTGAGTGAGTGAGTGAGTGAGTGAGTGAGTGAGTGTGTGTGTGTGTGATGTTTTAAGGCACGTCGACAACAAGGTCATTTGGGCCCGTGTAATGACTGGAGCTCTGGTTCTTGTATATCTGCATGTTTTATTCCTTGATAGTTAAAATATATGCATGTAAGTAATAAGTGGATTCCACATTGTACGGAATTTGCTATGGAAGTTATACAGTGCATATAAATGAATATTTAAACGGTTAGTGCATATCTACGAAGATGGTCTGAAAAGTTTCCGACCTCATCATGAAGATGGCAGCACTCATAAATGAAAGCTAGTGAATTTCGTTGTACATACGTCGACACCAAAGTTTCAGCCACTTTGGACGCTCATTTGTTATGTAACAGTCGTTTGAGTAAGTTGATGTGAGTGTTTTTATGAAAATGAGCAAAATCGAGTATCGAGCTGTCATTAAATATTTGTTTTTTAAAAGACAATACGCCTACGCAAATCAGAGGTGAGTTGGATTCTGTGTATGGGACTCTGCACTATCATTTACCGCAGTGAAATTTTGAACAGCTGAATTTAAACGTGGCCTTAAGAGCTTGGGAGACGATGAACGTTCGGGACGTCCAAAAACTGCAACTACAGACGAAAACATCGCCAAAGTTCACAAAATGGTGCTAAACGACCGCCGAATTAAAGTGAGAGAGATAGCACAGGCTATGAACATGTCAAAGGAACGTGTTTGTCACATATTAAATCAACATTTAGACATGAGAAAGCTGTCCACGCGTTAGGTGTCGCGTTTGTTCACGTTGGACCAAAAACGTGTTCGAATGAATATTTCCAACGCTCTCTTGGCGCAGTTTAGGCGCAATAAATCCGAGTTTTGGATCGTAATCGTAATTAATTACGATTAATTACTGTAGATGAAAGTTGGATACATCATTATACGCCCGAAACAAAAATACAGTCCAAACAGTGGACTGCAAAAGGGGAACTGGCTCCAAAAAAGCAAAAGCTCTCTTTTCGGCTGGGAAAGTGATGGCGACTGTTTGTCGGGGTAGTCATGAGTTATTTTAATCGATTATCTTCAAAAGGGAAAAACCATTACAAGAGCATCCTACGCATCATTACTTGACAAGCTGAAGGCAGAACTTGCGGAAAAACGGCCACATTTGCAGTAAAAGAAAATTATATTTCACCAAGACAACGCACCGTCTGACACCTCAGCGGTTGCAATGGCGAAAATCCACGTATTACGGTTTGAACTGCTTCACCATCCACCTCATTCACCATATCTAGACCCAGGCGACTTCTTTTTGTTCCCTCGTCTGAAATTTTTCATTTTCAGATCTTCATGCACGATTGTGTGCATAGATCCCACGGAAATTCCAATTTTGGAGGTGATGTCTGCAACGCTCAATCGGCGATCCTCTAAAACAACGTTCTCCATTCGCTGGATCATGTCGTCAGACCGGCTGGTGCGAGGCCGTGACCGGCTTGGTTTGTTGTGACACGTTGTTCCGCCTTCATTGAACTGTCGCATCCAGGAGTGCACATTAGACACATCCGTGGTACCATCACCACATGCCTCACTCAACTAGCGATGAGTTTCAGTAGATGTGACACCACGAAAATGAAGAAAACGAATGATTACACGCTGTTCTTGCAATGAAAACGTCGCCATTTTAAGTATCAAAAACAGTCCTAAATCTCATCGCTGCCACTAGAGTTCTATGCATTGTGCAGTGCTGCCAACTGTCACTCATTCACAACGAGTCCACGTGTATTTTTTTTTGAAACAAACAGGAAGTTCCTATCTGATCCCAGTCCTGAACAAAATGGGAGCTCGTATAAGTTCTATGGACCCTGGGCTCATTTGAGTATCATTTCACCAATTTCATTCATCTTACGATATGACGTAACATTGGAGGATGCAAATTAAACAAAAAAACTACTTTTCTGTGTAAATTTTAATTATATATTCTCCGAATACTTTATGAAGTCTAATTCTAATTGTAGGTATATATTAGTACACGCATTTGGGGCTACGTAAGACAGCGACAGAATTACCTTATGTTCCGGGTAACAGGATTACACGTGAGGAAGGATGGTGTATTATCTCCCCTCGCGGGCGTCATGCTCTACACCTGTTTTCCTCACCCCTTTCCTCCTTCTGGCGCCACGCCACCTAATACGAGCACACACCTGTCTTTCTCACGTGACTGCAATGAGAACAATGACACTAAGATCTATTTGCATCAAACTCCCAGTTTTCTTTACTTAAAACTAACCATATCTTACATCTTAATACTTCAGACCAATCGAATATTTTACAACATATTTTGTAACAAGGAATAAATAACATTCGCATGTAAGCTAGCAATGGAAACTTTTATTTCAGTCGTATACTGTGGCCATACAGTAGACTACAAACTGTATTGGATTTACGTTGTGTTAAAATAATAATTACACTAGGAAACACGTTTTTTGTACCCGAAACAAAATAGGCTAATTCTTATACAAAATGACTCGCTGATTCCAAAAATGCCTCTGAAAATGCTGTATCACGTAACGTTTTTGGGATATTCTTATTCTTTTATATAAAATTACAGAAATGAGGTATTATACCAACTCATATTGACTTCATTTAAAATAATAGCCATTGACTGTTCTAAATACAGCTTAAAGGCAGTGTTGCTTCATAATGGCAATTTACTACCTTCAATACCTTTATTTCATGCCATAGGAATGAAGGAGACATACGATTCCATGTCCATCATTTTAGATGCTATTAGTTATCAAAAACATGGCTGGGAAATTTGTAGTGACCTCAAGGTAGTTGCATTGCTAACGGGACTGCAGGGAGGTTTCACAAAATATTGCTGTTTTTTGTGCTTATGGGACAGTAGAGCAACTGACAAGCATTTTATAGTGAAAGAGTGGGGGGAAAGGGAAGACTATACCCCTGGAGCAAGCAATGTTAATTATGTGCCTCCAGTAGACCCAAACAAAGTTCTTCTCCCACCACTTCACATAAAGCTCGGGTTAATGAAGAATTTTGTTAAAGGTTTGGACAAAAGGGGAAGTGCATTTGAGTGTTTAAGAAGTACCTTTCCCAAAATAAGTGAATCCAAATTGAAGGAAGGTATATTTGTCGGTCCTCAAATAAGACTACTTCTTAAAGACTGTTTTTGAATCAAAGCTTAAACGTGTTTAACTGGCAGCATGGAAATCATTTAAATCAGTGGTGGAAGGCTTCCTGGGCAATATCAAAGAAGAAAGTTATGAAACTTTAGTCTCAGAACTATTAAGGAGCTACAAAGAAATGGGTTGCCGTATGTCACCAAAATCCACTTTTTGCACTCTCACCTTGATAGTTTCCCTACAAACCTAGGAGCTGTAGTAAGTGATGAGCAAGGTGAGCGTTTTCACCAGGACATTTCTGAGATGGAAAGACGTTACCAGGGTCGCTGGGATTCAGCCATGTTCGGAGACTATTGTTGGTTCCTCAAACGGGAGAGTCAATACAAAAAAATCAACAGTGAAACACTTCTGAGATAATTCAGGTATTGGTTTTCACCATTATCATGTGTTTATTTATTTTAATAATAATTATTATAATTATTTTCCATGTTATTTGGCAATAAAATACCTATTATTTTCAATTAATCAAATATAAGTTATCACATCACATTTCTGTAAGTTTTCATAAAAAATTATGAATACCTAAAAAACGTTACGTGATACAGCATTTTGAGGGGCATTTTTGGAATAAGCAGATCAGTTTACATAAGAATTTGCCTATTTTGTTTCGGGTATATGAAAATAATTTTTGTTTGTTCCCCAGTGTTATAGTGCAGATGTAAACACACAGCTTTCATATGTGGTCTGGAAAAGGACTTTTGATCGTAAAGGCGTAACTCTTAAGTAATCAATGACGTTAAATATGAACATTACACAATATTAAAGCGCATTGTGTACTCTCATTGTGCTACTGTAAATTTATGTTTGCAGAAATGCTGTAACTATAATTTTAGAAACTGGGCTGGCGAGCTTAAGTACAAGGAGCACTACTATGTACGCACGATAAGAACAGCGATCGGGTTTCAAGTCCTCATTCGGTAAGTTTCGTTTAACTCCGTAAACATAGATGACAACTTTGAAATTTGAAATGCGCTATACACTGACATCTAGTGGCTAATAAGCTAAGCTCTATCATGTCCGCCATATTTCGTTTTTATCAATGTTGAGGTTATTTAGCTAACCAGTTTACAACAATCGTATGTTAGAATTAGAATTTTAGTTCGTCCTTGGCAACATATACGTGTTATGAGACACGTCAAAATGTATAAATACAGTATATACATAAAGTCAAATTAATTACATACAATATTGTGACTTTGTGGGTTCGTGAAATGAAAAGTTCAATTGCACAAACTATAAATGTTCTTTATTTTCACCGACTTACAGTTGAACACTTGCCAATTACACAGAATTACGTAATGCACACAATTACGATTCACCAGTTCGTCCGTTACAGTTCCACTTTGCTCTCGCAATTACGTACACTCCTCCGATGCACGTACACACTCTTCTCGTCTGTACACTAGCACGGCGCTCCTACGCTGCTCGCCAAGAACTGAACTTCCTCCGGCCCGGCGCGTCGCTTATATAAGACCAACTGACCTATCTAGAAGGTTCCGGGTTAGATGAAATATCCTGGATGTTCTAGAACCCAGGGGGAGGGAAAAGAGACGGCACAGTGATGTTTTTCCAGCCACCCCTCGTTACCGCTATAAGACAAATGGGTGGGCGTGGTCGAATGCCTCCTGTCTGGCCCTACTTCCGGCCGGTTCTATAGGAAGTTCCGACGTTCGGGTGACACTGCTCCCTCCTCAAAGCCGATCGTCCCGAACAGCACCATCGTAGCGTGCCAGGCGATCCAGGTGTACCACCAACATCTTCCCTCGGGGAACCTTCTGGATGCGGTAGACCACGTCGTTAATCCTCTTCACCACCCGGTACGGTCCTTGCCATGGATGCTGGAGCTTCGGGCAGCGTCCCTTGGTTCGGGTAGGACGGTACAACCAGACCAGGTTACCTTGCTGGAACCCTTGGCTGTTGGCTTGCCTGTCATACCTGGTCTTTGAAACAGTTATTTTATGTTGTCCCCAAAGAGTTTCAAATATTGTATTATGTGAGGTTATGTAGAGTGAGTCACGCACAGAGAAGCTATGTAAGTGGAAATGACGTCACAAAAGTGTGGAATAACAAACTTATTTGTGATTGGTGTGACGCGTATATCGTAAAACGTGGACCAATCAGATATAGAAGATTTTACGTTGCCATGGAGGATATTCAATATTCCTCTAGAGGGATCGAACTATTAGCGAAATGCTAATGTGTAGAAGAAGCGGAACTGGTGATTCTTCTCCTAACAGTCGCCGTGAACGGATATAAGGTTCTCTTCTTAAACGCCGTTGTGTGCGGAAGAGTATAAGTTTATTCTCGTAACAATCATCGAGTATAACTAGATAATCTTTACATTAAATATCATCGCTAGAAGACACACAATTTAATTATTATACACGGTAGTGAACAAACGTATAAAACTTTTGATTCTTGCACGCATCCAGATAAACGCGTCACATCAAGTGAATCTTGTGTAAGAATATTGTTATAAATGTTGTATCATACATTTTATTCGAACTGGTGTTAATTGAAGTAAGGAAATAAAAGTTTCTACATTATTTAATACAGAGGAAAATGATTACTCATTTTACGTAAAATTTCCTTCCGCCGTACCACCCCTGTAAAAGAAGATATCTTGCTCAACCGACTGAAGCCACGCCGAGGTAAGCTGGGACTTCAAGAACCATCAATTCCAACCCTGTTCCAAATGGTCACCTCAACGAGGGGCATAATTCACCATCCTTCTATACGATTCGACATAAATCCTGTTCCATCTTCATGCGGTCGCTCGCCTTCTGGATGTTCTGGCGAGCCATCTCGTGCATGTCGTGGAGATGGTCCACCAAGTTCTCCACATACTCGGTCGCTGGCTGTTTCGCTTCCGGAGGGCTTCCAAAAGCCAGGTCACAAGGCAGGCGTAACTCTCGGCCGAACATTAAGCTGGCTGGCGTCATCCCAGTTGTGTCGTGTGTAGACGAGCGATAGTCCAGCAAGAACAGTGGCACCTTGACGTCCCAGTCTCACTGATGGCTGGCCACGACCTTCCTCAGGTGTTCCTCTAAGGTCTTGATGTATCTTTCGACCATGCCATCCGACTGGGGATGTAGAGGCGTAGTGCGAGTTTGTTCACCCCAAGGCTTTGTAGTGCCTCCTTCATTAGGTTGGACTCAAAGTTGGTACCCTGGTCACTGTGTAGCTCTAACGGCACCCCAAATCGACAGAACACTTGCTCCACGAGGCAGTCTGTGATTGTCAATGCCTCCCGTCTGGCCCTACTGCCGGCCGGTTCTATAGGAGGTTCCGACGTTCCCGGGTGACAATATACACAGTAAACAGCTTTTCTATACTTTCATGTGGTATATAAATATTACAGGTAATAAATATTACAGGTTTTATACTGTACTATGCTCCAGTGCTAATTTAAATGGTTATAGTTCTAAAAATTCATTAACCGTATGAAAACAGTGTGCATACAAAAATTTCTTAACCTTACTCTTAAAGTGTTTTTATGATGCAGCTTGTTTAAATGAATTTGGAAGTTTATTATATAACATTATCCCTTTGTAGTTAAAGCTTCCTTCATAAAGGCTCGTTTGGTGCACTCGAATTGTCAGTTTATCCTTGTTACATTCATATGAACATTTGTGGATGTTATGGCTCTCGAAAGGGGACACATTATTATTCGTCTTCCTCCGTATAACTGTGATCTGAATGCAAGTTAGCTGGCGTGGGTGAAACTAAGGAATGTTTTCAGAGGATGCAACGTTACTTGTGATATCTTCGCTTATCTTACACGGTATTTTGCTGAACTGTGTTTTCCAAGGTTGACCACACTGCAGAAACAAAAGAGTGTTTGCTCTCGCTCTTCCCTTCTGCCCGCACCACACCGTAAATCCAGCGATCAACTTATCTTGCGCGTACTGTACTTATATTTTGAGCTTGGCAACCCTGAATGTTGTAGATGCCATCTGAGGTTTCCAGTGGAAAGTTTGACATAGTGCACCATAATCTATTTAAGATATTTTGTCAATGGAGCGTCTTTTGTTTTGTTTACACAACTTTGAAAATTGTGTCTCAACAAAAACAATGTGGAATGATTTATTACGATCATCGAACTGTATTATCAAGACAAGAGTGCATCGATCAACTAACTTTCACATTTGGCGACGAAGCTCTATCCTTTGCCATTGTGAAACGCTGGTATAACGAATTTAATCATGACCGCAGTTCGCTCAATAATGAAGTCCGTGAAGGTCGCCCTAAAGTAGTTGTGCCAGAAAACATTGATGCTGTACAAAAACTAACAATGTGAGATCGTCATGCGATATATTGTGAGATTGAGGCAACCCTAGGCATTAGTTCCACCAGCACATATAAAGTATTGCATGATTATTTAGTCGTGAAAAAAGGTTTGCTCTCGTTGGATTCCACTTAATTTGACGCAATCTCAAAATGATGCTCGTGTCGATTTGTGTACAAAAATGCTCAAGAAATACCTCAAAAGTCGTATATAAGATTGTAGTGGGTGACGAATCATGGATATTCGTATGAGCCGGAACGTAAACAGCAGTCCACTGTATGTGATGTTGTTTGCACTCGAAATGTGTAAATCTGTAGTGTTTAACGCCCACTTTTATTACATACGGCACCGCAGGCGGTGACACTAATGATACATGAGATGAACATGGAGCACCCGTGGAATGAGATGGCAGGGGAAACCGGAGATCCCGGAGAAAACCCACCCAGCGCCGTGTTGTCCACCACCAATCTCACTTTGCGGTCGCCTGGGATCGAACCCGGGCCGCCTTGGTGAGAGCCAAGTGGTCTAACCACTGAGCCACGGCGCGGCCACTTCGCACTCGAAGCAAATGGTCGCCTGCTTTTTCAGAAAAATTGGCCATGTGGCAACAGTGCTTCTAGATGAACGTAAAACGGTCAATGCCGAATGGTACACAGCTATTTGTTTGCCGGATGTCTTCGGTAAAGTAAGGAAAACCACAAAAAACCTTAGAATCGTTCTTCATCTGTACGAGTTCACACACATGTCATCCAACAACAGAGCATTTGAAGGCTCAACAAATTGAATTGATGGCTCATCCGGCATATACACCTGATTTGGCACCAATTACTTCTTTTTGTTCCCAAACATCAAGAATAAATTGCGTGGACAACGATTTTCGTCGGCAAAAGAAGCCGTTGATACCTTCAAAAACCATGTTTTGGAGATGTCTCAATAAAACTGGAATAAATGAAATGGATGTGATATTTTTATTTTTATTTAGTTACTCTTTAATCAGAATTATAATGAAAAGTTTATAAGTTTTAATACCGATTATTTGCTATATTCATACTGCAGTGTCAGCAAGAAACATGCAATACTAAATGGTGCAGTGCTAGTTGAATAGTTTTATGTTAGTTTTTTTTAATAAATCCCAAGAACGACATTATGAAGAAAGCCCTGGTGTCATTCATCCATATTGTCACCCGTCGTATTATTTCGTTGGAGTTGCGACAAGCCAGTGCTGGTCACGCATGGGCAGGAAAGAAAGAGACAGTGCCGCAAGTCGCAACCGGTGCAAGGGCGAGCGCTGAACGCTTGCCGAGAGAGAGAGAGAAAGAGACAGAGATAGTTCCATCATTCCCTCGCTGCGCCGCGAAAGGGCTTGAAACGTCGACGGCTTTCTAGAAAAATGTGTGTGTGGTTTTTTTTTTGTAATTTTTATGTCCTCCAACGTTGTCATATCGGACGATGAATGCAATGGGTGAAATGACGCTCAAATAAGCCCAGGGTCCATAGAGCTTACAGTTACCCGACATTCGTCTTTTCCCTGAAAAAAACCCTTACCCAGGTAACTCACCCTGACCGACATTCGAACTTGGGACCTCTTGAACGTGAGGCAGACTGCCTACCGAGGCGTGGAGGTATAATAGCCCGCAGTGTGAGAGTGAATGTCTGCTCGGGTCCCCCGCATGGCATGCGGGCACCCAAGATGACCCAGGAGCTAATCCTAACAGCAGCTAAAGCTGAGCTCCACATAATCTCCTAAGTTGTTTGGCAACAAAATTCTCCCCAACCCAAACTAAATTAGAAACACCAGGGTGCTGGGTATTGCATCCTGTCCTTTCATTCCGAAGGTACAATAATTGTAATCTCACAAAACTCATGAACCTCAAAACCTACACCATATCCATCCTACAAAATCCCGTATCGAATACCTTACCTGCGGTAAAACCCTAAACGGGTGGGCACGAAGCAAAAACCTTCTGGCTATATACAGCCTGCCAGCACCACATGGCATGGCATGAAAGTCTGGCTTCCGAGTGTGCAGCTGTGTGGACATTTGAAGAGTACCGCAGTGAATTCTTTTTGTTTTAATTCTCCTGTTTGTTTATGTGTAGCAGGAGTAATCAGACAACCTTAAAGACTGCGTTTGTTTATGTTACGTCATTTTGCTGCTGTTGGGGACGTACAAAGCGTCTTTTTACTGAAATAAAGAGCACTTTAAATTTCTGCAAACAATGCGTTTAATTCTACGAACCCACAAAGTCACAATATATTCCACGTATGTATGTTGTACAGTTATTTTCTCCTGAAGCAACAGCGTCAATATACAAAAGCAGCGTGAAATCATTCCTCTATTTTCATTCAGTATTGCAACACACTGTGCGTAATTTGTGATACATATTCCATATTCTTGTATATCTCTAATCTGAGATCAAGCTAAATAACCTCCAAAATTAATGAGTTATTATTATAGCCTGAATTATTTAATCATTTAATTACTTAATTAATTAGTTAATTAATTTTTCTTTTATTAGGTATTTTATGTAGTAATAGTAATCCTATTAGCTGAAGTTTATTGTCAAATTTAATTAACATAGGGATGGAGCGAATAAATTAGTGAATATTAGTAGTGAATAAATTAGTATTGTAATCTACGCCGTCAGCATTAAAGCAGTCTTGAGGTGAAATAAACATTTTTATGTTTTTGGTTTCTTTACCTCCAACTATACGAGGGCCGTTTAATAAGTGTGGTGAAAAATCAACAATAATATTTTTTTTTTTTTTTTTCGTGAACATTTCACCTTATTTCTCGACATAGTCTCAATTGATGGCTATACACTTGGTCCAGCGATGTTCCAGCTCTTTCATCTTGTCGGAAAAGTAGGTACCATCAAGGTCTGCAAAATACTCTTTGGCTTCTTCGTTTAATGAACATTTCTTACCAACAAGTCAAATTGTCACTGTTGGCAACAGGAAGAAGTCACTTGGGGCTAAGTCTGGTGAATCGGTGGACGAGGAACCAATTCAAAGCCCAACTCATGCACTTTCGCCATTGCGATTGCTGATGTGTGCGATGGTGCATTATTCTTGTGAAAGAGCAGTTTTCTGCGTTTCAATCTCGGTCCCTTTTCAGTTAACTCATGTTGCAAACGATCCAACATTGGAGCATAATAGGCTCCAGTTATGGTAGTTCCTTTTCCCAAGTAGTCTATGAGGATTATTCCCTGAGAATCCCAAAAAAACATTGACCATCACCTTACCAGCTGACAAAATGGTTTTTGCTTTCTTTGGTGCACTTTCACCAGCCTTTGTTCATGGTTTTGATTATTGTTTTGACTCTGGTGTGTCATGATGGATCCGAGTTACATCCACGTGTGCAAACCAGCGCGAAACGTCTAGCGGATTGCGATTAAACATCGCCAGACATTTGGTAGAAGTGACCTTCCGAATGCGCTTTTGATTGACTGCGAGCAATCACGGCACCCATCTTGCACACACCTTTTTCATTGTCAATTTTTCATGCAGGATATTGTGCACTCGCTCAGTTGAGATGCCCACAGCCTCAGCAATCTTATGAATTTTGATTCCTTGGTCTTGCATAACCAGATCGTGGACTTTTTCAATAGTGTCCTGTGTGGGGACCTCAATTAGGCAACCAGAGGGCGATTCATTTTTGATTCTTCTACGATCACGTTTAAGTTCATTGATCCAAAACAAAATAGTCTTCAATGTTGTTGCAGAGTCCGCGTGAACTTCATCCAAATCAGTTTTGACTTGTGCGACAGTCCATCCCTTCAGATGAAAATTTTTAATAACAGCACGAAACTGTTTTTCCCCCATTTTCAATTGCAGCTACCACACTGACCTGTTCAGATGGCTGTCAACAATGAGCTGTATATTGTAGCGCATTCAAATTTTCTGTACAATCTTTTGAATAATCAAGCTTACCACCCACAAAGTTGCAACAAAGATTTCCATTCCTTCATGGAAATTTACCAGACTTGTCAAACAACCCTCGTGATTTAGTAAGTTAATGAGTTTTATCACTCTTTCATGGTTTGATTTCGTAATTATCGATAAGTATGTTCCACCGAACACAGGTGGTGATGGTTCAGAAACGAACGGCAATGGTTTGAAAACCTGTCATTAGATGACAGCATTATCATTGCATTGGCAGGCCAGATGACTTAGTTTTCGACGTGCCTTTACATATCTCTCTCTCACTCACTCACTCACTCACTCGCTCGCTCACTCACTCATTCATTCATTTAATCGGGAAGTAGAATTAAAATTACTCTAATGGGAAAATGATAATGAAGCATGGCATCTATAGATAATCGCTAAAGCGGCTGAAACATCCAATGGTGACGAATAATGATCGAATAATTCAAGTTTTTATCCCCATTGCTCAGTCTACTTCAACAGTAGTTCGCATTGTACAATAAGCAGCTTGGTTTGGTGTTCACAATTTTGTGATCTAGATGGCGTAGTCGAACTTAACCCTAGTCCTCACCTGACTGCTACTACTCTCAACAAATATATAGTGCTTTTAAGTAAATGTTCTACAAATTTGTGAGCAGGAAAGCATTAAGCTATGTTAAGTACTAATTCAAGAGATAACTCTCAGTATGCACTGTACTTGTTGATGAAAAAGTATCAGTCATAATTGAAAGTTTACTTTCTCAACATATTTTATTAGACGATCTGCTCCCTCTAAATAAGAGCTTTGAAGTTAAAAAAAAAACAGTTTTTCATATTCAAACTAGTTTTCTCTTATGATGAAATTGACAGCCAACATTAATTACAATTGTAATGGCTCGATTATTTTCCATGTCCATTTTCCTGATTTTATCCGTAAAAGTAGCCCATGGCATAATAGCTCAAAGAGGTCCTGAGCCTGTCAACACAACTGTCGTCCTCACGCCCACATGCGCAAGGCAGAGGTGGATGATCAACCAACCGATACGAGGGGAGTAGTGGTCAGCATCTCGGCACTCCCAGCCGGAAAGTTGGCTTTCTAGACAAGGGTTTGCTACCTACCGTAGCTCCTCAATTTTATCACGATGCTGAGTGGGTACTGGTCCTGTACCCGGGACGAAAAATCCGCACACCCGAGGGATGGGATCGATTCCGTGGGCATTCCGCGGCAGGGAACCAAAATCATTACATTATACTATCTATAGAACATGTATTGAGCTAAGAGAATAATATTAATAATAATATTCCGATTAACCACTACAGTTACAGAGTAAAATCAGAAACCTTAACCCATCCGATACTGCACGACCTTCCCCTATAAACGAACTGATAAATCAGCCTTGGCAAATCTTTTTTTGTTATTTAACCATGAAATAAAACCAGAAGTTAAATGATTAAAACATATAAATGACCCGATAGATTTAATGGTTTGGGTAAAACATATCTGTTTTAAAAAATAGAAATCGCTTAATGAATTATTAAATACCGACAATCTAATTTGTATTTAAGTTTGTTTCATTTTTATAGTTTAGTAGATTATTGCGACCTCTAGCGAACGTAGCATTGACAACAACGGAAGTGGAAGTGACTGATGATGTAAACTGGTTTCAACACATTTCCTTTAACATAAGTGAAGTTTTGTTACAAATAATTATATTTTGTGTAGTATTTGTTGCTTCGCTGTTGCTAGCTTCTATTTTTACGTATTACTAGAAAATAAGTTTTACATAAATAATTAATTATAATTATGACAGAATATGAATGTTACATGCCAGATTTTGTTTTCATTTCACATTATTTTTTCAATTTTATCTCTAAATTTCCCTTAGATAATATTGGCCTATAAGGTTAAAGAAAAGAGTATATCTTAAAAATTCAATTAAAATCCTGCGGCCACACTGTCAGATGATTGAAAGTAGAAAGCGAACACTGCAATATGATTATGTATGCTTCACTTTGTTAATTAGTTTCTTTTATTATTCAGAAGTTACACATGCGCATTGCTTAACTTGCTGTCCATTAGATTGCATTCAAGGGGCTTTCAAATTTCGTAGAACAAATATGTAATGGATTCTGTGGGAATACGTTTACTCCGCTTAATGAAATAAAGAGGTCTAAATGTAGCATTTCAACGAACATTAACGAGAAACTATTTTACCAACTTGAGAAAATCATAGCCTATTGAACACCGTGCACCTAAATCAGAGGTATTTGAATTGGACATTCGAAAAGGAGAGCCTGAAACTTTTACTTTTATCTATACAGGTTGTTTCAAACCGATACCGAACGCTTATAGCCGTTTTGTAGTTTATAACTTAATCAGTCCGAATTTCGGTGTCGCAGCTCGAAGTTCTGTTAAGTATAATTTTATGCAGCTTTAAATATTACATGATTTTGTGATTAGGCAGCGCAAGTACCATTGGTGTATGGACCTCAAAAGTTATTATTAGGACGCAAACACGAAAACAAAAACATTACTCCTTGTTTGTTATCACCCTAGCCTACCTTTCAGGCAATGGGGCAAAGGGCAGTTACTTGTGCAAAAGTCGACTAATAACTCCGACAGTTATAAGGTTGCTCTTCAGTGTAAAACTACAGATTCCGTCCTAACAGGAAGGATTTTGCGCGTACTTAGATAGCAAATCCAAGCAATATGGAGCGCTATACGAACGTCGAAATGACGGATATGGTTTTGAGGGATGGAAGAGCTGAAGGAAGTTCAACGAACACACGATTACTTTAGTTTCATTAAAAATATGAATTGTAAAAATAATTCTCTTACCATGTCCACGATGTAAGGGATTTGGGAATGTTCGTGAAGGATATGAGATGGGAATCTGCGCCGAGTATCATAGATCATCCTTAAGAGCCCGGTTCTGCACGTACTGCAGTCTGCGGACGGTGGTCGGAGCCGCCAATCCCCAAATCTCGCAACCGTACAGAATCATGGGTGGAATAATCGCCCGATACAGACGCAGTTTGAGGACGAAGCCTCCTATCCAGAGGTCCAGAGGTAGTCCTAGTCGGGCGGAGCTATTTTCTTTTTCCCCGTCCGGGTGTCTTCTGTCGCAGTACCTAGCCGCTTTGCGGCTTAACCTGCGAAGTGAGTTAAGATGGGTTTTCTTTTTGTTCTGCTGGCGGTAGGTAAGCCGTTCTTTCCCATAAGGTAAACTTGGACAACGGAATGCCAGAAGGATGGGGTTTTAATGCGACTTTCTTCCTATTAATAGTCATAAACGAAGCGTATTTATGGCTCTTACCTGCTGTTAGGCCTAGTCTCTTTGCAATTTAACTATATTTTGCAGTGGACAGAAACCTATACCTACCCAAGAACTACTACTGAATGCACTTCTTAATTTAAACAATAACACTGGATTGAGATCTTCGTCTAAGAGTTAATGCATTCGTTTTACAAATACTCGTGGACAATTACGACCATATATTTTTCTTCTAGTGAACCAGCTTATTTCTGTAGCTTTTGCTGTTCGCATTTCATAGCTGCTTTTTGACCGCCATTTAGTTGGGTAATGGACGTAAAGGTTTTGAGAGAATGCAAAGGTTGTTCATAATGTAAATAATAGCAGCCAAAACTGAGGAGCTAGCCTTAGAGTACTACTTCATACGAATAGCTATTATAAGTCCCAATTTGTATTACGGTTGCAAATCAGCTTGATACTACTCAATCTTCGGTACTGAGAAACTACTTGGGTATCTTTCCCTGAAGTCCCGTAAATAGCATCTAGTTTGAAATAAATGAACATCTGCTGGATATCAGGAGGAGGTCAAGCATAAAAAGTTATATACTCATAGGCACTGGCGTATTCTACCCTTCCTCCGAGAATTCTGCTCTGCAGCAAGCTTTTTATTTGATTGCTCTCCCAATGATATTCTGCCATTTTACCCTTGACCCTTCTTCCTTGGAAACTATAGCTACCTGTCACAGCTGTCGAGGACCACATAGATAATTCTATCTACCTCCTTTTATTCACTTTGTACCTCATATTTTACACCACACCAGTCACACATCATTTTTGTTCCATTTATACCCCGTCTTTATTAACTGCAATGGTCATATCGGCGGTCGTTCTCCTTTGGAACATATCGATGGTGTTAACTCGTATTCGTTGGGTTTTAGTCAAGGTAGTAACAATTTAAAGACAAATAAATGTAGCCTAAATGTAACATTTTGGAATATGCACAATAAAATATATCATATCATAGTACAGTTTGCATTGTAGTTTAGAGGTGTTCACTGGAGTGTAAAATGGCTTGTGTTATGCCTTTCCGGTACCCTATAGCAGCAAGACAATGAACGCTACTGAGAAAAGTTACTTTGTTTCATGTGGACATTGTATCTATACGCTGCAGTCTTCTGGCTTGCAGGTTGCGAATTGAGTTAGGTGGCAAATGGCGATAAATGGACGGAAGGAACGAATTAATAAGGTGCATTTGCAACCATATTGCTTGGTATCGATCTACTCCACTTGAGGCTCAATTAACTCCCTTAAAATAGCCTTCCATTGTGCCGCGTGTCTGGTGTAATCGATTACACCGCAGTGCTTTATAATGGCATGTAAGGAAAAAGAATTCCGTGTGCTCTAACGCCCCTCTGTTAAATCATCATCCTTAATAGTGGAACATTTTTTACACACAGATGTCGCTGATGGCCTTGTCACTCCTGCTTATCTTAAACATGCATTCTTTCTGCAGTGTTAGTGATCTCAGGACAGACCAGAGTGCCGTGGTTCATACCTCACGCCATGACTGTTTTTCTTGACACTGTGACTTTGTGAGTTCGTAGCATTAAAAGTCCAATTTGCAGAAATTCCAAATGTTCTTTATTTCCGTAGAAATACACTTACAGTAGCAGCATTACGTCACATACACAATTACAATCTACCAATTACAATCTACAATCGCCTCTTATATATACCACTACTGATATCACTAGACATTTCTGGAATATTCTGTAACAAACAAGAAATCGACTGTTCTCTGTCAATCAAGATATCACTAGAATGTTCCATTTACCTCACTGTACTGGCGTACTCTTTATCTCCGCGCTATGTTTATCTGCTTAGGCAAGCTGTTTATCTCCGTGATACACTATCCGTCCGTTATCTCAGTGCGCCGAGCCTTTTGTGCACGTCGCCGCGGCAATACTGTATTGTACGAGGTGCGTTCAAGTTATAACACATTCTACTTTCTTTAGGACTGCGACCAGATAGGAACTTCTGTTTTCTTTTAAAATACACGTGGACTCTTTGTAAATGAGTAACAGAGATGGCAGCACTGTACAGTGCATAGAACTATAGTGGCAGCGACGAGAGTTAGAACTGTTTTTGATACTTAAAATGGCGACGTTTTCACTGCAAGAACAGCGAGTAATCATTCGTTGTCTCCATTTTCGTGGTGTGACACATATTGAAATTCATCACCAGTTGAGTGAGGCATGTGGTGATGATACCATGGATGTGGCTAACGTGCGTTCCTCGGTGCGACAGTTCAATGAAAGCAGAACATCGTGTGACGACAAACCAAGACAGTCACGGCCTCGCACCAGCCGGTCTGACGACATATCCAGCGAGTGGAGAACGTTGTATTGGATGATCCTTGTTTCAGAGATTGTATTGTATTGTATTGTATTTATTTCATCCTTTGGAACATAATACATATGTTATAGGACACGTCAGTTCAAGATACAAAGATAAATATAAAAAGTTACATAAGACTAAAAACTGTAACAGATACAGGATCCAACAAAAGTCTAAAGTAGAAACAGCAAATAAATATTGTCAATAGATTGTTGGTTACAATTTCTGGCATAGTCAATTTTTCATCATTAATACTAATTGTACATAGTCAATTCTACAACATTAGAATCTAATTTACAGAGTCAATTAAAGCATTAGAAACTAATTCTACACATGATCTCTTAATGAGCTTAATGAATTTATCACTTTCAAATATAATTAAAGCTGCAATGTCATAATTCATTTAAGTTGTATAAACATTTATTTATGAGGAAAGCCTTTAACTTCCATTTAAACTGCTGTTTTGAGATGCTAGCTATTGATTTAATATCAGATGGCAGTTTGTTGTAAAGCTTAAGTTTTAATTACACTATGGTTCTGGTGTTATGTTCATGTACCTGATTGTTTGTAACTGGATTACACTTGTCCACAATAAACATTATAGCTGTATAAACATACAGAGAGTATATGGTGATTATTTTGTTATTTATAAAGGTATCCCTGCAAGATTCTCTTGATTTTAGATTATACATGACCCTAACACACTTTTTTTGTTAAATAAGCAGTTTATCCATGTGTGTTTTGGTTGCTGAACCCCATATTTCTATTCCATAGATTAGATATGGATAGATACATCCATAGTATATTAATTTTAGGATATTTGTATTGTTGTACTTGCTAAAATATCTTAGAAATATAATCTGCCACACTATACAAATCAAAACCTGTGAACATATACTGCAAATCAGTCTATAGACGTTAATATAAAGTCATATTTTGAAACCGTCGGTTAGGTTTTCGTTACAGTTGTAGCAGGATTCCTCCGTTGTTAGGGATTTCGATACCCAAATTTGCGGCAACATATATAGCAAGATTCGTGCTCGTATCTCGTTTCCCGTCGTTAGACTTACTTCGTCGATCTTACCTTCGTCCAAAATATTATGACTCGATGAAGAAGATGTTCCCCGAAGTTATCAGGAAAATCCTTAATTATGCCTCCGCTAGCTTTTAATATTCTTCTGTTATATTCTTACTTACGAGCAATGAAAAGTTACAAGGTTGGTAACGAGTGAAGAAATCATTAAGATTTTTAATTTGAATTTCTATAAGAAATCAATCTTGTATATTTCTTTTAACACCAAATCCATTACAATTCTTATCACAAAATTTTATACTGTGATCGGAATCAATATATTACTTCAAATTGAACTAATACTTAAATATTTTCGAGCAATTTAAAAAGTGTCCGATCTCTTCGGCGTTCCAGAAACAAAGACGAGTTTTCTTTCGGTTTCTACATCAAGATTACTTAATCCTTCGTTACTATCGCTATCCATATATTACTTTTATATGATTGGCCGATTTATTACTACGTTTACATTACGTAATACAATTATTACTACGGCCAATCACAGAATTACATATATTTGTACACAATTATGTTTATTTTGTTTTATAAATTTATAAAGTTTTAAACCCTTTTTAAATATAAATCAAAACAACTGTTACACAGTGAAACGATCACATTTTACTGACAGTTTAAAAATTACACTATGTGGAATTTACATGTAATGTATGTTGAAGTTACTGGGAAACAGAATAAAACTATTGAAATAAATAGATATTTTAAATAAGACAGTTATAAACGCTCAGAACTATCACTCTTCATCCTTCTTTGCGAAAAGCAAGCCACAATTTATTAAAAGGTTAACATTCTAACAGAGCCAACATTCCAAAGAAACTATGCACTTATATAATTGCTTAAATTCGTTGAATACACTGCACAGCAATGAAAATGTTTAGGGCACAAAAATAGTTAATTCTAATGCATTTCCGCCTTCTGAATTAAGAAATCAGCATAAAAATGTAGGATTAGCTCGTTTGGAGGTACAATGACATTTCATTTGTTAGTGTAAAAGTTTTCAGTTGGCCCGCCTCGGTAGCGTGGTGGTAGCGTGTCTGCCTCACGTTCAAGAGGTCCCGAGTTCGAATCTCGGTTAGGGTGAGTTAACTGGATGAGGGTTTTTCCGGAGTTTTCCCTTATCCTGAAAGACGAATGTCGAGAAGCTCTAAGCTCCAGGGACCCCGGACTCATTTGAGCATCATTTCACCCATTTTATTCATCGTCCGATATGACAACGTTGGAGGACGTAAATTAAAAAAAAATATATCAGTTTGGGGGAAATTTTGTTTTGGGAGTTGGCACACCTGTCAAATAGCAAAAAATTAATAAACTATTTGCCTTAGATGCTTGCATAGATCAAGAACTTTCATTTGTGTCACTGAAGCTCTATTTGCACCTTATCAACCGCACTTTTTAATTTGTATGTTGACGAAATAGTAAGGATTTGCTCGAATAAAGTCAATGGAGACATTAATGTAATTGAAAACTATGTTGTATGCAGATGATCAAATAATAATGGCCACAAATGAAGATGACCTGCTGAAAATGCTGTATAGTCTAGATAAAATTGCTACAGAATATGGAATGAAAGTATCAGCAAATAAACCAAAACCGTGGCATTTAAAGAAATTAATCCAGTAAGATCAAAATTAGTGTTAGATAACATAATAATTGAGCAGAAATCACACTTTAAGTATTTAGGATGTAATGTCTCGTACCAAGGGGAAGCTGATATAATAGAGAAAATAAATAAATTTAACTATATAACAGGCACAATAAAAAGAACATTAAAAACTAAAGCAAGAAAGGACTCTATAATAAAACTATACAAAACAATGGCAATACCAACTCTGATCTATGGATCAGAAACATGGACGCTAATAAAAAGAAATAATACGAGAATACAGTCACTAGAAATGAAATTCATAAGAGCAATAGCTGGATATACCAAAATTGATAAAAAAAAAAACGTAGTCAGGATATTAGGACAGAATTAAAAGTAGAAGAAATAAACCATACATACTATTGAAAGAAATACAAATCAATGGAAAGAACATGTTCAGAGGATGAACAACAACAGAATACCAAAAATAGCCTTAAGCTATAAACCTATAGGAAGAAGAAACCAGGGAAGACCGAAGAAAAGATGGGCAGACCAATTTGGAGCCAGAACGGGTTAAACAATCCAAATCCGTGAGGTAGAAGAAGAAGAAGAAGAAGAAGAAGAAGAAGAAGAAGAAGAAGAAGAAGAAGAAGAAGAAGAAGAAGAAGAAGAAGAAGAAGAAGAAGAAGAAGAAGAAGAAGAAGAAGAAGAAGAAGAAGAAGAAGAAGAAGAAGAAGAAGAAGAAGAAGAAGAAGAAGAAGAAGAAGAAGAAGAAGAAGAAGAAGAAGAAGAAGAAGAAGAAGAAGAAGAAGAAGAAGAAGAAGAAGAAGAAGAAGAAGAAGAAGAAGAAGAAGAAGAAGAAGAAGAAGAAGAAGAAGAAGAAGAAGAAGAAGAAGAAGAAGAAGAAGAAGAAGAAGAAGAAGAAGAAGAAGAAGAAGAAGAAGAAGAAGAAGAAGAAGAAGAAGAAGAAGAAGAAGAAGAAGAAGAAGAAGAAGAAGAAGAAGAAGAAGAAGAAGAAGAAGAAGAAGAAGAAGAAGAAGAAGAAGAAGAAGAAGAAGAAGAAGAAGAAGAAGAAGAAGAAGAAGAAGAAGAAGAAGAAGAAGAAGAAGAAGAAGAAGAAGAAGAAGAAGAAGAAGAAGAAGAAGAAGAAGAAGAAGAAGAAGAAGAAGAAGAAGAAGAAGAAGAAGAAGAAGAAGAAGAAGAAGAAGAAGAAGAAGAAGAAGAAGAAGATCATAATGGAAATAACGAGGTGTTAGGTGTTAGAGGTGTTCGAACATCCCGGTTAAGGATTTTTCATGATTTGATTTTCAACCTTTTAATCAGACATACCCATGAGAATAGCGTAAAGGGTCGATCTAGCTTGATGTGCCTCCTAGAGACGTTAGTGTATCATTTCGTTCTGCCTACCATTATCAGATTGGTGAATCCTCACCTCATCCCATCTTCCCCGAGCTTTGTGTTGTTCTTTCAAAGCTGCCCATATGCTTAATGGCCTGCGGGGAAACTCATTCCACCAATCAATGATTGGTTCCATTTATTAGCTGAAAGGACTGGGCGGACGGTATCCGTTACCTCCTAGGGTAGAGTGATAATGAGGATCGTGATGGAATTTGAGCACAATAGAGTTGAACTCCGACCTATATACGTTGAGCCAGTCAGAGGTGGACAATGGTATAGGACAAATTTAAAACCGCCAGCTCTGAAGCAGAAATCGAACCATGGAACGTGAACGAAAGCACTGAGTTATCCGGTGCCCTTTCTCGGAGAATGGTGTCCTGTTTTGAAATTCTCCTCCACCACCGGAATGTTTCCATAACTGAAATTCTGTGCATAACTATTTACTTGCGATTTATACTAATATTGTATTATACAGAGAAAGTTTCGTGGGTGCTTATTTATACTTCATTTGTATCATTCAATACTTCAACTGTTAATGGACAACTCAGGCCCGGTTGCATAAAAGATAATCTAAGTTCAAGCATATGAAAATAATCTTCAGTCAAGCTGAACTTGGAATTTTGGTTGTATAAACATTGATCTAAGTTTATGACCTCTTGATTTAAGATCAAACCTAACTGGTGAATTTTCTCCAGTTAACTTGATTGAACTTCGATCAGCAGAACTGCAGAATTTACACAATAGTTCCTGAGAAGAAATAAGTAGTGCAGCTTTTAATAAATAGTGAATAAAGCATTTTTGTGGTTACTTGCATAAATAATTGGCCTCTTTATTTCACAAATGTATGTTAAAGATGCATTGTTTGTGTTCATAACCTATACATTTTTATTATTTTCAGAATTCAGATTACTCTGATATCTCTGATGATTAGAAGTTTCAATTTGAAAGATCTCTTCGTGTATTCCAACATAGAGGAAATCCCATCTCAGAACTAAATGGAAGAAAATTCAAAATGAGATTATGACTATCAAAGCATGTAGTTGAAGAACTGGAGCATAGGCTACATAAGAACACAAACCCTGAAGAATTATGCACTCAATCCAATATTTATGATCCTGCTCACATTACGGTTCTATGCAACTGAAAGCTTCCAAATGTTTATTGGGGATATATTTAATATAAATAAAGGGACTGCGTTTAGAACAATAGACAAAGTTACAAGGGAGATTGCAGCTTTAAGACCTCATTTCATCAGGATGCCTATGGAAAAGGGTCAAACAAGAAGGGTTATGCGAGATTTAAAGTTAGCTGAATGCATCTTCTGTTTTGCTTGAACTTCCATTTCTATATATAAATATAATAATTTGTAACTTAAAACTTCACTTATCTTCCATTTTTTGTTTATATTTTCCAGCTTACAGTGTTATAAGCAGACGAAAATGAAACAGATGTACATTGGGCATATAATGGAGATAAAGTAAGCGAAATGATTAAATTTTGATAAATACTGTTTCAATATGGAATACATTCTTATACTGTTTATTTAAAATAACATTATTTCTAGGACAAATAAGCATAAAACGAAAGATTTATTTAGTTTTTGTTATGTCTAGATTGGCTACTCTGTGCACTTGAATTAAACAAAGTCGAATAGTTCCGATAATTCTCGAATCTTTTCGATACAACACGAAAGTTGCAACATGTTTGGCGATGTTGCCGCATTTGTTTTTGTGATCTAAGATCAGCCTTTTACAACCCACGCGGCTTCGTAAACTTGGTTCAGTTTTGATCTTCAATTATAAATGAACTGCAGTTAGCGAATTTTATGCTACCGGGCCTAAGTAAACAGTTTATCGTAAGTCTCGAGGAGATGCCAAGACGGAAAGAGGACTTTTCGTCTTTTATGCAGTTGTATTTTAAGTAATTTCATAGAGGACGTGAGTTATGATTTCTGCAATTGTTTTCTTTTTCAGGTTAATTAATGACTTAAGTAAACGGTTAAACACATGTTTTTTTTTTTTTTTCTTTTTCTATTTGCAGGAGTTTGCGGTGTTGTTGCTGGATTGCTTCAGCATTTGTTATTTAAAATTACTGTTGAACTGATTAGACTCAGAAGTAAAACATGAAAGTGAAAGTTATGATAACGTAAGAACGGTGAAATGCATATACTGGGACCGTCCTTGGTTTATTTGGCGATGTAAACAAAAGGACGTGTACATGTGGCATCATTGGCTATTTAGCTTTGTATCTCTCTGTGGATGAAAAAATACAGTTCGCATATCATTTTAAGGACTTTAAATCTAATGCAAAATATATAAACAGCTTCACATTACGAGTTATAATCGGACCAGATAGGAACTTCTGATATTTTCTAAATACATGTGGACTCTTTGTGAATGCATGACAGAGATGGCACTACTGTAAATTCATAGAACTCTAGTGGCAGTGACGAGAGTTAGTACTGTTTTTGGTACTTAAAATGGCGACGTTTTCATTGCAAGAACAGCGTGTAATCATTCGTTTTCTCCATTTTCGTAGCGTGGCACCTATTGAAATTCATCTCCAGTTGAGTGAGGCATGTGGTGATGGTACCATGAATGTGTCTAATGTGCATTCCTGGGTGTGACAGTTCAATGAAGGCAGAACATTGTGTGACAACAAACCAAGACAGTTGCAAACATTGCCTCCAAAATTGGCATTTCCGTGGGATCTGTGCACACAATCCTGCCTGAAGATCTGAAAATGCGAAGTCTTCCAGGTGGGTGCCACGAATTCTGACGGATGATTACAAGGCTGTTAGCGTGGCAAAGTCTCAGGCGATGTTGATGCTTGATGATGGCATGTATGGAACATCGATTACACACTGTTTTTGCAATGAAAACGTCGTCATTTTAAGTATCAGAAACAGTTCTAACTCTTGTCACTTCCACTAGAGTTCTATGCAGTGTACAGTGCTGCCATCTCTGTCACGCATTCACAAAGAGTCCAAGTGTATTTTGAAACAACCAGAAGTTCCTATCTGGTCCCAGTCCTGAAAAAAATAACTTGAACGCACCTTGTATTACAAATGCAAACAGTAATTAATTAGTATTTTATTTGGTATATAATATCGTAATTTGTATGCATTAATCAGACTGCACACCGCGCTTGCGCTGTTTAAAAGAGAAGGAAGTAAGAGATCAATTGAACAAGATGGCTGCTTCCGTGTAGTATGTAAACATCACAGTGGGAAATCGTTAAAAAGTGGTGAAAAACAAATTATATTGAACGTGTTTGACAAGTCGTATGAAAAATACCCAACTTTAGCAACGGAGGAGTTAATTTGCCAGCTGAATATACCGGTATTTCAGCGCCAACTGCGTATAAATGCAGCTCGAAGCGAAGTTGTGAGAACGGGTCAGCTTTCTACCCAAGCAAAATATCGAAAAAGAAGTTGTATTAATTTGAATATGTTGAACGGATGAATTTGTTCGTGCAAGATACATAGCTTCTTTGAAAGAAACGAGCCACCAACAATTAAAGAAGTGCTTCAAGCAGTAAATAATAATCCTGAATTGCCTAGCTTTACAAAAACGAGCTTCACGACATGGGTTTTGAATTTGTGAACAGAAACTGAAAAAATATAATTGTTGAGCAGCGGAAAGACATATTGTTGTGGCGCAGGAATTATCAAAGACAAATTCGGAAATGAAAGTTATTTAAGGAACTCGTCCATAGTCAGATTCCAAATAGGTATTCCCCCCACCTAATTGCATGCCAGTAAGATTTTTAAGTCATTGCCAAAGTGGCTACACGCACTTATTTAACACTACTTTTCCGCGGAAAGACCAGAGCCTTCATTTGTAATTTATAAATGAGGCGGGTTCATGTGAAGAAATCAAATATTTAAGTACTACATTATATGCATCTTCTGGGCTTGTAGGCCGTGGTCCAGTTGATATAACATTCGACGTTTCACCGAAAACTGCGTCCGGCATCATCAGGGTCACGAACTTGAGAGCTCCTGGCCGAAGGACACCCAATAGCAGCCTTGTAGGCCACGCCCTCCCTCCACGCGCGGCTATATTAGCGCGCCAGGGGAACACGGCGCCCAAGGATGCCCGTGGGTGGTAAACTTTGCCTTTCCTCCTTCATCTCCAATCACCGCCGTGTCACGCCGCACCTTGGCCGTGGCTGGAAGGGTAACAACTGAAGCTGTGCTCGAGAGCGCGCGACAGACCTGGACAAACCTAACCTTAAAAACTAAATTCCATCTGGCCTCTCTCTTCTGGTTCCCCCTCTGCTTGACGGATCGCTAGCGACCGCCCAAAGCGAGGTGGAACGGGCACTGTCCCCCTTCATCTGAGGTACACCCCGGCACTAGAAGCATCAGTAGAGACCAATCGCGCCGTCTTACACAACGACACGCAAGCTCGCGCAAAATGACTATCTTTTATACCGCATGGGTAAATCTGCACAGCGAAAAGGTACCGTGGCGTGTAACCCTCCGCCCGGGAGAACCCGGGCGACCTGCACCTGCTCTTGGCTTTCTTGGCTCTTGACGGCGCACCAGTCTTGAACTCAGGAGCTCTCAAGTTCGTGACCCTGATGATGACGGACGCAATTTTCGGTGAAACGTCGGATGTTATAACAACTGGACCACGACCTACAAGACCGGAATATGCATATAATGCAATAGTTGATGACGCTGGTCGTGAAAGCCTCAACACTTATATTTAAGTAATTTTTATAAACAGTCACTTTTTAAACGTACAAAAGAAAAAAAAATATATCTTTGCATTTAATGTTAAGTAAAAGTGCTATTGTATAAGCTACTCAAATGTCGAAAACGGCCAAGCAAAACTTTTGCATAGAAGTTTGTTGGCAGCGCACAAGTTTGACACGTGGGAATGAAATAGCGCGACTGTTCCCTCCAATCACAGTCGCCGGCGGTATAATACATTTTCCCGCTTGGTTTGCATCGCTATATAAACTATGCAGGCGCCAGTATAATTGGTGATACTGGAGTATGGGTAACGATATCCGTTTATTTTGACAAGCCTTCTTGATCCGGTCCGTTTGTACCACTAGATTCCAGAGCTGAAGATAGTGTTTCCGAAGTAGAAAGCTTTAAAATGAACATACTTATCATAGGTGGCCCATAACTAGTGTGCGATAGACATATATCTCGAAATAGAAAATGTTCGACTTCAATTCGTATTTCCAAACTTATACCACTTTCATCACAATATACTACTCCCGCACTATGAATGGATGATGGATATGTTTATAAGATCAATACTGTTGTGTTAATGTTCACTAAGACAATAAGTATTCAATGTTAGTTTTAGTAAATTGCAATCCCTCCCTGTGCTCAGCGTAGGGATTCATTTAACGAAAATCCGCAATAGCTAATGACTCAAATGATACAGCATCTCGACGAACAATAATGAGAGCTTTATGCAGTGACGTCATATCTCATATCACCCCCCAAACAGCCTCCTCCCAAGCCTCCTCCCACTTCCCCTTTTAGTTCATTCATGATGCCAATTCAAAAGACCTGATGCCAAGAAGAGTTGTTTAATCCCTGCTTACTTGACAGTATTGATGGTACATCCATTGTTCAAAATTCGTACATAACTTTCATACTTTTTCGTCCTTCTGTAGGATTTAATGACAATGTAAAATGCCTTCAAATGAAGACATTAACATGTTGGAGAGACAGTGAATTCGAATTCCAGCTGGAAGGGGCAATTACTTATTAATTAGGACTAAATAAATAAATACATGAATGAATAAATAAATAAAAATCTGTAATACCATACCCTGGGACAATTTCTCAAGCCAGGGTATACATATTCCAATTTTGTATATTCATTAACTTTTATATAATTTATGCAAAATTATTCTACAAGTAATAAAACTACTCCTACTAAAAATAAACAAAAACAAAATCAAAATAAAATACTAATACAATAGAATAAATACCATTTTTAAAACACAAAACATATTTAAACTTTCTTTATTCTTATTTTCAACCCTTTCCCCATTTTAGTATTTACAAATATATATAAACTTTAAATAAATATAAAATAAAATTAAAAATATACAAAAATATTAATACTATATAATTTACCTATTTCTGATATCCAGTTAAAGTAACTGGTACCCAGCTATTAATAAAACAAAGAAAATCTACCCCTTAAAATTAGGACTATTAATAATTTGGGAATATATATAGTACGTTGTCAAAAAAAAAAAAAAAAAAAAAAAAAAAAGAATTGTGATGATTCTTTATTGAATAGCCGTCGTACATACTAGTAAAACATGGATCTGTCGGTTTTAAACATTGATTTAAGCCAGGTTTGAACCGCGACCTTGGAATAAATAGGCCAGGGCACATTAACGAAGTGGAGTAATTTTTTGATATATTGCACTGGTTTAACTATTTAAGAAGGTGCCCTCAAATGATAGGGTGATAGGATTAAGCCATTCTTAAACATTCAGATATTTTGTGCATTTTGCTTCCGTATGAAACCTTTTTCTTCTTTCTTTTACACAATTAACTGAAAGATAAGTATGGTAATTTTACCATAGAATGCTACTATTTGCAATCACATACAGTTAACTGATCAATACATCCGAAGGAACGTTTTATCGTACATAAAAGCATTTTAGTTCTCGGAAGAAAGAACATTTATCTTGTTAGACGAAACAGGACATAAATCTGAATGTCCTTATCGGAATCATTGGAGAATTCCAAGGATCGCAAAATGAAGGACACTTCTCAATTTTCTTGAGGAAATGTGTGGAGATAAGCAACACGAGACAGCCAACACTAATGAGGGTGAGGGATTGGGATGGGGTGTTAAGGACCAGAGGGAGAAGCCTATGTAATCACTGCAGTGTGCCAGGATATTGTTTCGCGTGGTGCCCGCACGTGCTGGGGAGTCGTAGCGTGGGTTATGTGGTTGTTTGGAGTACGTGTCATTTACGGCCGTTCTCTGCTAACGAAATTAGCTTGGCTTCATTGAGATCTCATACGTGCTGCATTTTCATCTCAGTAATTGCCTTACGTAGACACGCCTTTCCTAGGAAGTTTGCATTTACTAGAACAACCAAGTCTCCTAGGTTACGTAGAAAATGAAGCTAGCTACAGTCAAGCAATGAATATTACACAAATATAACTATCTGTAACAAAAAGCTTCACCTATCTTAAGAAAATGGTGATTTTTTGTTGTTTTTTTTTTTGTTGCAATTTAAGTCCTCCAGCGTTAAGTCATATCGAACGATGAATGAAATGGGTGAAATGATGTTCAAATGATTCCGGGGTCCATGGAGCTTAGAGTTACGCAACATTCGTCTTTCAGGATAAAGAAAGACCCAGAAAAAACCTTATCCAGGTAACTCACCCGGACCGAGATTCGAACTCGGCACCTCTTGAACGTGAGGCAGACACGCTACCATCTACGCTACCGAGGCGGGCGAAAATGCTGTTAATTAGTGGAAATTAACAGCATTTTCTTAAGATAAGTGAAGTTTTTTTGTTACAAATATTTATATTTGTGTAAGTTTCCTATGTTTCATCATAAGTACCTTCTATTCCACAGAAGCCCGCCTCGATAGCGTGGTGGTAGCATGTCTGCCTCACGTTCAAAAGGTCCCGAGTTCGAATCTCGACCAGGGTAAGTTACCTGGATAAGGTTTTTCCGGGGTTTCCCCTTATCCTAAAAACGAATGTCGGGTGACTCTAAGCTCTATGGACCCTGGACTCATGTGAGCTTCATTTCACCTCCATTCATCGTCCGATGTGACTTAATGTTGAAGGACGTAAATTACATAGAGCATCTGCCTGACGTGCTAGGGGTCCCGGGTTCGATTCCCGGCAGTGAGGGTGCGGATTTTTCTCCAACCAAGATAATTCCTCATGCTCAATTTCTTCTCGGGCAGCAAGCCAGGTGAAAAGACGATCTAGCACGCCTTCTTCTAGTTCTGCAGGCTAGGACTCGGGAATATTAATAGCTTCCCTCAATCCCGTCCGGAGACGTACCCGATCACCCACGGGTATCTGGAACCACTGCCCCCCTGAGACCAACCAAATCTGAACAACTCCCAAAGGGAGGGGATTGAATGTTCGGCCCGAGGTTCCTCTAGTAACGTCAGAGGTACCGTGAGTAATAGGGGTCCGCAGCGCCCGCACCTCGGAAGCTGAAGTGGACGGATGCCCTCCCCTACGGGAACCACAAATGAAACACTGGATATAACACAAATATAAACAAAGACAAAACACTATCAAAATTCGCATTACTGAACAAAAGGCTGTTTTCAGTAAATTAAATGCCAGCTCAGGAGATGGCGTGAGTATTGGCTCAAAGAAACGTAACTACGTAACTTAATTATAAAGCTGTATTGATCTGTGCTTCTTAAATCGACGGATTTTTAAGGCCGGTTTCCAAGAGTAGCTGAACTGAAATCCAGCATCACGATTAAGCGTGCTCCTTTCGGAGGAAATGGTCAAAGCCTCCTTAACTCTCCCCTCCCAGTAACTGTTGCATATTGCCAAGATGGTCGTCTCCCGAAAGTTGTCTCTATGGTCGTCATCAAAACTGCTAGCACTGCTAGCCCAGACTTCTCAAGTTGCATCAAACGAATGCTCCGTTCATGTTCGTTTATTCTGGTAGCGATGGTCCTTCCGGTTTGTCCTATATACGGTGTCCCACATTTACAGGGAATGCGATACAATCCCGGAACTTAGAAGTCCAGTTTGTCTTTCACAGGTCTCAACAAATGTTTAATCTTCGGAGGTGGCTTGTGGATGGTCCAGATGTTGTATCTGGCTAGAATTCTGCTGATTCTGCCGGATAGATTGCCGGTAAACGGGATACAGACTGTAGCGGTAGGCTTATCTGACAGCTTACTGTATTACAGGTTTCCCTTTCCTAGCTTTGGTGATCGAGGCTTCAACGTCATATTCGGAGTTGTCGTTTTGACGGAAAGTGAGTAAATGAAAGTGAAACTGAGCATATTCCTCGACAGGAAAGCTTCAGGTCTTATCTTATAATTCCTCATCTTCCCCAGATTCTGGAAGTATGAATGAGAGTGCGAATGTGTGCGTGATCTAATGATTAAACCCCAACGAATACGAGTTAACACGATATGACCATTGCAGTTAAAGGCAATATTATTTTGCAAATATTGTTTTCATGACATGACTTAATTATTTCATATGAACTGATTTTAGACTATAAGGCTGCGTGGGACCAATGAAGCCAGATTTTATCAGTTTCTAACGTTCCTATCTCAGGAAGCCGAACCAGTCCTCTTTCTATATCACATTTCCGTGATTCTGTTTAACTATCCAGCGTAACGTTTCCGGTACCAACGAAATCCCACAATGTTGGAGGGACATATTCTAAAAACGAAGTTTCAAGCACTGTGGGAGCCTCCGCCTGGTACCATTTTGCGATATATTTCCTGATAACTTCAAGCTATCTGCAAGAAGCAATTCGTATGTTTCGGAGCAGAATGGTTAGATTATGCGCAACCGTGTCGCTTGTATTTTTCAGCTATCGATATAGTTTCACTGAATACTCCAAAGGCCGTCCCTTGCCAATCGTTTGGCACATGTTTACAGTATAACTTCTTTAATTCTCCATTCCCAAGTATGTTTCTCTTCAATCCTAGTAATAAGATGTACTGTATTAAGCAAAAAATACTGGTTTCAATATACTCGAGCACTGCGATCATTGTTGACCTCCAGAAGATTCTTAAGGACACTTGGTAGTAATTTTGAATAAAAATAGGGATTTTTTTTTTTTTTTTTTTGGTTAATATGAATCTACATCGTTTGGAGAACATGCCCATTATAAGGTTTTGTGTGTTTGTGACAATTAAGTGTATATAAATAGGGTTTTAAATATTTTAAATATGGCGGCCAAGCTATCACGCCCCCTATTTACTCTGCTATTTCTCTTCTACTTAAAACAAGCAGAATTATTTATATCTTTTGGAGTCCCCAGATATTAGTATAGAAACCATTCAAAGCTGCATCATTCCAGTCTTACTGTACGGTTGCCAAACTTGGTCACTAACGAAGAAACAGGCTCTGATGCTACCAACATGCCAACGGAAGATGGAAGGGAAGACCCTGAACATCAGCCTAAAAGATAAAGTGAAGAATGAAGTGTTGTGAAGACGTAGCTACCAGAGCGAAGAGTATTAAATGGCAATGGGCAGGACATGTGACGAGAATGTGTCAAGACAGATGGGCATACGCCATAAAGGTATGGGATGTGCGACAAGGGAGGAGAAGTAGAGGACGTCTGAGGCTACGATGGTCCCAAGACTTCAAGGATAGGCTAGATGCAAAGTAGATTAGAACGGCAAGACAGACATCAATAGAAGTAAGTGGTAGTAGTTCTAAAGTGAAAGTGAGAGTGAAAATGAACAGTTATTTCTATATATAACGATACAGTATTAATTAAGTATAGACAAAGAACTGGTATCTTTCAGGAATTTGCTCACCTTGTAAGAAACGGCCGAGCTGACTCCAACAGTGGGTGAGAGGCCCTTGCTCTTAAGGGATGTTATGGGCTATTTATTTATTTTTATATTCTTGTTGGTATTATACACTGTAGACGTATACTTTTGATAATTTCCACAAACAGTTCCATAATGGATTTTCTCCCAAATTTGTTCATCTATATTCAAGTGCCCACAGCATCACAACAGTGGGACATCTCGTTTATTTACGCCAATTCCATGCCTCTTTAGTGACAAATGAATAGCTGTGTGTACAATTCAGTATGTTTACTCTGACGTGAATAGGTTTACTGCAGACGTATTTTTTGTTTGCTTTCCTATAATGCAGATCTATTTCTGTAGGGCATTGGAAGGTTTGGGATTACCAACACAACAGAAGATGCAACTACACAAATACAGCAGACGATGACCTGAACATTTACACGGTATTGATCACGAATATGAATTACCAGGCGCTTCAAGAGAGGACACTGCTAAACGATTACTGTAATGGTAAATAATAGAATAAACACAGGGTATTTTGAAAGTATGAAATAATGCGAAAAATTAACTCATTATTATTATATTAATAATTTTATTAATATTGTATTAATTGTTATTTAAAATGAATAACAGTTGTTTTTGTTTGACACTAAAAATGAGTTTTTAAAGATAAATTTATTTAATGTCGCCTAACAACTATGGTCTTATAGCGACAACTATTAGATGGTGTAACAAATTTTGTGTCCAGTTGGCCAGTACAATTAACATTTTAGGAAGTATTAGATTACGGTACAGTATAAACATATAAGTACATATAAACTATACATTCATAAAGAACTGAAGTATCGATATTGCACAGCACTATGTTCATACTTTTTATGTATTACTTATTGTAGTCATTCTCACGTCACAGAATACACTGAAACCAGGTAACACTGAATAGATTTTCATATTGAAGAAGTTAATTTACAGTCTTTTAGAAATAAATACAGTGATTGTAGATTCTTCTGTTCATCTAGTAGAGCCTGAAGATCTGTAGGAATTTTATGAAGAGTCCTATAGGTTGATTAGCGAGTATGATTTACTGATAATGGTTGGTTGCATTGTTCACAGTGTGGAGGTAATCATGTGTAAGCTTTGTATGTTCAATTCTAAGTCTGTAGAGTAATATTTGTTGTTTTCGACTTGTATGTTTATAAAGACACCGAGTAGGAGATGTGTTTAGTTTCACTTGTCTGAGTTTACTATGTACGTTGGTTTCTAGGCAATGATGTTTCCATTCCTGAATTGTTTTCTTTTTAATAACATCTTCATGTGGAATAGGTATCGGGGGGTATACTGGCGGTTGGAAAAAAATGAGTTTTGTTTATTTACTTGGTAGTGTTATTTAGAATTAAAAAATGTTTAAAAATATTATGTTTATATTAGGTATGTGGAAGTGAAATTCTAAAAAAAAATAATAAATAAAAAAATAAACAAGATATGTATATTGGTTCGTGCAATTGGCGTTCGTATAAAGAAATCAACAGTTGCTATGGAGAGAGAAAATCAATAATCTTCCTTGTCTCGGTAGCGTAGATGTTACAGATGTATATTTTTATCTTGGTAGATGCAGAGCGATGCGTAGTGGTATCTGGACGAGTCCACCTCAGAACGGTTGCAACTGGAGGGGAGGGCAGGTCAGTTGCGTACCAGTTGCGAGCAAGTGAACACGTGCAGAGCTACTCGGTGACACTACAATTTGTTTCAAAATGTGCTTGTCTCCTGGTTCCAAGAGAGCATTTATAAATGACGCCTCCTAGCAGCACATTAGGAAATAAAGTGCTACATTTAAAAACACGAGAAGTAATAACCAATATCCATAGATTTATAAAAAAGGAACAATGGTCTGGGTCATATATAAAAATCTGTGGAAGGGTATCTGAGGCAACAGTTGTGTCTGGAAGCAGTTTAGGAGAGTTATTAAGGAAAGAAAAGCCATTGGTGCTAGTGCAACAACGTCCTTCTCTATGCACAGTAAACAAAGATTAAGAAGATGCACAACATCTAATTTGGACGTTTTAATTCAGAATTAGTTAGGCGAACTATGAATAATTTTTAAAACACAGAAAAACAAAGACCAACTTTGAAGAAAGTGCTTATGAAGCTAAAAATTCTACTGACTTCCAAGGCAGTGTCTGAACATTAAGAAGAGTTCTTTAGAAGCTAGGATTATTTGAAAAAAAAAAAAAAAAAAACACTAAGCGTGACAGACAAATTTTAATCGAACATCGCAAAAAGGCTTAAGTATTTACGAAATATTCGGAGATACCGAAGTGAAGTTTATATAGTTTATATGTATGAAACTTATATAAATACAGCACATACTAGACCATATGCCTGGAGTGAAATACGTTACAGGGACTCTGCAGCGATATTGAAAGGCCTACAGTTGTTTATCATGCCTGCTGGAGGAGAACAGGGTTTTGTTCCAAATGCCTATGTACTATTTAAGATCCAACAAAAGCGTGGAGATTACTACCATAGTAAGAATTACAACTTATTTTATAAGAGCTGCAAAACTGGCTTTGAGAATGAAATTTGTTTTTAGACACCTTATGCACCGCCCTCCCCTCTCGTAATCTTACGCGTGGGACGCATTGTGGTGATACGTGCACTATCCCCACCACAGTTGCTAGTCATACCTACCGCGCAGGATTCCTGCCAAGATAAAATAATACATCTGTAGCATATCTGCCTCACGTTCAAGAGGTCCCGAGTTCGAATCTCGGTCGGGGTGAGTTACCTGGATAAGGTTTTTTCCGGGGGTTTCCCTTATCCTGAAAGACGAATGTCAGGTAACTCTAAGCTCCATGGACCCTGGACACATTTGAGCATCATTTCACCCATTTCATTCACCGTCCGATGTGACTTAACGTTGGAGGACGTAAACTGCAAAAAAGGCCTCGTGGAAAATGACGCTGATAAGATGAAAGTTTTTATAGCGAAGAGTGGACATGTTATGTAATTAACGGAAACTATATATTAAGGAAGTAAGGATTTATCGATGTGCTGCAGGTAACCTGCAATGATTGACTAAGAAAGAACGTTCTAGTAAAATGTAATCCGGATGATACAATTGCTGACCTAAAGAAACTGATAACCACACAAACTGACACGAGAATGGGAAATAATTGTGCTGAAAAAAGTGGTACACAATATTCAAGGACCAATTCAAACAACAACGAAGAAAACCCTGTTACAAATGCTTGGACACCTGGAATCTATTTACAATAAATAGTCAAAAGTTTTAAGACTATTTTACAGGATGTAATGTCATCGGAAAATATTTTAAATAACAAAGCCATTAAGTACATCATTATTATTTGTTGTTTAGCTTGAAACGTGTCCCCTCATCACAAACTCTTATATAAATGGGAGAGTAAATAAAATATTAAGTAGGTGTTATGAAAATTGTATTCATTGCATTCATGTTATAGTCCCGCTGCTGGAACGGTTACCATGGATTTATCTTTGCTAATAGATACCTCTTAGATAACGCACTGATTACTCCATATGGAGTGAAAATAGTCTGTCATTTGTTATTCCTGCGAATTCCATTGGCTGAAGTGATGCGTTCATTGGTGCTTAGCACACGAACGGGAGGCCCGTCACTCATGTTTGCACTCGTCTCACCATATTCTCAGAAGTTTTACGGAGAATATCCTCGCCAATGTTACTTATTTCGGTTCGAATGCATTCCTTGAGAACATCAATTGTCCGTGGCCTATTCTTGTACACTCTATTTTTAGATACTCACACAAGAAAAAATCCGTGAGGTTATGTCAGGGGATTTGGGGGGGGGCACGAACCTTTTGAGATTATTCGATTATCAAAGAAACTGTTTACAAGTTCCATGGTGTCACTAGATGTACGGCACGTTGCTCCATCTTGCTGGAAATAACCTCTCAATTCGATATCATCCAGCTACTCCACAGATGTATTGAACATACCCATATAAACTTCAGTGTCTACAGTCGTATCAAAGAAAATGGGACCAACGATCCTGGAAAAAATAGTGTAATATAATCTCCCCATTGTGTATTATATTCTCCCAAAGTTGAACGTGTGTCCTATTATTTATTCAAAAGTTATTGCCCATTGAAATGCTTCAGGTTTATTTGGATCACACTGTACTTCACGTTAAATCTTTAGAAATCGGTTCGTTGTAAGTGCTGCCTATAAATTGCACACTCTTTACATCACATCGCAATATACAAATAAATGGTGGCAAAGCATTTCTAAAACTTCATATACTATTAGAACATTTAATTAGAGCAGTTAATACCTAGAAAATTTTATAGTATATAAATTGTGAGTTTTAACAAGGTCTATATTTTTTGCACCAATATTTTATTTGTCTTGTAGTTTTCCATTCATACAAAATTATACAACATTTAAGAGAACTTCTCAGTATTTAAGTTGATTGATAGAAATTAACCATTTCTTCACATTAGCCGTACATAGGCTAAGGTTTTTGACAGATAGAGTCAATATGAAAAATTGAACCACAGATCTCCTGGTTTTCGTCCAGTCGCTTTAACCCATTGGGCTACCATGGCCAACTTACCGTCATGTTATCAAATTCTCCATTTGACTTGTATATTTCCCCGGTATACCACTAGGGGCTCTCGCATCCGATATACATCTTTTGAGGTGACTTACTAAAGTACTTGAGTCTCAGGCTTCATTATTTAACTCTTATTATTTTAGATAATTGATGTATATCAGTATATTTACGAATATTTAAATATCTATATTTCAATATTTATTACAACACCTTAAAATGTGGTATATTAGTTTTAATTATTATAAGTATTTGTGAATAAATAAGGAATAACGAAAACATTACAATGTACTACATGGCAAAGCGAGAAAGCGTATCGGAAAAAATTCGCAATACAGAGTTGTTTACCTCAGCTTATCGTACGTACACGGCGAGTCCAGTGTATGTATACTCTGTTCAGATGTAATCATGTCTTCTGGACAGCAATGTGTCATACATCAGCAAGCGCGAGAAAACATATCATATAGACACACGCAGCTTCCAGTCGCTCTATTTGTGTTTCGTAGCTTACTGTACATTAACTTACTAATATTTCACTCTTCTAATCGACATATAAGACCCGATAAGGGACGATCACAGCGCTGGTCACTTGAAGGTCGATACGCCTCAACGCTTTCTCGAGTAATAATGGATAGTTTGTCGATGGAGAGAATGTATTGAAAATCATCTTGTCGCGCCGGGGCAAGATGTCTAACTTTAACATCAAGTTTGCTACTTAGCCTGTTTTATGTTGATATTCCGGATATACTTCCAGAATCTGAAGAAAATTGGGATAATCTTGACTAGAGAAATATTTCCAACCACCAGTGCGGAATCGAATCCGGAATCTCTCTCATAAGAGGCAGGTCATAGAGCTGTCAGAAATACTTTAAATGTACATTTTGCTGTATATTTAAAAACGATAAAGCAAGCTACAAAACTTGATACAAATATTTGAAAATAAAACCAATTACAAGGAATAAGTCGGAAACAATTAATGCCACAAGAAATTGTCGGACGCATATATAATTTTTAACGATGTCTGTAGATTGCAAGTAGTAAGTATTTGTCTATTTCTTACAGTTTAGCAGTTATACGAGCGCTGTTCAATAAAGAATGATCACATTTTTTTTGACAACGTACCTTTATTCATCCTCATAACTTTGACGGTCCTTTTCAAAATAGCCTCTTCTGAATGCGATGTACTTGTCCCAGCGTTTCTTCCAGTCTTCAAAGATATGATGGAAACCATTATTTGAGAGATCCTTCAAAATAGCCTCCGCAGCCTTCACCACTGCTTCTGATGATGAATAATGCCTCCCACGAAGGCGTTTCTTCAAGTTAGGGAATAGAAAAAGATCACATGGGGCTAAATCCGGACTATAGGGAGGGTGAGGGATGCACTTCATGTTGATTTTTGCAAGATATTCAGCAACAACATTGGCAATATACGGCCGCACATTATCGTGGTGCAGCATCCAGCCTGCTTCACGGAAATGTGGTCTTTTGCGTCTGATATGGACTTTCAATGTTTTCAGGACATCCCTGTAGTATTGTCCAGTTACTGATTTGTGTGCAGGTACAACATGCCTGATAAACCATTCCACGAATATCAAAGAATGAGATGACTATAGCTTTCTCAGCAGAAGCCACCACTTTTGCTTTTTGGGGGGTTGGTGATGAAGGAGATTTCCACACTGAGCTTTACTGTTTGCTCTCAGGATAGAAACGATGTAGCCAAGTTTCATCAGCAGTGATTACGTTTGAAAGAAACTCCGGATCTTCCTCTAACATCAACTTTAACTGAATGTTACCTCCATTGCAGCGGTAGGCGATACTGAACATGTCTGAACTTGCCTGGTTCTCACAGGCGAGAACCAGGAGTACCAACAATGAAACTACTACGGCGTGTTTCTTTCACATTAAACTAACAGAATATAATTAGATTGAATTTTAGTGCGAAAAATTATGACCATAAAAATTATGATCATTCTTTTTTGAACAGCCCTCGTACTAAATTATGCAACATTCTTTGGGAATGAAGAAGTAATAGTATTCAATTTGTGGAAAACGCAATTGGCGTATATATTGTCTTAAAAGTATCTGAAAAATGTGGTATTTTATTAAAACCGATATAGAATTTTTGGGAAAATACAAAATAACAAGAACATTTTTAAGTATAAGGTAGCTATTTTGAGATTAGGGAATTTTCTTGAAAGTTTTTCGGGCCAAATTCTGGAAGGCGCTGAAATAAGTAAATAGTTTTCTTATCTTTCAACATAGAAGTGATTTTTAATAGTTTTTGTTAACAAATTTCAAAACCAGGAAACTATCCAAGTTTAATATTCAACTGACTTTTCATTTTAAAGTTTTGCCTTTCCACACCGACACAAATAGCACATTCATGGCACACTCAAATCATTTTTCTAAAAATGACATTTTGTTTTCGGAGAATGTCAAAACGTGTTGGTTCTTTTAAAAAATCTCGATCTCCAATTTTTGAGCGGAATAAATAGGTACCTATTTTGTTCAGTATAAAGTAGTAGACAAAGTAGAAGTGACATTTTATCAGACAAATTTGACGTATAACTGTCAAGTGACTGCTATCAAATGCCAATTCCCAAGTGCTCCATGTTACGATGTCATCTAATCAAACTGAAAGCTTCCTACTTTCATTTTCCATTAATTAATAGCGATCTCTCTAGAAATGTTTTCAAACTAGGTTATACAGGTTTTGTCTATATATAGAATAGCGCTCAACTATTTATACCAGGAATCGATGTTCGTCTGTCAATGCACAAGGACAAAAGAAAAACAAGCGGCAATGCAGACTCTCCCTTTTTCAAACATGTTACGTCGATGGCGTATTAAAGGGAAGCTTTCAGGGGATTTAATAACAATAATTATTAGAGGTATTTTCCCTCCTTTCTATCCCTCCCTTCTCGAACATTAATGTATGGACACCGGGCGGGATGATTCAGGTGTAGTGACGTGGGTTTGACTCCCGTGATCACTTCTTGATCGGTAGGCTTTTTCACTTCCCCCCCCCCCCAGAGAGAATCTTAAGGTGAATCCAAAAACCATAATCGTATCCCGGAATTTGATGTTCTTTCATTTCTTTCTTTTCTTCTCATTTCAGTTCAGCTTTCACCCTGATTAGTTGTTTCAAGGATACAAATATCGGCGCTGCTGGGCTCTCTGTTACGTCTTGTCCTCCGAATTGGGTCGGGCCCCGAATCCAAGGGGATGCGCAACCCCGTAGGGTTTATAGGGAGCCCATAGCACAAGCTGCCACCGGGAGGCTTAAATCTGAAACTGATGAACAATGATATGTGATCTAACGGGATAAGAAATCATAATTAAATGGCTTTACAACATGCAATGTAGACATTGGGTATAACTTACAAGAAACATAGAATAAATAATTAGTAGTTACATAAATTTTGCAGTTCATTTTTTGAATTACAAATAATCAAACTTGCTAGTGTAATTTTAGAGAAAATAACGATAGAAACATCAACTGTAAGAATTAGACATTGCTTATTATAAATTTTATATTTAAAAATGTTACTCATGCATATAGGCATTAAATAAAACAGTCGACAAAGGGCACCATTGGTCTAACGTGAGCAATCGCGGCACCCAACGCGCGGACAGCTTTCTCATGTCTAAATGTTGATTTTGTATGTGACAAACACGTTCTTTTTAGCCTATGCTCTCTCTCACTTTAATTTGGCGGTAGTCTGTTACCATTTGGTGAGCTTTGGCAATGTTTATGGCGGTAGTTGCAGTTTTTGGGCGTCCCGAACGTTCATCGTCTCCCAAGCTCTTACTGTCACGTTTAAATTCAACTGCCCAAAATTTAACTGTGGTAAATGATGGTGCAGAGTACCCATACACAGAATCCAACTCATCTTTGATTTGCGTAGGCAAATTCGGTACTCGATTTTGTCCATTTTCATAAAATCACTCACATCAACTCACTCAAACGACTGTTACACAACAACTGAGCTTCCAAAATGGCTGAAACTTTGGTGAGTAACAGTCAACAGGCGAACAACGAAATTCACTGGCTTTTATTTACAAGTGTTGCCATCTTCATGTTGAGTTCGGAAACTTTTCAGACCACCTTGTAATTGAAGGGGTATCTAAAAAGTCAATAATTTACTTCTCAACAGACCCTAATAGCATGTTCGTTTTTAGTAGCTCGAAAACATGATCATGATACATTTCATACCGCAATATTAGCTTTAATATAGGATTTCAGAGGAGTCAAAGGCGTTCATCGTCCAAGAGAACCTAAACAGACAGTTTTGGGGAGCAATGTGTGTGTGTGTGTGTGTGTGTGTGTGTGTGTGTGTGTGTGTGTGTGTGTGTGTGTGTGTGTGTGTGTCTGTGTGTGTGTGTGTGCAAAACTAGGTCAAAAAGAGGGGGGATAGACATAAATAAAGAAACTACTAAAACAAAGTAAATGAACGTACTCTCAATTTCGTATAAACCAGAAGAAGGTTCAATAAATTAATGTTCAACCTACAAAATTGGTTACATAAACCGAAGGGGATTCCATACTAAGCCAGTACTCAGGCTGTTGTATATCAGACCCAGGCAAGGAGGGAGGGAAGAGATGGAAGTGCTCAGCGAGTGTAGAAGAACCCGGTCAATGTAAGTTCCCTAACGTGTGTTGAATATCCATCTCAGTCCAGGTTTCTTAGAACAGCCATCAGCTTCACGGATTTCGACACCGGGGGACATGCGACAACGGCGCCGCCCCTGCGACAAGAGTTACAGAGCGTTGATCCCAACACACAGCTGCACCTCACCTGCCCTTCCTCTCGCCGCCTGATCCTGAGATTACAGGTTCAAATCCAGCCCATTTCGATGATTTTTTTATTGTGCTTTAAAGTACAGTGTAGTAGATTTACTGCGAGATGTAGATTCTTGCGGAACAAAATTCCAGCACATCAAGGATGCAGACATACAGGGTCGTTAACAAACAAAATATTTAATTTCGTCCTTTGTCGACAATTTTGGTTCTACAAAGACTGGAGTAAGGATGGTGAAACGAAATGAAGGAAAGTAACGGAAAGTAAAGCAACCAACATGGTAATGTGACTATGGGAAACCGTGAAAATCCTTTGTTTATTGATTGTTCACCGGGATCGATCCCAGAAGCTCCCGGATGCGAGCTCCGAGGTTGCAATTTTAACCACCCCACTTGGCAAATGTTGCACTCAACGGCTAGATTTCGAAAACGGACAAAGCTGCATGCTGCTTTAACAAACGTAGTAAACATCATTCTTTCTTGTATGACTTTTCACATATGTAAAATTACATGGAAATTAGGAGCTTCACCAGCTACTTGCAGAGACTTTCAATTATATCTAGAGTTATTCATCATATTTTTAGAGTTATTTGAAACTATCTGGAATCCTTTTTAGAAAGTAAAAATAGTGAACGATTGTTGGTATGAGGGAATTGCTTAAAAATCGAAAAAATAGAAAATAACAGTTTTCCTCGTCAAGGATTATTTGATATCGGAGACTGGCATAGAAATTTAAAACAGAAAATAACGTATATGTATTTTATATAGTGCGATCCATATAAATCTGAACCATTCAATAAACCATAACTTTTGAACCAATAATGGGACACACGTGCAACTTTGGAAGAATATAATACACAATTGGGAGATTACATTACACTGTTTACATCTCAGAGAGAATGTTGGAGGTGTCACCCACCTGCATCTATACATGTTTACACTCGTCTCACCACGTTCTCTGAAGTTTTACGGAGAGTATCCTCGCCAATGTTACTTATTTCAGTTCGAATGGATTCCTTGAGAACATCAATTGTGCGTAGACTATTCTTGTACACTAGTTTTAGATACTCCCACAAGAAAAAATCCGGTGAGGTTATGTTAGGGGATCTGGGGGTCACAGACCTTTTGATATTATTCGATTATCAATGAAACTGGTTACAAGTTCCATGATGTCATTATATGTATGGCACGTTGCTCCATATTGCTGGAAATAACCTTTCAATTCCATATCATCCAGCTGCTCCACAAATGACTTGAAGATATTCATATAAACTTCAGTGTTTACAGTCGTACGAAGGAAGATTGTCAGCAATTGTCAGTGTTGTCAATTCTCCCAGAGTCACTGAGGCCATTAAAACAAATTTCTACATTCTACGAGATTTAAAAGGGAAATTATGGCCTGTTGAAATGGTTCAGATTTATATGGATCGCACTGTATGTGAATGGTTGTTTGGTAAGAAAAAACAGCAAACGTTTCTTATTATAATAATAGGATTAAAATACGTGACAAGAAGCTATATAAATGCAGTAACTGACTGAAAAAAGATTGCAAAATTATAGTAAATAAAAGTACAACAGTGAAGTAGGAAGGATAAATGTTTGTATACGCAATTAACGGTCATCACTTGAACTTGCAGAGAATATTGTGTGTTAAGTTTATAGATATGTTTTGTTTAATTTTTCTGTCACGTAAATAGAAGATTAGAGAAAAGGAATTGCAAAAGTTCAGAATCGAGATTTGACAGAAAAAGTGCATGCTTTGATTAATTGATGGAAATTAATAATTTCTTCACATTAGCCGTATATAGGCTAAGGTCTTTGATATATAGAGTCAACATGAAGAATTCAATGGCATGGTGCCAATGCCATGGTTCAAATCTCGGCCATGACATTGAATTTATCATGTTGACTATCTATCAAACATGCTTTGATTTTGGAAAAAAAAGAGAGGAAAAGTCCCATGTGTGTATGTGTGTGTGTGTGTGTGTGTGTGTGTGTGTGTGTGTGTGTGTGTGTGTGTGTGTGTGTGTGTGTGTGTGTGTGTGTAAAATTTCAGATAAATACAAAAGCTTGGTATTCAGTACCATATCTTCTGCGTCATTTAAGAAAATCTCTCATCCGAACTACCTTTACTTGTAAGACTTCTGAAAATGTTTGATTTTTTAAATGGCTCAAACGTCTTTCACTAAAATACTATATATTAAATAAATCATTATAAAACATCAAATTTATATCTTGAATTTTATGGAAATAGGATGGAATTTCTCCTCATTTGGAAGGAATTTTTATAACATATAAAGTTAAGCCTAGATGTAAACATACTGTATAAGAAATATATATCTATTTAAAACACACACAATATTTTAAATAACTTTTACGTATTTTAAAGTCGATATTCCTGTCGATATTCAGCTATTTCTCAAGATTTCATGGAAAATATATGTAACTTCGTGGCCAGCTTTAAGCATCCAGTTCTTTACCTTTGAATGTCACAATTACTCTTTGTAAGTACCGTAACAAAGTGTGTAACGTATCTCTTACTTCAAAGGTTTGCCTCATTTAAAATCAAATAGAACAGTAAGTCTTTGTAAGGATTGTTTGTACCTATGCCACTAATAAACGACACAGGGCAATGCTGTTCATATGAATTTAATACATATTTCTTGTGGAATTTACTGATATTATTATGCACATCTTTAACTATGGGACCATTCCCCTTGTTTACAGTCTTATTGTGATGCAGAAATATGAGAGGAATGTATTATTTGGCTCACTTAAAACGTAATATGCTCGCCATCACTGACGAGCAAATTAATTAAAAGTGTACTGAGGGACTTGTAAAGTGTGCTCACGAAAATAAGACTCACAACGAGGCAAAGTCTGCGAGATTGAGGTCTGGTTTTATTGATCCTGGCTGACTCATAGTGTTGCCTGGAGACGAGGCGACGCCCTGCTGGTAGGGGGGCGGGGGAGGACCAATCATGACGCTGCGGTAGGGGAGGACGCACTTAAATTTATTCCTATCCCAAATTGATAACACAATTTCACATTAAATTGTATCTCAGTCGCTGATTAGAATCTTCTCATTACATCGACTTGCTGAAACGAAGCTGTACTTGTTTTCTTGTGGGAATACAGGAAGTAGAAATAGTCTTCTTCTTGTTCTTCTTGTATCATCATCTCATTAATTATTATTATATTTAGATGTGTATTAATTATTTACTCTCTTGACTTATTTTCGTACATTTTCAATCTAACACGTTCCGATCATATTTTCTCTATTTCTTATCTAGGAAAGTCTTCTCTTATGTCATGTAAAATACCCTTTTCCAAATTTCACTTGTAGTATTCGACAGAATCTGTAAATGCCTGGTTAATATATTTATCGATATTTCATATACTGTTTTCCCACTTTTGTTCTGCCTTCTATGTGACATAAGGTTGTAGACGGCATGTGAGCTGAACCAATGAGTCTCCTTTATTTATTTAAATCGAGATGCCTACATTCCGTCATAGCTACGAGGAAGGCTGAAGCCACAGTCAAATTGTGGTTTGTTATATGCTGCCTTTGAAATGGCTACCTTTGCATTCCATTACGAGAAACAAGAGAATGGTAAATTAACATCTTATATTCAATAAGATTAATACAATTAAAAAAAACTAACTTATCATTATTTGAGGTAAATTGTGCGTTTTAAGACGTCTATATTTTTCTTGTAATGGGGTTTTGTTTACCTCTTATGGAAATTGTACACCACTTGTACGCTCCCCTAGTGGACACAATATAAGTTACAAAGATGAATACAGTGAATAATAAATTTCTATTTTTCTTTTGTTTTCCTCTTTGATATATCATATTTGTATAAAAAGTTGAATATATCAGGGTAAGTCAAATGAAAGCCTTAAATATTTTTTTTTAAATATTATTTGTTGCGCAGAATTGGTACAAAGTTGTATCAGTTTTCAACATAATATCCCCCACGCTCAATGCAAGTCCTTCGGCGCTTACAAAGTGCATAAACGCCATTAGAAAAGAATTCTTTTGGTAGCCCACGCAACCACTCATGTACCGCGTGGCGTACCCCTTCAACGGAACGGAACTTCTTTCCTCCCATTGCGCCTTTGAGTGGTTCAAACATATGGAAATCATCATTATTAACAGTGAAGTATTCTTCATATTTAAGTTTGATTTATGAGTCACTATGTTTACACTCAAACTTCTTACTTGTTGTTGTATAATTGAAACGTTTTCAAGATCATTCGATCTCATCCTCAGCTGTTTGGTGACTAAATGAACCTTCCTCTTCTTCCACTACTACGGAGCTCCGATCACTCTGCCATCTGGTGTTAGGGGCACTAAGGTTTAATACTTCATTTAATGCCAGGATTTCAAAATTTATAACTTTATCACGGTTTTTGTTTATGAATATTTTTTCCCAAATATCCAATTCTATGGGTGTACTTAAAGATTTTAACAGTTTAATGTTGTGGCCAATGTTGTGGTTTTCTGTCCAAAAATGGTGTGAAACTGCAGATTTTTCTGTTTGTTTCAACTTAATGTTCCTCTGGTGTTCTTTTTGCCTGGTTAACAAGTTTCTCTTAGTTTTTCCTATGTAGCTTTTTTCACAGGTTTCACAATTAATCTGATAAATTCCTGATTTCAAATTGCTGGACTTTATCAGATTAATTGTGAAACCTGTGAAAAAAGCTACATAGGAAAAACTAAGAGAAACTTGTTAACCAGGCAAAAGAACACCAGAGGAACATTAAGTTGAAACAAACAGAAAAATCTGCAGTTTCACACCATTTTTGGACAGAAAACCACAACATTGGCCACAACATTAAACTGTTAAAATCTTTAAGTACACCCATAGAATTGGATATTTGGGAAAAAATATTCATAAACAAAAACCGTGATAAAGTTATAAATTTTGAAATCCCGGCATTAAATGAAGTATTTAAACTTAGTGCCCCTAACACCAGATGGCAGAGTGATCGGAGCTCCGCAGTAGTGGAAGAACAGGAAGGTTCATTTAGTCAGCAAACAGCTGAGGATGAGATCGAATGATCTTGAAAAGGTTTCAATTATACAACAACAAGTAAGTGAAGTTTCAGTGTAAACATAGTGACTCATAAATCAAATTTAAATATGGAAATCACTTTGGGCAAGGTCTAGTGAGTATGATGGACGAGGAAGACACTCAAAATACAGGTCTGTGACTGTTGCAACTGTTGTACGGGCAGTGTGGGGGCCTTGCATTGTCATGTTGCAAAAAGTACACCTGTTGATAGCAATCCACGTCGCTTTGATTTGATTGCAGGTTCCAGATAATATTTTAGGAGATCTGTGTATGATGTACTGGTGACAGTGGTCCCTCTAGGCATGTAATGCTCCAAAATGACGCCTTTTTCATCCCAAAAGAGAGTCAGCATAACCTTCCCTGCTGAGGGTTCTGTTCGGAACTTCTTAGGTTTTGGTGATGAGGGATGTAGCCATTCCTTGCTCGCTCTCTTCGTTTCCGGTTGGTGGAAGTGAACCCAGGTTTCGTCCCCAGTAACGATTCTTGCAAGGAAGCCATCACCTTCCCGTTCAAAGCGTATCAACACGTCGTTCTCTCATTTCAGGAGTCAGCTGCCGTGGCACCATCTTGCAGACACTTTGTGAAACTGGAGCACATCATGCACAATGTGGTGTGCTGACCCATGACTAATCTCTAAACATGCTGCAATGTCATTCAGTGTCACTCGGCGGTTTTCCTTCACTGTGGCATCAACTGTTACAATGTTCTGTGGAGCTACAACTCGTTGTGCCTGACCTGGACGTGGATGATCTTCCACTGAAGTCACACCATTTGCGAACTTCCTACTCTATTCGTGGACTTGCTGTTGTGACAAACATGCATCACCCTACTGAACCTTCATTACTCGATGAATTTCAACAGGGTTCACACCTTAACTACGAAAAACCGAATAACAGAACGCTATTCTTCGCTGGTGCAAGTCGCAAGTGCGGCGGCCATATTTATACTGATACTGCGACGATATTTGTGCATCTGCACTATGCTGCCACCTACAGGCCATTCTGCACGCTCTTTGTAGCACGCTTACCAACTTACAGGTTAACGGCGCGAAATTTCAAAGTTTTCATTTCACTCACCCTCGTAGATGGACAAATGAGAAAGTGATTAAGAAAATGTGTTGTGTGTGATTATTGTTAGACGTTGTCCCCGTAGGGGAGGGGATCCGTCCCCTTCAGCTGCCGTGGTGCGGGCGCTGCGGACCCTTAGCACTCGTGGTACTTCTGACGTTACCAGAGGAACCTCGGGCCGAAAATCTGAGCCCCTCCCTCCGGGAGCTGTTCGGATTGGGTTGGTCTCGAGGGGGCAGTGTGTTTCCGATACGCGTGGGAATCGAGTACGTCTCCAGATGGGGTTGAGGGAAGCCATTAATATTCCCGGGTACTAGCCTGCAGAGCTAGTAGAAGGTGTGCTAGATCGCCAGGCGGCCCCACTGAGGTCATATCGGTAGTCTTCACCTTTGGTGTTGGCGCGCGTAAGTGGCGTATCCACTTCCATCCCGTCTTGGGTCCTTGGACCAGATGGGGGGCCCTTGTTTGTAACCCAGGTCTTGCCCTATGGAAAGCCCCACGGAGGACGCCGAGCGCCCTTTGGGACAGTTTTAAGAGGCCCGGGTCTTGGTCCTACGGGTCCAGGACTGATGGGAGTAGACCCTCTGGACTCAAGTGTTAGACATTGTGCTCAGCGGAGGGGAGGCGTTTAAGACTCCAGGTATTGCCCTATGGAAAGAGCTCCGGAGTATCCATCGCTCCCGGGTAGAAGGAGGCCCGGGTCCTCGGTCCTACGGATCCAGGACTAATGGGAGTAGAACCTCTGCACTTAACTGTTATTATATACTTCCCGTAGGGGAGGGGATACGTCCCCTTCAGCTGCCGTGGTGCGGGCGCTGCGGACCCCTAGCACTCGTGGTACCTCTGACGTTACTAGAGGAATCTCGGGCCGAACATTCGAGCCCTTCCCTGATAGGGAGTTGTTCGGATTGGGTTGGACTCGTGGGGGCAGTGGTTCCCGAAACCCGTGGGAATCGGGTACGTCTCCGGACGGGATTGAGGGAAGCCATATTCCCGCGTACTAGCCAGCATAGCTATTAGAAGGTGTGGTAGATCACCAGGCGGCCCCACCGAGGTTGTTCGGTAGCCTTCCCATTTGGGCTCGGCGCGCGTAAGTGGCGTATCCACTTCCATTCCGTCTTGAGTCAACAGGACCAGATGGGGGGGGCCTTGTTAGTCTCTAGGTCTTGCCCTATGGAAAGCCCCACGGAGCACGCCGGGCGCCCTTTTAGGACAGCTCGGTAACATTTACCTAAATGTAATTATAATCAAAATCGTTAGAGGCATTTTTCACTAAATTAAAATCAAGAAAATCTTTGGCCCAGCTCTTTGGTTGGGGGTAGCGTCTACCTCACATTCCCGAGTTGGAATCTCCGTTAGGGTGAGTAATCTGTATAAACTTTTTCCGGAGTATTTCCTTATCCTGAAAGATGAATATCTTAACTCTAAGCTCCATGGACCCTGGATTCATTTAAGCATCATTTCAGCCATTTCATTTATAGGCCGATATCACTTAAGTTGGAGGACGTTAATTTAAAAATAATCATTTATTATTAGCTTATTAGCGTTTTTAAAATTTCCTTACCACTTCACTAGACTAGCTGAACACTGTTAGAGTTTCCCCAAGTACTTTTCTTCTGATTCTGCCTCCAATAACTGCAGTCGGCACGTATTTCCTTCTCCATATAGTTTGTTCCTCACACCGCCTCCAGTAACTACAGTCCGTTAGCCTCTTCCTCTGGCACGTTATATATTACTTCCAACAGGCGCCCCAGCAGTGGTAGACACATTCTCACCATCAACATTGATCTCACCCCTCCTTCCCTTTCTCTCCCTCTTCTATACTTCTTCAGTAGTGTCTGTAGCTCTCTCCTTTAAGGCCTCTAGGTTAAATTCTTCTTCTTTCAGCCAACATAATCTAATATCTTCTGTATACTGTCTCATTTAATTCTTCTTCTTCTCCCATCTATTTTCCACTATTATACGAGGCATATTTTTTAAATCAGTATCGTTTTGGAATTAAAAAAAGACGTGCATAGATATTGCAATAATTTTGCTTTTACATGAAAGCCTGTACCTTAATCTACTTTTATACATAATTTCCATTAATATTGAGGCACTTGTCATAACGTGGCACCAGTTTTTGAATACCCTCCTCATAAAATTCTGCCACCTGACGTGTTAACCACTGTATCACAACTGTTTTGACTTCGTTATCGTCTTGAAGACGCTGACCGCCCAGATGTTTCTTCAAGTGCAGGAACAAATGGTAGTCGCTGGGCGCCAGATCAGGGATGTATGGAGGATGATTTAGAGGTTCCCATTGAAAAGATTTGATGAGATCTTGGACCCGATTAACCACATGTGGACGGGCATTGCCATGCAGCAAAACGATACCATTACTCAACTTGCCACGTCTTTTGTTCTGGATTGCACGGCGCAGATTGTTCAATGTCTCACAATAAGACGCTGCATTGATTGTCTCATTACGAGGCAGAAATGCCACTAGCAATACTCCTTTATTGTCCCAAAAAACTGTGCACATGATTTTACGGGCAGAAATTGTTTGCTTAAACTTCACTTTTGTGGGTGATGATGAATGTCGCCATTCCATGGATTGTTGTTTCGATTCTGGTGTGACGTAGGCCACCCATGTTTCGTCACCAGTAACAATTCGGTCTAAACAATCTTCACTTTCATTGTGGTACCGCTCAAGGAAAGTCAATGCACTGCCTAAACGTTGGGTTTTGTGCAAATCCGTCAACATTTTCGGAACCTAACGTGAACCGAATTTCCAGTACTTCAAGTTCTCGGTCACAATGCGATACAAAACACTACGAGAATATTGAGGAAAATAGTCGCACAATGATGAAATTGTAAAGCGTCTATATCCTCTCACCTTTTCGTCCACTTTCTGCATCAAATCTTCAGTAATGACTGAAGGACGCCCACTCTGTTCTTCATCATGCACATTTGTGCGGTCATCTTTAAATGCTCTCACCCATTTCCTTACCATTGCATCACTCATAATGTTTTGTCCGTAAACTTCACAGATCTCACGATGAATATCGATCGGCTTTACGCCTTTAGCACTAAGAAATCGTATAACAGCCCGTACTTCACAATCGGCGGGACTCACGATTGTCGGAGGCATCTTAAACGCTCAGTAACCAACGTATACAATGAAGAATCAGACTGTTATAGCATCAGTACGTAGACAAGAGATGTACGTAACCAGCGCGCATGCGCGGAACGCCGACCGTGGCGCTGCGGCGGCGGAATCAGAAAACGGTACTGACTTAAAAAATATGCCTCGTACTTAGACTTTCATTATATTATTCTCTTAAACTCCTATATTTTCAATTTGTAATCTAATACGTTCCGATATTATTTTCTCTATTTCTTCTCTTGGCAAGCCTTCTCTTAGAACATGTAAAATGCCCTTTTTCAAACAGTAGCGTAGATGATAGCGTATCTGTCTCACGTTCAAGAAGTTCTGAGTTGAAATCTCGGTCTGGGTAGTTACCTGAATAAGATTTGCCCGGGGTTTCCCTTATCCTAAAAGACGAATGTTGGGTAACTATTAACTGCATGGACCCTTGGCTCATTTTAGCATCATTTCACCCATTTCATTCAACGTCCGATATGACTTAACGTTGAAGGACACAAATTTACAAAGATGCCCTTGTCCAAGCATTGTATTATTAGACAGAATCAGTAAATGCTTGGTTAATGTGTGTTTCTCAATGTTCATGTACTATTTTCTCCGCCTTCTAATAAATGTTGATTATATTTTCTGCATTTCAAAGCGTGTTCCACTGCATCACAGACTTGACTCCGTGTCTTATTTACTCGCTTCTACTAGCTTTCATCTAAACGTTGAAGACCATTTAACCTTAATCTTCCTTGAATTAACTCTTTTACCTTGTCCATGTCATTCCATAATTGTTGCCATTTTTGTTTTAGCCTATCTTTAATGTCCAATTAAATACTTTTTTATTTATCCAGATTTATGAACCCTATTTTACACAGTGGTATATTAGGGTTAGAGTTGATACATAAAAATACACAATTTTAACAAAAATATTTTAAATACTAGAAGGAAGAAAATATGTTATAATCTGATGCATATTAATTTAAACTATTTCAGTCGTTTAAGCACTGAGTTTATAAACATCATGAAGTACTTATACTGCTTTGACTTCATTAGCAAAGATATGAGCGGAGCAGAAAATTCAGTTCCTAGAGAGTCTAGCTTGAATATTAATTCTTGTCTTTCTCTCCAGAAAATGGGACAACAGAAAAGGAGATGAACCACAGTTTGAAATTCTTCACCACACATGCACTCGGGGTTGGATGTTAAGTGAAAGCGTGATAAGTATTCACCAAATTTACCATGTCCACTTAAAAATTGTGTCAAAACAAAATTTGGTACAAGAGTTTCACATTTTCCTCTGTCATATACACTAGGGAAAAATAATGTTTTTGTTAAACTTCCATTTGGAGTTGTTAGCCATTGTTGGTTCCATTCTTCAAGAATATGTTGATGTATTATTCTCCTTACAGTAGAAATAGGACATAAAGTGTATGTGACAGGAAGATTGGATTCTGCAGCCTTCTTAGCCAAGCAATCAGCTCTCTCGTTACCTAAAATTCCACTGTGTCCTTTAAGCCATCCCATGCAAATATGTCCTGGATGGTTTTGAAGTACGGTTCTGATTTCATGTGCTAATGAATTTAAGTTGTATTTATCATTAATAGAGAGCAGAGCTGATTGTGAATCACTAAGAATACGGGCACTGTTCCCATTAACAGTACACCATTTTATAGCTTCTTTAATTGCTAAGAGCTCCGACTGGAATATAGAACATTCAGGTGACAATTTAAACATGGAGTGAGTTAGTTCTGTTTTGTTTTCATAAACAACAAAAGCACATCTCACTGCGGGTATATTATCTCCAAATTGGTAACGCGAACCGTCTGTATATATGTAATAATCATGAAAATTACATATTTCCTTTAAACAGGTTCCAAAACTTGATGGGTGTCCTGCTGTGGTAGGATGCTCCGGGATTTGTAGTTTTAAGTGAGACAGATAAGACGCGCATTCACGTTCATGTCTTAAATTCGTAATAGTTGCTGTTGATAAACCAGTGAGAGCCAAAGGTTCGATGTTAGCTATAATCTGAGCTGCATCAGTGGAGATTGTACGATATCCTCGAATTATGCGAAGGAGGAATCCCCTTTGAATTTGTGCAAGTTTTTTAACTGCCCATTTTTTATTAAGAACCTCTGGAATGCAGATACACCATACAAAATTAGGGGCACTACAGCACTTTTATATATAATTTTAAAAATACTAGAATTCAGACCCCAGGTGGGTCTTGTTGCGATATTCAATTTTCGAATAAACATTATGTCCGTATAACATTCATACGGACGGACCTGTTTCTAGTGGGGTAGGATGTGTATTTCGATGAAATCTTCGTACCCAATTTCTCTGTTACCATAGATAAAAGTGGCATATAAAGTAAAATTATTATATTCTGACAATAGGATCACGTGAATTAAATACAATATTATATGTTCCACAAAATGTACTATGTGTATTAATGTTCAGTATAAGACATACCACAGTAAATGAGAAACAATTAACCATACTTTTACATAAAATTCGATAAATGTATTTTATTTGTAATACCTTTTCTTGAATACTCTATTATGTTCAGTCGACCAAGCCATTGGTAAAGGCTTTGAACGCAAGAGATTCAAGAAAATAAATCGTTTTAAGAGTACATAGGCCAAACATTGAAAGTGACTTTGAATCGTTACTGTTCGAGAAAGTTCGCCATTTGTATTCTGGTAAGTTCTAGAATATCATTAATGTGTCGCTCTAACAACAAAAGACTATAAAAAGATGGCAGAAAACCTATGCGAATTAATTGCGAGAGAGGGAAGTGCTTATTTGTGGTAAAATTGTGACATAAATTTCTGTTTTCTTTAACTAACGTCCTTAGCGTATAGTTATATCGGATTAACGGTGAAGTGATGTAACAGTTAACCATAATTGTACAGATAATTTTATACATGGGTCATTCAAAAATTAGTGGCAACACTGCCTGCATTTGGCGCTGTCAGCGATAAATCATGTAAGCTGATAATTATGAAAAAATAAGAGCATCTAATGTTTGTTAGCTGTGAGTTTGAAGACAATAATGTTTAATTGTAAAGTTCTGCCGCCCGTTCTCCAACTCTGACATTCCTCGAGAGGGGGGGGGGGGGGGGTAGACTGTTGCCAGTTCTTTAGCGGGAATTTCAAGCATTTGCATATTTCACGAACCAGTAGCCATATTATTATAATAGAGACAATAACAGGACTTGCGAACACTAAAAATCTCTATTCACGCACGCACAAAATAGCAAAGAAAGTTCACCAGCGCAAGCAACTGAAGCCACGTGGTCCACACAAAACCTGGCAACACAAAGTTGGATTCGGAAGCCACGCCTAGCAGCGACAATGCTGATTGGCGCTAGCAGACAGTTTTAACGTCCTGACCACGACACCGGATGCACAGACTCCCAGTACTACCAACAGAAGCAGTTAGTGTGCGTAAAAGGTGTGAACGAAATATTCGAATAGAGTGATATAATGAATATCTCCACTGGATAATGAAATTCCAAATTGGATTTCAGTAAGATTTCAGTCTCCAGTGTTTTAAGTGATTTCAGTCTCCCGATTTTTAAAAAGGGAGACCGAACTGAATGTGACAATTATAGAGGTTACAAGATCTATGCAAAAATCACAACACAAAGAATTGCTCCAATCTCAGAAACTAAATTGCATGATTCACAAAATGTTTTTAGAAAAGGGCGTTCCTGCAATGTTTGTATTTTCATAATAACACAGATTATGGTGAAACGACGAGAATATAATCTACCAACTCTAATAGGTTTTATAGACTATGTAAAAGCTTTTAATAAAGTTAAAAGAAATAATCTATTGGAAATAATGATTAAAATGGATTTCCTCAACATTTAGTAGGAACAGTACAAAGTATATATATATATATATATATATATATATATATATATATACAAAATTTAAATTGGAGAAATCCATAGAAAGAGATAACCTAGTAGAGATTAATTTAAGACTAAGACAGGGGTGTCCAGTGTCACCTACCCTATTTAATATATATATATATATATATATATATATATATATATATATATATATATATATATATATTAATGATGGCAAACTATGCTCAGAACACATTTTAAAATAAACGGGAGAAATGTTGACACATTGCTGTTTGCTGATGACCAGATTTTAATTGCGGAGACGGAAGATAACTTACAAAGAGCCATACATGAATTAAATAATATTACAAGAGAATATAATCTTAAAAATTTCATATGAAAAACAAAAATAATGGCTTTTATAGAAACGAACCATTTGAGAGCAACAATTTTCATAAATGATAAGCCCATCCAACAACAAAGTTATTTTAATTATCTTGGCTATACTGTGTCATATACCAGTAATAGAGATATACAAAACAAAATAAACAAATTCCAAACAATATGTGGCACAATAAAAAGAACTTTTTAAAATTGTAATCGTCAAACTTTGTTAAAACTGTATAAAATAATGGCGATCCCAACCCTGCTTTATGTTTGTGAAAACTGGGTCTTGACTATCTCACAACAGAAGAAAGTGCAGGCTGCTGAGATGAAATTTCTGAGACAGGTGGCAGGTTATAGACTCATAGACAGGAAAAGAAACGAGGATATTAGAAGAGAATTGGAAATTCAGGGTCTAAATGAAACAATCATTGCATACAGGCAAAAATGGCAAGATCATGTGCAGAGAATGACCGAAGACCGTACACCACAAATAGTATACAAGTATAAACCTGTAGGTAGAAGAAATGTTGGCAGGCCACGAATGAGATGGTCCGATCAATTTCCTTGAAGTCGGAACGGGCCACAAGGCTTATACCGTGATGATGATGATGTTTTAAAGTTTATTTAGTCCTATATTTTCATTCTAAAGATAATTTTGAGGTAATGTTTTCAATTACTCATTACTGTATGTTGGTAGAGTCTGTCTAGTGAACGCGTGTGCAGTTTGCCCCTCAAAGGAAACTACCCTCCCGCCCACTAATGCCCGTCATAAATCTATCTCCACACTTCAGAAATGGAACACTGTCGTTGAGGACCAATAGCAGCCCTGATTTTCTCGAAGTACCAGTCGCATGTCTACTCAAAGGTGGAGTCTCAGTTGCCAAAGTTCTAACTTCCAGTTGATCTGTTTCATTACGTTAAGAAATTCGTTGTATGTCACGATGTGGAGACCATGGGAGGGAAATGCAGTGGTAAATGTAGCTAAATGTAGTAGCTAAATTTCAGTCACGTGAAAATAATCAAAGTGAAGACAATAATGTGAATAACTGGGCCGAGTTATGTTACTGGAAAAGCCTAAAAAAACAAAGTTATAACGGAAAATGTTTCTAAGCAAATTCAAGCGCTTGTTTTGAACACATAAATATGTTGTGCAAAATAATCTTGGTAAGGGATCGTGCAATGAACCTGATGATAAATTCTGGGTATTCAAGAAATACAGTAAGAAATATTGGACGAAAGGAATACCAAAAACGCCGATCAAGTGCGAAAACAAAAGGAAACGTTGCTCTAAAGTAGATAATTTAACATGCTCTTTAATTCGTCGAGAAATTTATAGATTCTATGCAAAAGGGAGAGCGCCCACCTTAGATGAATTGGTTGCACATTTGCAAGAAATTTGTGATTTTTCTTATGGGCACTGCACTTTGCGCGGTCTCCTAAAGGAGCTGGGTTTCAAATACCGCACTTTGAATAAGTTAAGGGTTATTATGGAATCCAGTAGAACTGTGTCCTGGCTATATATATCGTCAAAACTAAGGAAGTTTCGCAGTAATGGACATAAGAATTATTTAGACGAAACCTCGTACGATACCCATGACGTATCAAGAAAGGTGGCAACCTTACAGAAAGATCTGGGAGGAGGGCCGATGTTGTAAAACGATAATAAGGGTTTGTCAAAGGCAGCGGCCGACGTGCACATGAGTTAACTAAACAGACTCTACTACTAACTTTCTCCCTCTGCCTCCTGCAGCCACAAAACGTCAGAGCCGGAGATCCAGCGACTGTTATCTTTAGTGCTCTAAATATCTTTAATGATTGCAAAAGAAAATGCTTCATTAAAATTCAGTTTGCAAGAGGTATCAAAGCTCGACAATTCGATACAGAATTATTGGAATCTTGTAGTAGACAGGCTTCTTGTAGACCAACTGTGCGTCGTAAATGTCCAAATCTCTTGAATTCTCATCTCACTGTGTTACACGATGGTGCGTGCTCTCATACGTATACCCCTGTTAATTTACTTCGCAGATGGAAATGGGGAATTCTGGAGCATCCTCCAGAAATGAAATTACCCTTAGAGGAGTTCGCTTTAGAACCAGACAGGCAACTATAGCAGCAGTAGAGCAGCCTGTTCGAATATTAGGAAAACAAGACGCTGTGTATGGCATCCGTCGGCTGCCTGATGTCTGGATGCGAGTTCTTCATATTGGAGAAGATTACTTCTAAGCACTGCAATAATGTGACAGCTCCAAACATATTTCATTTGTTATTAATTCAATTGTTGTCACTAATTATTGAATTACCTATGTATATTGTGACTTTGTGGGTTCGTAGAATTAAAATACCGAGTTTCAGATATTCCAAATGTTCTTTATTTGCGTAGAAAGACACACCGTAGCAGCGGAATTACATCACATATCACAATCTACAGCACCAAGGTAGATGACAATAACAAACAGCTCTCATTGCAACACCAAAACAGCTGACTATCGTTTTACAAACTGTAACTCTCAGCTGTTCTCTGCTTACTCACCCTGTTTACAACTCATCACTTCCTTAAATACCTCCTGATATTTCTAGATTATTCGAAAATAAACCAGAACCCGAACAGTCTCTATCAGTCAAGAAGTAAGTAGAAATTTCCATTTATCTCAGTTTGTTTCGGCAGAACTTTATCTGCATGCAATTTTTGCCGGCTCTTGGTTTTCACACTGCCCGCCTATCAGTTCCTTTTGTGTAAATAATCCGCGCGATCGTAGATACGAGTTCGCGAAACTATGTATTGTCGCGAGACTCTTGTTATTTGTCGAGAGAGATAGAAGCGGGGAGTGAAAGAGACAGCGCCCAAGCCACGCCCGCGGACCGACTAGCACTGAACACTTGCCGAGAGTGAAAGAGCAACAGAGGGAGAAAGAGACGGAGATAGTCTGAACGTTCTCGCTCCACCACGAAACTCCGTGAAGCTTCGTGAGCTTTCGAGAACCTTCGCAAACCTTCGAGAAACAGCAGCTCGTGTATAAATGAAGCTGAGCTGAGCTGGAGCCTGCTAGTCAGTGGAGTTGAAGCTGTGTAGTGTCGGCAGGAAGCTGCTAGAGAGTTGTCAATTGTCAGTTTTCATGTTGTGTGGACATTTCAACTGTACCGAGTTGCAAGTTGAGAGTTGATAATCGTGTAGTGATTTGAAGGTGATTTCTTTTGATTGTTTACGTGTGGTGAAGCCACCAGAGACTGTGTTGGTGTATGTTACGTCATCGTGCTACAGAGGGCTGTACAAACTGTCTTTCTACAGAAATAAAACAGCATTTTGAATTTCTGCAAACTAGACTTTTTATTTTACAAACCCACAAAGTCGTATTTTATTTGTATTACTTTTATTTGAAATGAATAATATTATGGCGAATCCGCGTGCAGTCGGCCAAGACATCGATAAAGACTTTGAGATAGGTATAGAGATTCGTGGAAAGAAGTAACTGATAAGTACATGTACCAAATATTGGAGGCTTCGAGTGGAACTCTGGAATATCACATTAATGTGTCAATCTAACAAAGAAATGTAAAAAAGAAGGCGGGAAACCAATGTGGATTAGTTTCGAGAGAGTTACAAGTTCCTACTTCTGATAAAATTGCGATGTACAATTTCTATTTCTTTTTTTCATTTTAGTTAACCTCCACCAAAGTAGATCTTGTTTTTTTCTTTGTAATTTACGTCCTCCAACGTTAAGTCATATCGGACGACGAATGGAATGAGTGAAATGATGCTCAAATGAGCCCGGGGTTCTTGGAGCTTAGAGTTACCCGACATTCGTCTTCCAGGATAAGGGAAAACCCCGGAAAAATAACTTTATCCAGGTAAGCCGCTCTGACCGAGATTGGAACTCGGGACCTCTTGAACGTGAGGCAGACATGCTACCACCACGCTACCGAGGCGGGCAAAGTAGATGAAATGGGTGAAATGATGCTCAAATGAGCCAAGGTTTCATAGAGTTACCCAACATTCACTTTTCAGTATAAAGGAAAACCCCGCAATTTCTTTGCCTAAATTGAAGGACTTATTTTTATATAAAAAGAGCATTAAAACTACATTTCTGGAGAAGCTGTCTTTAAACTCCTCAAAACTCTACTATACCTCTCTTGATGTTTTATTTTACTTCTGGTTAGACATTTAATTGTAAAGCTTTCACACTTCTTGTAATTCCCTTGGCAGTAAATGTGTATTTAACCCTTTCATTGTTGAATATCTAAGAGTTCCGAGGAACTTTAGCGTAAAGTGGTACTTTTCAGCTCTTTGCTCAAGTTGTGGCTTTATTTGTTCAAGGAGTTTCTCTCTCTTTCAGCGGATCGAAGCGCACCAGGCTGAATTTTGCGGCTTTGCTAGACCTATCGGAAGCATTAATTGCTGAATGCTTGCTGTCTGGGTGTGCTTATCTCTTAATGGACTTTCAATGGGCGTGGCAATAGCAAACACAATATTATCAATTGCAATGAACTTGGCATCATTACACTTTTCAGTACTAAAGAACATACATATATCCTTTGAAATACTCATATTTTATGGTCGTTTTCTTTAATTAAAATTAATTTCTTTAACTCTCGTAAGGAAGTCTATATGCTCGAAATTGTATTGAATGTCTGAATTAATGGTTTTAGCTACATTTTTTGGCTTTTATTTTGTTTACACATTTGATTTTGGACTATTTTCGTGATGAAATGCTGGAGTTTGTATGCATTTTATACAGCTATTGTTATGCTTCAGTATAACGATAAATATGTTATACAAATGATTCTACTGATTCTATTACTTTTGTAATTTGTTCACATGGATCAGACACTTTACCTAGCTCTCTTGCGTATCTCAACAGCCTTCGACCTCAAATACAGTTTACCATGGAAGTGGAGAAGGATGGAACTCTTCCATTCCTGGACATTCTTGTTTCAAATAACAGCAACGGTACACTGGAGCATGCTGTATACCACAAGCCTACACACGCCGATCTCTATCTGAACGCACATAGTTTCCATCATAAGTCTCAACACCTGGGAGTTCTAAATACACTGGCCCACAGAGCTTTGTCTATCTCTGATCCCAGCCACTTAAAACAGGAATTACAGCACCTGAGACTCACACTCCGTCAAAACGGCTACTCCGAATATGACGTTGAAGCCTCCATCACTAATGCCCGATTTCACCAACAAATGTTAAAATCGACGTTAACAAATGTAACGTAACAATTGTCACAGCGCTAAAACTAATGTTAAATTTCTTGCATTTCACCAACCTGTTTTCTTAAAATGTTAACAAACCTGTGTTAACGCCAAGAAACTTGTAAATATCACAGTTATAGAAGGCTATGGATGATTTTCTGAACGTACTCCAATGCGCTTTTGTTTTCATTTTCGTCTGCACAAATGGCGGATGAACAAAATCATAAATAAAGCTGTGAGACAAATTTCTCATCGACGGAAAAAGAATTGTTAATTGAAATGGTGATGAAGTGTAAGGATATCGTGGAAAATAAGAGGACGGATGCAGTGAATGTAAAAGAGAAAGATGTCGCGAGGAAAATATTGGAAACGAATTTAATTCAAATGCATGTGTCACTACTACAAGCACCAAACAACTTGTCAGTATTACGTAAATTTAAAACGAGGTGCGAAGAAGGGCAAGTGACTTGAACGTTTCAAGACGGGAGGTGCACAATGTATTATCCACATAATTCAGTGAATTATAAAATCGCAAGGTCATTGATACTTGAAGCAAAGGCGAGATCGCCATATTCCTTTCGATGCATGTCCTAACCTCTCTTGTACTTCCGCAGTAAACTTCATAGCAACATGTTTCGACAGTCTATACCTCCGTAAAACAATTTTCTTCGGATAGTTCCTCAAAATCATTTCTCCTCATAGGCCATACTCTCTTATGAATTCCATTTAGACGGTCTTAAATATAGAAAATCGACAGCAACAGGTGAGTTCATGCTCGCCATCTTGACTATTTACAATTGTTAAGGACTTAACATTAGAAATTCGGCTTGTTAGTTTAACATCAGATTTAACACGAGTGTTACGCTAACACTTGTTGGTGAAATGCAATTTTTGTTTTAACTATTGCTAAACTCGTGTTAAGTCTTAACATTTGTTGGTGGAATCTGGCATAAAGCTAGGAAAGGGAAACCTGTAATACAGCAAGCAACAGATAAGCCTACCGATACAGCCTGCATCCCGTTTACCGGCAATCTATCCGGCAGAATCAGCAGAATTCTCGCCAAATACAACTTCAGTACCATCCACAAGCCACCTCCAAAGATTAAACATCTGCTGAGACCGGTGAAAGACAAACTGGGCTTCCAAGTTCTGGGAGTGCACCGCATTCCCTGTGAATGTGGGACACCGTATATAGGACAAACCAGAAGGACCATCGCTACCAGAATAAACTAACATGAACGGAGCATTCGTTTAATGCAACATGAGAAGTCTGGGCTGGCAGAGCATTGCTTTGATAACGACCATAGAGTCAATTTTCGGGAGACGACCATCTTGGCAAAATGCAACAGTTACTGGGAGCGGAGAATTAAGGAGGCTTTGGCCATTTCCTCCGAGAGAAGCACGCTTAATCGTGATGCTGGATTTCAGTTCAGCTCCTCTTGGAAACCAGCCTTAAAATGGAAATCCGTCGATTTAAGAAGCAAAGATCAATACAGAAATGATAATCAAGTTAACTAGTTACGTTTCTTTGGCACAATTTTCTATACTCACGCCATCTCCTGTCCTGGCATTTAATTTACTGAAAACAGTCTTTTGTTCAGTAATGCGAATTTTGATAGTGTTTTGTCTTTGTTTATATTTTTTTGATATACAGTGATTCATTTGAGGTTTTAACATTTAATAAATATCCTGATGATGGGAGAGATGCACACTCCCGAAACGTCGATTTCTAATCTTCTTTTCACCTGGCTTGCTTCCCGAGAACAGCTTGAGCAGAATCTAGTGGCTTTAAATGGTTGCAGAACAAAAGAAAGAGGATGTGTACGGCAACACTCTAACGAACTTATCGGTAAACTTGGACAAATGATTAAGTATACTGTCTCAAATCGTACGTAAAACATTCACATAGGATAACTAGGGTTTGCATGACGGTGGCTGGACACTCATAAGTGAGTAATACTTAGCTGGTCTGAAAAATTTCCGACCTAATAAAGATACAAGAAATTTTTTCAGAATTTTTTTTTTTCAACATAGTCTCCTTGTAACTCTACACACTTCTCCCAGCGATGCTCCCATCTCTGTAACCCGTCCAAATAGTACTCGGCGTTTTTCAACATAGTCTCCTTGTAACTCTACACACTTCTCCCAGCGATGCTCCCATCTCTGTAACACGTCCAAATAGTACTCGGCGTTGTTCAACATAGTCTCCTTGTAACTCTACACACTTCTCCCAGCGATGCTCCCATCTCTGTAACCCGTCCAAATAGTACTCGGCGTTTTTCAACATAGTCTTCTTGTAACTCTACACACTTCTCACAGCGATGCTCCCATCTCTGTAACCCGTCCAAATAGTACTCGGCGTTTTTCAACATAGTCTCCTTGTAACTCTACACACTTCTCCCAGCGATGCTCCCATCTCTGTAACCCGTCCAAATAGTACTCGGCGTTGTTCAACATAGTCTCCTTGTAACTCTACACACTTCTCACAGCGATGCTCCCATCTCTGTAACCCGTCCAAATAGTACTCGGCGTTGTTCAACATAGTCTCCTTGTAACTCTACACACTTCTCCCAGCGATACTCCCATCTCTGTAACCCGTCCAAATAGTACTCGGCGTTTTTCAACATAGTCTCCTTGTAACTCTACACACTTCTCCCAGCAATGCTCCCATCTCTGTAACCCGTCCAAATAGTACTCGGCGTTGTTCAACATAGTCTCCTTGTAACTCTACACACTTCTCCCAGTGATGCTCCCATCTCTGTAACACGTCCAAATAGTACTCGGCGTTGTTCAACATAGTCTCCTTGTAACTCTACACACTTCTCCCAGCGATGCTCCCATCTCTGTAACACGTCCAAATAGTACTCGGCGTTGTTCAACATAGTCTCCTTGTAACTCTACACACTTCTCCCAGCGATGCTCCCATCTCTGTAACCCGTCCAAATAGTACTCGGCGTTTTTCAACATAGTCTTCTTGTAACTCTACACACTTCTCACAGCGATGCTCCCATCTCTGTAACCCGTCCAAATAGTACTCGGCGTTTTTCAACATAGTCTCCTTGTAACTCTACACACTTCTCCCAGCGATGCTCCCATCTCTGTAACCCGTCCAAATAGTACTCGGCGTTGTTCAACATAGTCTCCTTGTAACTCTACACACTTCTCACAGCGACGCTCCCATCTCTGTAACCCGTCCAAATAGTACTCGGCGTTTTTCAACATAGTCTCCTTGTAACTCTACACACTTCTCCCAGCGATGCTCCCATCTCTGTAACCCGTCCAAATAGTACTCGGCGTTTTTCAACATAGTCTCCTTGTAACTCTACACACTTCTCCCAGCGATGCTCCCATCTCTGTAACACGTCCAAATAGTACTCGGCGTTGTTCAACATAGTCTCCTTGTAACTCTACACACTTCTCCCAGCGATGCTCCCATCTCTGTAACCCGTCCAAATAGTACTCGGCGTTTTTCAACATAGTCTTCTTGTAACTCTACACACTTCTCACAGCGATGCTCCCATCTCTGTAACCCGTCCAAATAGTACTCGGCGTTTTTCAACATAGTCTCCTTGTAACTCTACACACTTCTCCCAGCGATGCTCCCATCTCTGTAACCCGTCCAAATAGTACTCGGCGTTGTTCAACATAGTCTCCTTGTAACTCTACACACTTCTCCCAGCGATGCTCCCATCTCTGTAACCCGTCCAAATAGTACTCGGCGTTGTTCAACATAGTCTCCTTGTAACTCTACACACTTCTCACAGCGATGCTCCCATCTCTGTAACCCGTCCAAATAGTACTCGGCGTTTTTCAACATAGTCTCCTTGTAACTCTACACACTTCTCCCAGCGATGCTCCCATCTCTGTAACCCGTCCAAATAGTACTCGGCGTTTTTCAACATAGTCTCCTTGTAACTCTACACACTTCTCCCAGCGATGCTCCCATCTCTGTAACCCGTCCAAACAGTACTCGGCGTTTTTCAACATAGTCTCCTTGTAACTCTACACACTTCTCCCAGCGATGCTCCCATCTCTGTAACCCGTTCAAATAGTACTCGGCGTTTTTCAACATAGTCTCCTTGTTACTCTACACACTTCTCCCAGCGATGCTCCCATCTCTGTAACCCGTCCAAACAGTACTCGGCGTTTTTCAACATAGTCTCCTTGTAACTCTACACACTTCTCCCAGCGATGCTCCCATCTCTGTAACCCGTCCAAACAGTACTCGGCGTTTTTCAACATAGTCTCCTTGTAACTCTACACACTTCTCCCAGCGATGCTCCCATCTCTGTAATCCGTCCAAACAGTACTCGGCGTTTTTCAACATAGTCTCCTTGTAACTCTACACACTTCTCCCAGCGATGCTCCCATCTCTGTAACCCGTCCAAACAGTACTCGGCGTTTTTCAACATAGTCTCCTTGTAACTCTACACACTTTTCCCAGCGATGCTCCCATCTCTGTAACCCGTCCAAACAGTACTCGGCGTTTTTCAACATAGTCTCCTTGTAACTCTACACACTTTTCCCAGCGATGCTCCCATCTCTGTAACCCGTCCAAACAGTACTCGGCGTTTTTCAACATAGTCTCCTTGTAACTCTACACATATCTCCCAGCGATGCTCCCATCTCTGTAATCCGTCCAAATAGTACTCGGCGTTTTTCAACATAGTCTCCTTGTAACTCTACACACTTTTCCCAGGGATGCTCCCATCTCTGTAACCCGTCCAAATAGTACTCGGCGTTTTTCTCTAAAAATAATTGTTCACGAAGGTGATTGCCTCTTCATTTGATGAAAATCTCTATCCTCCGAGCACAATTTTCAGATGAGGGAACAAAAAGAAGTCGCTTGGGGCTAGATATGATGAGTAAGGCGGATGGTCAAGCACGCCAAACCGTAAATTGTAGATTTTTGCCATTGCAACCGCTGAGGTGTGAGACGGTGAGTTTGGTGAAACAGGATTTTCTTTTTCTGCAAGTTCTGTCTTCAACTTGTCAAGTAACGATGCATAGTAAGCTCCTGTGATGTTTTTTCTTTTATTTTTGAAGATAATCGATTAAAATAACTCCATGACTATCCCAAAAACAGTCGCCATCACTTTCCCAGCCGAAAAACAGTTTTTTTTTTTGAGCTGGTTCCCCATTTGCAGTCCACAGCTTGTACTGTATTTTTGTTTTGGGCGTATAATGGTGTATCCAAGTTTCACCTACAGTAATTAATCGGCGCCAAAACTGTAGGTAAGGCTACTTCATGAAATCTCATCTTTTCTATACGTGGAGGAAGAAATTAGGCGCCGGGCAGCAAAATTTTACGCTAATCTCCATTCCATTAAAGAACCCTAATCATATCTCTAGAGGATTATGACCCCAGAAGATGCCGTTTTAGGCGACATCGTGTCCCCAGCATGGCATGCTACACCCGAGCTAACACCAAACAGCAACAAAAGCTGAACATCGGATAATTCCACAAAGAATTGATTGGCCTCTAGATCATCAACAGAAATGTAGTATTACTACTGACACAAGGGTGTAACGAGTACTGCGTTCTACAAACCAAATTCCGAGGGTCTACTTGCTCACTCTTTATCACTCACAACCTAAGTACAAAGGTGTCACCATACAAAACCTCTATCCTAATCCTACTTGCGATTAAACCCTAACGAGGCAGGGTACGTAGCGAAAGCAATCAGGCTGACCACAGCCTGCCAGCAGCACGGAGAATGGACGGACGAAAGTTGAGCATCATTTCACGAATTGCATTCATCGCTCCATTACTACCTAAGCAGTTAAAGGGCGTTGTAACTTTTTTTTAAAAAAAAAGAATTGATTTTGTATTATCAATATGTCTGTACTTTCAAAATGTTTATAAAAGTTTTAAACTGAAAATATGTAACCGCCTGTAAAATTACTAATCATATGCACTCACATGACTTTCTCTACTCACTGTTGTATGCATAAACTGTACTTAAAAAGGCATATGTTAAATGAGATAATTGTTTGTAGAGATGGTTTTATTCCATATTTATTTAAACGTAGAAAAGGAATCTGTGAATACAGTAGGTTTAAGTGATGTCATATCATTTAAAAGCTGGTCGCTATACAATAACTGTGAAATTACATTGCCTTTGCATTGCCATGGACATAATGGAGGGAGAACGTGGATGTAAGCCGTCCCCCCACTATTTTTCGGAGGGGGGCCTAGTCTTCTTACTAATAATATTATTCATAATTTTTTAATTCATTACCTTTCTTAATTTAACATACAAAATACTTCAAAAATACAAAATATATACTTAAATTCAAAATACATTTAAATAATGTTTATGACTATTGACGGACCTCCAGTACATATATAGAACCCAGAGGATTACATAAAAGACTGGATAAAAAAAGTCATAGGCATGCTGAGGTCAAGCAAAGCAGGAAGGCGAATCTACAATTGCAGAATTCTTATGGGTTCTTTAGCATCTGGAAAAAAATTTAGGTGTGTGTCCCCCCACTTTTTTGTTAGGAATACGGCCCTGGCCATGACATTAAAGCAAATTAATAACTTCTTTCTAGTTGAGAAAAGTATAGTTGTTTGAAGATTCAAAATAATAACAAAGAAAATATTTCGAAAATGTTTATCTTCACAATAAATGAATGAATGAATGAATGAATAAAATATTTGCCATAAATTCTATGTTTTAATCAGGTCCACATTTTTTGTGTAGTAAAAACCAGTCAACTCTTCTTACAGTTTACCAGCTATAAGAACGTCATTCAGAATGAAGAACAAACTTTCTTAGGCTGTTCCCAGAAAATGCAAGATATGCATATCATGACTCATTAGAGTCAATTTTGAGAAAAACACTTTTGAAAATTTTTCCATGTAAAAGGTACTCTGGGAGGGGGATTTTCTCAAAATCTTTGTGCTGCAACTTTGGAAAAACGCTGAACTTAAATACCAAGTTAAGCATTTAACAGAAAAAAAGCACACACGCATACGTGCATCCAACCAAAATATCTCTATTGTTGAGTGCTTTTTTTCTGTTATTATGCGAAAGTCAGATTCTCAGAAGCTTGTCACAATTTTTATAATTTCGTCATTGTTGGATAAGGATCTGTCTGGAAATGTTCTCCTTGGATTCCCCGAGCAGGATGGCTCACGGGTTTCGTCTGTGGCCCGGGTTCGATTCCCTTACCCGACCTACCTAACTCAAGGTGTCTTTTAGGGGGTTTTCCCGGTCACTAGGTGAGTCGAGTAGGTTAATTACATCCCCCAAATTTCATGTCCTTCCATTTCATCTCCATTATCATTTCACATCATCTCTCATCTGGTGGTCTCTTTCAGGGTAGAAGTGTCGGCGGGAGTCTCGGCGGTGCATGGCAGGATGTTATGCTCTGAGTAAACCAATCCCTCCTCCGGTAGGTCGGTTGCCGGTCTCCGAACCCAGGTCTCGTGGTGGGACAGTTTCCGAACCACAGTAGGGTGAGGTGTCCGTTGTCTTGGCCTGCCGGGAGACGTTTCCAAGTGAAATGTAGGGGCGCTGCCTTCTGCACTGTCGTGACTCCTTGGGACGGCCGCCCTGTATCTCCTCTCACCTCATCCTTCCTTTCCGGGGATGTCCTACTTGGGGGCATAGGTACAAGTGTGGCTAGTTCCTTCCGAACTAATCCATTATCTCCTTAGATTCACTATATTCGAGATACAGTATGACAAGCCAGTTATGGAATAGTCACTATTACAACAGATCTGGAATCTAGAACTTGACTTCTCATGATCAGTGTTAGCAACCTCTCCCTAATGTATTAAAATTACCCTTTCCATCTCTATGACTTCAGAGACAATCTTCACAATGTCTGGAACCTTCGTATAGCCAGACATGCTGACAAGACGATGAAACACGTACATATTATAAACTCTGATAAAAAGAAGCTTTTTTTTACCGTATTAATCACAGCTAATGCTGCAGGCAGTGTTCCAGCTGTTCATTGTTTCCAGATGTGAATAGACCGTGAAAAAAGCTACCGGAGTTTCCATTCTTCGGATAAAGAATGGCTTGAGATCCATCTTAAAAAGATATTACATGGGTTTATGAAATTAAATCTACTCTAATTTTTATTATGGTAAAACTATACCAACTATACCATCTATTCCACGGATTACTGTATGCCATTTCCCTACAATACACGATTTGTTGTGTTATTTATTTCTACTAACCAAAATAGATGAAGAATGGTTTTACTGTAGCTCTAACCTTTTCCCAAGCATATCATCTTCCATAAGCACAAATTACTCACAATATACCATTAAACATCATACATTAAAAAGAAAAAAAAAAACAGTTTTGAATTAAGTAGCTTTTTTATTTTACTTAGTTATTCTGTGAAGGTCCTCCGAGGTTGAAAATGGAAACAACATGTTCTAAAAATAGTCCTTCAAAAAATAAAAATGTAAGTGATATAGTGTTAAAAACTATACAACTTGAATTTACTTATACAACTTCTATTTACAATATTTTCTATACATTACATACGTATTTCTTATTCTAATTGTAGGTATAAATTTTGGTGTCGTTTTCCTTATTAACTTTGCTGCAGGTAGACAGCAAACAAACTACGGTCGGTGTGCGCATGCGCGAGGAGAGCCTTCTCCCCTTCTCGCCATCCAAGCATCACGTGAAATGTGTAGTAATGAAATGTGTAGTATTTAACGCCCGCTTTTACTACATACGGCACCGCAGGCGGTGACACTGATGATGCATGAGATGAAGATGGAGCACCGGTGGAATGAGATGGCGGGGGAAACCGGAGGTCCCGGAGAAAACCCGCCCAACGCCGTGTTGTCCACCACAAATCTCACTTTGCGGTCGCCTGGGATCGAACCCGGGCCGCCTTGGTGAGAGCCAAGCGGTCTAACCACTGAGCCACCGCGTGGCCTTAAGCATCACGTGACTCCACCCCTCCCTTCCTGCATGCGACAGCGCAAACCACACGAAACGAGTGTATTTTAATACTGTTTTGATGTTCAAAGTTAACAGAAAATAATTACCTCAGACATGACCTCAAAATTTATCAACAAATAGATGAATCATAGTTTCTTTAAACCCTGAGGAACAACAAACACAGGGATTCGGCAGAAAATGCAAAGATTGAATGAAACAGTGAATGAAACATGACCAGTGCAGCCCGCGTGATGGAGGAGAGGCAATCTAAAATGACGGCAGCGGGAGAAAGCTAGGAGACTCCATTGTTGGTAAGCCGTGCCTCCAACAGCATTTTATTCGCAGTCTAGTTTTTTTTATATCTCAGCCTGCTTGGCTCCCCCTTCTAGCATTGCTGAGTAGCATAGTCACCCTTCCGTCATCTACTCTAGTTTGATATCTGTTTCCTCTTTTTGTCCCAGCATATTCCCCGTAGGGGAGGGGACCCGTCCCCTTCAGCTGCCGTGGTGCGCGCGCTGCGGACTCCTAGCACTCGTGGCACCTCTGACGTTACTAGAGGAACCTCGGGCCGAACATTCGAGCCTCTCCCTGATTGGGAGTTGTTCGGATTGGGTTGAACTCGAGGGGGCAGTGGTTCCCGATACCCGTGGGAGATCGGGTACGTCTCTGGACGGGGTTGAGGGAAGCCATATATTCCCGCGTACTAGCCAGTATAGCTAGTAGGTGTGCTAGATCACCAGGCGGCCCCACCGAGGTCATATCGGTAGCCTTCCCTATTGGGGTTGGCGCGCGTAAGTGACGTATCCACTTCCATTCCGTCTTGAGTCCACAGGACCAGATGGGGTGGGCTTGTCAGTCTCTAGGTCTTGCCCTATGTAAAGCTTCACAGAGGCGCTGGGCGCCCTTTTGGGGCAGCTCGGTAACTCCCTGGTCGAAGGAGGCCCGGGTCCTTGGTCCTACGGGTCCAGGACTAACGGGAGTAGAACCTCTGGCATTAACGTGTCCCAGCATATTTTCTTTTCCACTCTTTACTTTTCCCGTCTATTTCTCTTTAGCTTTCCAAAACAGGTTCCCCATATTTCTATATCTACTTTCATTTTTCCCCGTAACCATTTTATAGCTATCAACTCGCTTTGCATCTTTTCCCATTTCTTCCCCCATACTTCCTGTCTCCACACTGTTAGCTCTTTACACTCTGTCAGAATGTGAACTGTACTTTCTGTTTCTCCACATAATTCACATTTTCCTATCCTGCTATGTATGTACTTCGTAGTCCCCTCCAGAACATTAAAATTACAAATAGTTTTTTTTTTTCAATTAATTTGAACATCACTGTTATTAAATTCCTCAAAACACGCATAATCTTATTTATATATTATGACTTAAGGGTTCGTAGAATCAAAAGTCTGGTTTGCAGTAATTTAAAACACTCTTTATTGCAGTAAAACAGAAACTTTGTACAGCCCTTGCAGTAGTAAAAGGACGTGACATTGGAAATCAATTGTCTTCAAGGTTGACTCGGTGTTTTGCCGCAAAAGAAATCACTGCTGCACACTTCAAACGTGGACTGTCGCAATAACCATCAACACAACTCAACAAAACTCACTCCTTCTCTTACTTTGCCACTATTTATACCTTCCAGTCATTGTTTTAGAATGCCGTAGACTTTCCGAGAATAATCGCGGCGACAAGAGAAAGACGGAACATTCCAGTCTCTTTCTTCCTCTTGTCAAGCGTCCAGCTCTCTGGCCCACGCGCCACTCTGTGTCTTTCCTGCCGATGCACCCAGTTCTGGCTTTGTGGCAGCTTCACAACAATGCGATCGGTGACAATGTCCATAAATAATACATTCTTTCCTTTTTAAGGGGATGCAGCACTGAAAATGCAATTTTCTAATTTTAAGCCAGTTTAACTGAAAATTTATAATCAAAGTTGCGTTATACTAACATTAGAAGGTTCAAAATTTCAAAGTCAACTCTCTTTTAGTTTCCAAGCTATTACATTTTATACATGGATTTTTTATACTATGCCAAATGCTCCATATTATGTAAGAACAATTTTCCAAAATTCTGTTCCATTATTCTGATTATAACACTAAAATAGGTCATATAATTTTGTCTTAATTCAAACGGAAACAATTTTTAAATTTTATCCTTTAAAATTTCGTTTTTTAAATTCTTATATACCTTTAAAAATTAACCCAAAATCACTCCAAAACAGTTCATTTATATGACAGATTTAATTCCTTGCATTTTGGGAATCCATATAACAAAGTTAAGAAAAATTAGTTGAAAACTGCATAATATCAAACATTTTCAAAAAGTGTATGTTGTGGAAAAAAGTTTAAAAGCCTCAAATTTCAAAATATTTTTAGAAAAATGTTCATGTGTGTGTATTTGTGTATGTAAACATAAAAACTAAAAAACAAAAGGTCGTTTAGATCAGAAACTTAGTTCACGAATTTCAAGGATACGACACGAAGAAATCAAAGAAAATCGCTCACCAAAAATTACCCTTTACATGGAAAAGTTTACATTATATTCGATTTTATAAAAAACTGCTGAAACGATTTTGATTAAAATATGAAAGAGGCTCAATTAGTACCATTGTTTCAAAATAGATGATGTTTCCATCGTGCACTGTCATTTGTTACACGTCGTGAAAACAAATTTGACACTGATTCATAGATTAGTTTGGATTTGGCCAGCATTTTTTGTCATTCAACGTGTTTTTGCTAAACTGTACAGCAACTATCGTTTTTTACTTTAGGATGGGAAAACTTGCCAAGAGATTAAAAGCGAATTGAATGCTATGGGACCTTCCGCCGTATATGATAACATTTGGATATCAATTTAAGCGAAATCGAATATCTGTTTTTGATGAGCACCTGTCAAATGTAGTTACGGAGGAAGTCATGGAAAAAATCCACGATATGATTCTCGCTGATCGTCGAGCAGAAGTTCGAGAAGCGAAAAGGTGTGTCACAGATGCAGCTGATGACATTCATTCTTCAAAATTATTTCGATAGCAAAGTTAAATTATCGCTGCATTGTGAACAAAAGAGTGCGGTTTATCAAGTTCTACAGTTTTCCATTGCATAATTCGAGGTGCAATTAGTACATCTTTTATTGCAATACCATCTGAAAAATTCAAATTAAAAAAAAAAGTATGTATTTGTAATGTATCACAGTAATCTACCCTTGAGAGTTCAAAGCAGTATCATTCAGTTGTTATTCCATTTAAAAACAATGAAAAAGTGTATCAGTTTGCAATTGAAATGAGACACGATCCACGTCCCCCCTTTGCCACTGTCAGTACAATCAAATTGAGTTAATGTGGGCTCAAATTATGTTGCAAACAGAAATAATACTTTTAAACTGACTGACGTTGAACTACTTATTCACGAAGAAATTGCAAACGAACACAACAATACTGGAAAAACTGCGTGAGACATGCATATAAACTACAAGAAGACGACTTTTAGAAAGAAAGTCCACCTCGGTAGCGTAGATGATAGCGTGTTTGCCACACGTTCAAGAGGTCCCGAGTTCGAATCTCGGTTAGGGTGAGTTACCTGGATAAGGTTTTTACGGGGTTTTCCCTTATCCTAAGAGACGAATGTCGGGTAACCCTAAACTCTATGGACCCTAAGGCTCATTTGAGCATCATTTCACCCATTCCATTCATCGTCCGATATGACAACGTTGGAGGACGTAAATTAAAAAAAAGGAAAGGAACGAAAGACAGAAAGAAGGAAAGAAAGAACATTCACAGCAATATAGATGCACCACTGGCAGTTTCGTTGGATTAGAAAAATAGTTAATTCATAAACTATGATTATTTTTCAAACTATATATTTAAAACATGTGCGTAATATACGAATATGCACGTTGCAATTGTGATTTCAACAACTGCATTATTATAAAAATTGGAAAATTCAGTTTTCGTTCCCTTACGTCTAGCGCCACGAAGACTCGCAAGTTTGCGAGAGAGAGCGAGAGAGAGGGGGGAAATATAAAGAGTGGGGGTAACGAGGTGGCAACACTGAAGGCTCTAACGCATCTGATTTGCTACAGGCGAAAACTCTTCCCATTTGAAACACATAATAGGTATTTGATAGACGAAAAATTCAATTCCATGGCCAAGATTTGAACCACGGATCTCCTGGTTTCCCTCCAGTCGCTCTAATCCATTGAGCTACTATGGCCAACGTGCCGTCCTGACAGTAAATTCTCCATTTGACTCGTATATTTCCCCGGTAGACCAATAGGCTCTCGCATCCGAGATACTCCGTTTGTGGCGACTTCCTATCGTAAGTACTTGAGTCCCAGGCGTAATCATTTAACTCTTATTATTTTAGTTAATTGATGAAAATTAATCATTTCTTCACACTAGCCGTATATAGGCTAAGATCTTTGATAGACAGAGTCAACATGAAAAATTCAATGCCATGGCCGGTATTTGAAACGGGGGAAATATGTGAGTCAAATGGAGAATTTAATGTCAGGACGGCATACCTCAATGGGTTAGATCGACTGGACGGAAACCAGGAGATCCCTGGTTCAAATCCCGGCCATGGCATTGAATTTTTCATGTTGACTCTATCAAAAACCTTGGCCTATATACGGCTAGTATGAAGAAATAATTCATTTCCATCAATTAACATAACAGGTATGTTTATGTATGCTTTTGTTTATTTATTAGATCACGTAATTCAGCATCGCAGTTTGAGAGGAGCTCGATGATTGGTAGAAAGTGACCACAGTTTAACTTTCCAGTTTCCTCCCTGTGCCTCGGAAAAGCCAGATTATTAGTTGCCAAAATTAACGTAACATTCACTTTCAAGGGCCTGGTTTCGTATGTTGTCACGTTCCTTTATTTCTGAAGACAGACTCCAACAGCTGTTTTTTTTTTTCTTACGTCACGAAATGAAAATGACGCACGCGTTGAAATGTGCGTAGCTACGAACAATTTGAGACTCCGACGTATCTTGGAGGGGTGTGTTTCCATGACAACGTTCCTCCGCTGTTGCGTTAGCCAATAAGGCGTCACCACTCTCCTTTCCCTTCTCCAAAAGCTGAACTTCGAGAGGTAACGTGTTGCCATATTACACTGAATGTAGCACGTGATTTGCTAGCGCTAATGCGTATTATTTGTATTTTCATATTTACTGTTTGTTATTGAGTAGTTGTGTGTTTGGAGAAAATAACAGCGATTTTTATGCATTCAACAAGCTTCAATTTAGTTTATGATTCTAGCGTTAACCACATCAGACTTATTAAATGCTAAATTTCTAAAATCAATCTCAAGCTAGTTTAATCCTGCTGTAAACATTTGGCCGGGAAGAGAGACAGAGATATTTGGACAGAAAACGGTTAAGCTATGGATTGGTTTAGCGAAGTTGATGGACTTTTTCTTTTATCTGCATGCCTTTAAGTACAGTACTGTAAGTACGAGGGCTGTTCAATAAAGAATGATCACAATTTTTTTTTTTGACAACCTATCTTTACTCATCCTCATAATTTTGATGGTCCTTCTCAAAATAAGTCTCCCCTGAATGCGATGCACTTGTCCCAGCGTTTCTGCCAGTCTTCAAAGACATGCTGGAAACCATTTTTAGAGATCCTTCAAAATCGTCTCCGCAGCCTTCACCACTGCTTCTGATGATGGATAATGCCTCCCACGAAGACGTTTCTTCAAGTTATGGAATAGAAAAAAGTTACATGGGGCTAAATCTGGTCTATAGGGAGGGTGAGAGAAGCACTTCACGTTGATTTTTGCAAGATATTCAGCAACAACATTGGCAATATGCAGCCGCGCATTATCGGGGTGCAGCATCCAGCCTGCTTCACGGAAATGTGGTCTTTTGCAATGGACTTGCAATGTTTTCAGGACATCCCTGTAGTATTGTCCAGTTACTGATGTGTGTGCAGGTACAACATGCTGATAAACCATTCCATGAATATCAAAGAATGAGATGGCCATAACTTTCCCAGCAGAAGCAACCACTTTTGCTTTTAGGGGGGTTGGAGATGAAGGAGATTTGCACACTAAGCTTTGCTGTTTGCTCTCAGGATCAAAATGATGTAGCCAAGTTTCATCAGCAGTGATTACGTTTGAAAGAAACTCCGGATCTTCCTCTAACATCAACTTTAACTGCATGCACATCTGCATGCGAATGTCCTTTTGTTCGGGAATCAACAGTCCTGGAACCCATCGCGCACAAACACGTCACATGTATAATTTTTCTGTCACCGACGTGTGGGTGGCACCCAATGAAATGTTCAGTATTTCAGAAAGTAATATTAAGGTAATTTGTCGATCTTCTCTCACAGTGGCAGCAGCAGTGTTGATGTTTTCTTCCGTAAGAGCAGTAACTGGAGCACCGGGTCCACCTTCCTTTGAAATTGATTATCTTCGCTCTTTAAACATTTTAAACCCCCTTGGAGCTGTGGTGTAGGAAAGAACAGACTCTCCATAGGCCTCCTGTAACATTGTATAGGCCTCAACTGAAGATTTGTTGAGACGAAAGCAGAATTTCAAAGCCGCACATTGCTCCTCGCGTGTTACCTCCATTGCAGCAGTAGGCGATACTGAACATGTCTGAACTTGCCTGGTTCTCGCAGGTGGGAACCAGAGGTATCAACAATGAAACTACTACGACGCATTTGTTTCACATTAAGCTAATAGAATACAATAAGATTGAATTTTAGTGCGAAAAATTAATACCGTAAAAAATTATGATCACAGTTTTCTGATCACAGCTCTGTGCGAGCTAATTTCGGAGAGAGAAAAGTATGCAAATGTTTCGACTCTTATAAACGTAATAGCCTCACGTTTTATCTTTCTGCTTCACATACCACATAGATGTGTTCCGTATACCAATAACAGATTAGACAGAAGACAGGTGAAACTATATACACTATTAACTTATTATGCTAAATGAAACTGCATTTTATTTAACAATTACTAAAGGACACTGCTATTGTATAATATTTTTGCATTTCTATACCAGGCAGCTCTCTCGCAACGAGGTCTGTATCGAGTTGAATGCTGATTAAGATATTGTTGGAGTGTGGAGTTTCTTCTGATATTTAACACTGTATTTCCTGTACATCTCGCGTACCTCACTAGCCCAAGAACACTTATGTATATGCAATTTAAAATCAGTTAGCTTTTCATGTTGGAGCAGGGCAGTGCTTCAGCTGAAATGAAACACAATCGAGGCAAACCTTTATAAAGTGCTGAGAGGCATTGTTTTGCGGTGTTTAAAGAAATAAACCCGGAATCGTCTATAAAAACACTGAGAAAGAAACTGATAATCTCCATGGTGTTTCCGTAAGTAGTGTACATAGTGTTAGAATGGAACAGCAAGCATACGGCACTCTAAGAACACCGGGAAAATCGCGTAAATGCAAACAACGCGTGGAGAAATACAACGATTTTACGAAAAGAGCTATACGCAGTAAAGTTCATGATTTTTTTTCCAGAAATTAATCAACTCATAGATTTAATAAGTTAATGTATAACCCGACTCTATTTATTTATTGTCTGGAAGATAGCGCTGCCATCTAACACGTGGCGAGTTGAGTCAGCTCCGCCTTGTTGTTTACAGTGGGATTGAACTAGCCTGAAACAGAGTTATAGATTTGTTTGCTCTTGGTCGGTTGCTAAACAGCTGACGTACACTAACACAAGATCATCGCTACTAGAACAATCGAACATGAACGGACTGGGCTGGCAGAGCATTGTTTTGATAACGACCATAGAGCCAATTTTTCGGGAGACGACCATCTTGGCAATATGCAACAGTTAATGGGAGTGGAGAATTAAGGAGGCTTTGGTCATTTCCTCTGAAAGGAGCACGCTTAATCGTGATGCTGTATTTCAGTTCACCTCCTCTTGGAAACCGGCCATAAAAATGAAAATCCGTCGATTTAAGAAGCAAAGATATCAATATAACTTGATAAGTTAAGTAGTTACGTTTCTTTGACACAGTTTTCTATACTCACGCCATCTCCTGATCTGGCATTTAGTTTACCTAAAACAGTCTTTTGTTCAGTAATGCGAATTTTGATAGTGTTTTGTCTTTGTTTATATTTGTGTTATATCTAGTATTTCATTTGGGGTTATAACATTTTATAAATATCTTGATGATGGGAAGGATGCACACTCCCGAAACGTTGATATCTAATCGTCTTTTCACCTGGCTTGCTTCCCGAGAAGAAAGTGATCATATTCGTCGCCAGGAAAGCTTCAGGTCTTATTTTAAATAGAATATTGTTTGGCATGGATATTCTTGTATTTCTTCTGTTTCTCCAGAAATTTGTGGGGAAGCGGCGCTTCAGTGCACATTTCGCCACTGGTCCAAGATAGAGGTTATTCTATATAGGTACATTGTATGTCTCTGTTATAAGCCTTTGCAGAATTTTCTGAATATGCCACTGGTTTCCTTTTTTCTCTCCCTAAAAATTGATTTTAACAAATATATCTCTTCTCTTGTAACCTTTTACTTGCCGAAACAGTTATATATTTTGGCACAAAGTTACAGAGAAAGTCAACTGTTGTGTAAGAGGCTGATTTTATGTTTCAGCAGATCTGCAGCAGGGGGTGAATGATGGTACCACTGCGGCACGGATGTGAGGATCACTGGACGTGGAATCGGCGGGACCGGAGTCATGAAGTTCGCCTCTATGGTCCTGGACTCCGAGTGGCTCACTTTCACCCCAACTGGAGCAGTGGGACCGCTGGCGTCAGGGGCACACGTGTCCTCAACAATGGCCGCTACTACTGGGAGCTGCGAATTTCACAACGTGTCTTTGGAACCTCCATGATGTTTGGTGTCGGCACTCGACGTGCACGCCTTCACGTGGATGCCTTCATGAACCTTCTAGGAGAGGACGAACACGGTTGGGGTCTTTCACATAAGGGACTGTTGTGGCATGGTGGACGTTGGACGCACTATACCAAACCCTTCCGCGAGAATGAAGCTACTACCATCGGCATCCTTTTCGACGGATTCGCGGGGACGCTGACTTACTACAAGGATGGAACATGCCTCGGCGTGGCTTTCAAGGGTCTCAACGAGGTGCGCGAACCCCTCTATCCTATCATTTGCTCCACTGCTGCGAAAACGGAGATGACTTTGGCACTCATGAAGAGAGATTTCGTAAACCTTCAAGATAGATGCCGTGCAGTGATACTCAAGAGAATTCGATGCCACAGTCAGTTAGAGAAATTAGTGTTGCCTCCGCGTATAAAAGCCTATTTGGGAGAACCTATGATCGATGTAGTACAGCCTTTTCAACCTGTCAACAAATATGTGAACTCAATGTGAATAACCTATAGTTAACAGTTACTAAATAACGTGGAAAAAAGAATCAGCTTTCTACAGGATCTCATTCAAAATAGTTGTTTGACCATTCCATTGTTGTAAAACTTAAATATATTCATCCTAGACAGTTTTTAGGTATGAAAAGTTTAAGTTGATTATGTTATGGAAAATATTTTGATGTTTGTGATGGTTGTTGTTGTGAAACTGGTTGCAATTTTGGTTGTTCTTAAGTTTTATTTCACACCAAAGCTAAATGTTCAGAGGTTAAGTTCAAGGAGCAAGTTTTACACTCCAATTTTTTAATCAGTTACCTAAATATCTTTTAAACAGCATATATGTTATATTTGTATGCTATAGCCGAAAACTGCCCTTATGAACTAATCTGGATAAAAGGCACAAATTGTTTTATTGTGTTCTTGTTTTATTTTATGGGAGCCTTAGATGCTTTAATACACATTCAAGGGGTATAGCCTAATTTTTTCCCAAAGAGTAAACAGTAGTGATCTATGTAAACATATATGAATTGGGTTACAAAGTAAGATTAAATTAAAGTAAATTAAAATAGTTTTAATTTTCATATGTCTGCATTTGCATATGTTTTAATTAAAACACAACCGCTAACAAGAATTTTTCGATCACAATATTTATGTTGATAGTAAATGTGTTGTGATATAAGTGACTAATGTATAAATGCATTAAGCAAATTCATTGTAAACACCAATTAGTGAGTAACATAATTAGTCTAGTAAGGAAGGCACATTGTGGAGCACATTAAATGGAAGGGTTCAGAAGTAAAACTTGATAACTAGTGTTGTGTAGAAAGTGAAGAAAAAATGGCAAATTAAGCATGTCATTATTGATAGTGCAGAAGCAAGCAGATCAATTTAAAAGGTTATTCCTTTAAGGAGCATGGTGATGACAAGTATTACAAAGAGTTTCTAAAAAGGTTAATTTCAATAAACGAGTTTAATCAGTGAAAGGGGGAAAGGCCATCACGTTAACCCTTCAGCAATGGAGATAGACAGTATCCAGATTTCGTAATAATGTATGATGTTATAATCACAGGGATGTTGCCCGCCTCAGTAGTGTGGTGGCAGCATGTCTGCCTCACGTTCAAGAGGTCCGAAGTTAGAATCTCAAGTGAGGGTGAGTTACCTGGATAAGGTTTTTTCGGGATTTTCCCTTATCCTGAAAGATGAAGTCTGGGTAACTCTAAGCTCTATGGGTCCTGGGCTCATTGGAGCATCATTTCACAAATTCCATTCATCATCCGATATGACTTAACGTTGGAGGACGTAAATGACAAAAAGCAAACAAAATCAAACACAGGAATGTTTAATAATGTCTATTAAGTAGTCACGCTGCATTTACATCAGATGATTATCCTGGACCCGATCATATATAGCTGCAAAGTGTGGGGATCAGCGACAGCAATCACCATGTAAAACAGAGAGCTAAGAATGATTTTATTTTACCAGAAGTATACTACCAGCTCAGATCCTCCATACACATTGTGGTCTCTCATATATATCTGGGTGGCTCGGTTGATTACATGCTGGCTTACTGATCCCAAGATCGCATATGCAAACCAGGCCCAGATCAATGGTTTATTAAGTGTGCTTAAAAAGCAACAGTCCCATGTTAGTAGATTTACAATATATAAACAAACTCCTGTGGTACAAAACTCCAAGATCCTGGCAATTGACAGTATTATTCACAAAATACCGGATGGGCGAAAAGTAACTCCCTATTTTGAATTTAGAATAGCTGTGGATGTAATGTGTAGATTGCAATGAAAGTTAACTTTTCTGTAGTGTGGCATTATTCGTAATAGAGCCTCTGAATGAGAGATGGCACAATGATTAAATACAGAGCAAAAATTGCAGGACAGTATGAAGTGTGGCAATCACTTAATATAGTTAATCCAAACCTCACCCCTTGCAATTACTTTTTATGGGGGTGGGTTAGGGAACAAGTGTACCGTAGTAAACCTCAAACTCTTGGTGACCTTGAGAACAAACTTTGTGAGGTCATAAGTGGTGTTCCTGACGAGCTCCTGTAGAAGAATGTAGCAAACGTTCCTGTTCATTTAAGACAGTGTATAGAAAATACTGGGGAACACATTAAATTGAAATTTTTGTAATTATCTACCACAGAATAAACTAAAAATGTACCAAAAGTTGCCCAAATACCTACATTCATTTAGGAGAAAATAATTATTTCCAATAGGGAGTAACTTTCCATTCACCCTGTATATTATGGATACAACACTTGCCACATATACCAGCTGGTAATGCATACCTTGAGTCACTAACACCACAGGGTACCAAGAAGCAGAAATAGTTATCTGCCAAAGAACCGCTGCGGTTGGCCACTGCTGGAAGGTGGACCAACAGCACTGACCCTCCAGTTATTTAATGTAGTAATCAAATCCTTTGATTCATTATTAACGTACTTCCTGCCAGACTTTATTAACTCAGCAAGTGGCTGTTCAAATTAAGTAGCATTAAATGTGGTCACCACTAGGATGGATGACCACACAAGCAGCTCACCGTGCCCAGGCCAATAGCACTGCAGGAAGCTATACATGACCCAGACAAAACAAAATGTTTGCAAACATTTTTTAAACCTCTTATATCACACAGGTAAAGCTGCATTAAGCAGATAACCTGCTCATGATTGCTGGTCTTTTTCTTATATTTACTTGGTTGCTGTGATAATGCGATCCCGAACATTTTTACTTCCTATGACCTTAAATCTTGAAGTACTAGGTCTCAGTATATGAACATTTTTTCTTTTCTTCCCTAATTTTCACACTCTTTAAGTGGGGAAGCACAAAAATTTGCTTTCCTTCTTATTAGGTGTTTGTTACAACTACTTAGTGGACATTTTTGCGCAAAGTGAATACAATTAATGGCACAGCTTGTAACATACTTGAGGTACCATTCTCCAAGTGGAAAGGCAAAGATAAAAAAATAGATATTTTATCAGCTGAAGACCGTTAAGTATTTGTGTAAAAAGGTGGAAGGATAGTAAACAACAGTGTTAGTGTTAGGCCTTTGGGGTTTTGCAGTTGAAAATGGAAGTAAGAGCTCTCAGAACTAGTCCCTTAAAAAATAAAAATTTAAGTGATTTAGGATGAAAAACCGAGGTTTTATCAATTCCCTTAGATACTTTGGAAAGTTCTTTGATACCATTCAGTTGAAAAGTGAGCTGACTGTATATATAGTGCAGAAGTTTAGAAGTAAAATATTAGTGATTATGTAGAAAATGAAGCTAGCTACAGTGAGGCAATGAATATTATACAAATATAACAATTTGTAACAAAAGCCTCACTTAACTTAAGAAAATAGTGTTAATTCTTCTTTCTAATTGATACACTTCTTTCTAATTGATATCGATTTCATGAACTCTTGTCTGCATCTTCAGACAATAACAATATTGATGGACTGATGATGAAAACAATCTGTTTGTGAAATCGATCTCCATTAGAAGCAAGAATTAACACCATTTTCTTAAGATAAGTGAAGTTTTTGTTACAAATATTTATATTTGTGTAATATTCATTGCTTCACTGTAGCTAGCTTCATTTTCTATGTAATTTGATATTATTCTATTTACTTATACTTGTTCTTTCAATTTAATTTATTATCAGTTGTGATTTTCATGTCAGTTCTTTGATTTGCTATTACCTATTTAAAATTGTAATATTCAGTGCTTCAGCTATTGAAATAGTCACTGCATACAATTTAGTTTAATATACATCATCTTTAATTATGTAGTTGAGTATAATTCAGTTTATGCAATTTTAAATAACAACATCACTACTTGCCTCTGTAGTGTGGTGGTAACATGTCTGCCTCAAGAGGAGCTGGCTTACATTGAAGGACATTACTTAAAAAAAAAGTGAAAAAAACATTTCCAAGAACTAACTTGAATTTGTTTTATATTATTACTATGAGAAAGCACTCCTTAAAGGACAATTTTTTTAAATCCACCTGTTTACTTCTGCATATCTTTATCACTTCTGTAGCAGTTCAGAGTAAAGTGACGCAGTTATGGCTTCTTTTGTTATATTAAACAACTAACTTAGAAAGTAGATAACATGTTATGTACTAAATAATTCAATTCAGCTCAGACACTGATTATTTTGTTTTACACCTGAGCTCTTCCATTACAATGAAGCAAAATAATCATGGTTGCCAATTATGTGAAAAATGATAACTTTCACATTCAGAAAAAGGGTAACACTTGTTGCTTTCCAAGAAATAAGTGAACATTTCTATTGATTGTTCTTTATCACATAGCAAAGATTCACATGTTTCATATTTGCAAAAGTCATATAGATATGACAAAAATAAATAATAAAAAGAGAAAAAGAAGATCTTGTGTACTGGAAATTAAGTTTCCACTTTAGAACACAAGAATACTTAATATAATTTTGAGTCAAACTAGTACTCAATGCCCCATATATTGTTAGTGTTTACCTAGAACATATTTTGTTAAGACCTTCCTAACATGCTCAGCAAATGTCAACGACTGAATTTTGATTTGGTGAACTCCTTGGTATCTTGATGAACTTGAAGTTTGGGCTCTCTTCAAAGTTGGTGTTGAAAATGAACATTTTCCCCTCATATTTCTCTTTATATATTTTTCCCAAGTTGGATCCTGAACACCTTTTAATAAGTGGATTTCTCATTCTATATCATGATTATCATTCCAAAAATGGTACACTACCGCCGAATTGTCTATTTCTTTGCTCCTGATTTTCCTAAAATGCTCTTTAAGCATAATGTTCAAACTCCTTTTAGTTTTTCGAATAAAAGTTGTCACAGCATTTGCAGTTTATCCAGTACCCACCTGATTTTTTGTCTGTGGGTGTCTCCTTTGTATTATGTGATTTCAAAAGTTGTTGTACACTGAATTTATTCTGTGAATGAATAATTCCTGTAATTTCTTAAGTGGAACATAGGGCTTTCTGAACTGTGCAACTTCGAGGCCGATAGGCAACGGGTTGGGAATCAGAGATTTCCTAATCACATTCCGGGAAGAATTTATTCTGTGGAGGCAAAGTAATGTTATGTTCTTTGAAGACTTTGTGGAAGAGATATATAGCTCAGGGATGGTATGTAAATTTTCTGTATGAAGTTTTATTACTGATCTGGGAAAGAGTAGCTATTTGTTTGATCTTCACCTCCAAGGAGTTGATGAAATCAACATTCAATAGTCAACATTAACTGAGGATGTTAGGAAGGTCCTAACGAAATGCATTCTAGGTAAAATCTAACACTATATTGAGCATTGAGTACTAGTTTGACTCAAAATTATACTAATTTTGTGCTTCATTGTATCATAGTCCTTACTTAAAGAAACAAAAATACTTTTACAGTTATAGCCCCCATTGATAAAAGAATAAATATTATATTTTCAAATGGTGTATAAAACTAATTTACAATTACACCATTTAAAATTTGTATAAAGTTGCATAATCATAGGCTTAGGTTGTAAATAACTTAGTAAATAAAAGAAAAGTTCAGAAATGTGTTATGAACTAAAGTGAATTATTTTAACATATCTGTTCATTCCAAGTCATAAGAGTGTTTAAATTTCCTGCTAGATGTTATCAGAGGTCATTGGAATGCTAAATAATGTTGTAATAAGATTAACTTGCTTTACTGCAACATTTCAATAAGAGAGTAAATTGATGGTGTTCAATGTCACTTCTACTGGAGTAAGATACAAAACTCATTACTGCATCCCATTATTTCTCAACACTTTTTCTGATGTGAGTTTACATTAACTTTAAAGAGAGTCGATTAAAGACACTAGACAACACTTACTTTTAAATTTTTCCGGAACATGTTTCAGAGGCTTTGCCTCTATCATCGGCCGGCTCTCGACTGGTTCTCGTTGGTGTAGCTGACGATATTTTGTCACAGGTCTCCTCTGGTGGCGGTTCAAGGAACTTGCTGAACAAATCTTTCTGGGGGATGTCGAAATTGAATACTTTGTTCCTATTTTTTGAAATGAAGATTTGTTCCCATGTGGATAGTTCTTGAACAAATCTTCATTTCAAAAAATAGGAACAAAGTATTCAATTTCGACATCCCCCAGAAAGATTTGTTCAGCAAGTTCCTTGAACTGCCACCAGAGGAGACCTGTGACAAAATATCGTCAGCTACACCAACGAGAACCAGTCGAGAGCCGGCCGATGATACAGGCAAAGCCTCTGAAACATGTTCCGGAAAAATTTAAAAGTAAGTGTTGTCTAGTGTCTTTAATCGACTCTCTTTAAAGTTAATTTATCATAACAACACTGTTTTCAACACTTCCAAGAAAGGAATTGTGAGTTTACACGTTTACAATAGCATGTCAGTATAACCACACCCAACAACCTAGCAATGCCTCAGTTGATATCTCTAAATAACATTCAAGTTGAATTAAGTATATAAATATAAAGCAAACATTGTTGTGCATGGTATTAATCAAAATGATGTGCATTGTTAGATCTTCTCTAACACAGGAGCTATCACATAACACTGTTCCTTAGTTGGTGTACGTGACATATGGCATAAATATCAGACAATTGCATTTGCTAAAATTAGGCAAGTGAGTCAACCTTGTATATACTTTTCTCCACTTACAAGTTTTTTATGAAGACTAGTTTCTGGGGACTTCTCCCCTATCGTCAGCTCTGTGGTTGACTGATAATGCATCCAGTGTCTGCATCTGGCTTGGTGTTGTGCTGCCATCTAACGTCCTGGTAAGTTTGATGACGTCATCTACCGCGGGAATTTCAAAATTCATCAAGAGGTCCTGTTTTTTTTCGTAATAAATATGTTTTCCCAAATCTGTAGTTCCAGAGGTTTCTTTGCCTGTTTGATCAGTTCTATTTCTTGTTTTATGTTGTGATTCTCAGACCAAAAGTGATGTGCTACCGCCGACTTGTCCATTTGTTTGAATTTAATATTTCTGAAGTGTTCTTTCATTCTTGTTCCTAGATTCCTTTTGGTCTTACCAATGTATATCTTGTCACAATCCTGGCAACTCATTTGGTAAATGCCTGATAATTGAGTTTTCGGTGTGCTATTTTTTAGAGGGTGGTTTAGTAAGTTGCGGATGTTGTGTTTGTTTTGAGGGGCTAATTTTATGTTGAAGCTCTTAAATATCTTTTCAAATCTTTTGAAGTATTTTGGATGAAATGTAAATTTTCCATATCTGGTGTTTGGGTTTTCTAGTTTTTTTTAACGTAGTAATGTCCTTTAAGTATTTGTTTCTTTTGTGTCTATAGATCAGTTTTTTGATGAAATTTGTGTTATAGTTGTTCAGTTCGGCAACCTGGTGTATGTGAGCGTACTCCTGTTCATGTTCTGTTTTTGTTAGCGGAATGTTGATTAATCTGTGAACTAAACTATGGAATACTGCATATTGATGTTGTACTGGGTTGAATGGGTTGCATTCAATCTAATTGTCAACATGTGTTGCTTTTCGGTATATTCCAAATTGTAATCCTGTTGGTGTTCTAATGATTTTCAAATCTAGAAAAGGTAGCCATTCATCCTGCTCTACTTCAATGGTGAAAACTATGGATTTTTCTTGCATTTGCTTTTATCGGTAGTAGTTGAAATGAAACCAACAACTGTTCAAGTAATGCTAACATAGCAAAATCTTATTTATTTTCTTTCATTGACAGCGCAGGAGTTTATTCTGAAACACTGTTATGTTTATTTCTAAATAGTTTCAACATCAACTGTCCTGCCTATGAGACATGTAAGTGCAGACCATACATTATTACGTTTATTTGTATTTTTTCATTAACTTTTCACAATTGCCTTCATGACGCCTGTTCTTTTTGATTACCAACATGGCTGCAGAAGAACAGCTTCTTAAGTGGTTTGAGAATGAGTGTATGATAGATGGTTTAACTCCATATCTAATGCTCAGTCTGAACACAAGCAATTACAGAACAATCTGGTAGTGCAGCTCTTTCAAATCCAAAACTAGGAAATCACAAAATGTATGAGAATAAGGTGGAACAAAATTGTTCAAGAAAAAAGCTCCTCCAACAAAAACTGCATGTCAGAATATGTCAAAATATTATAACTCAGCTTCCAGGTGTTAAAGGTGAAGCAAAGACAGTTCTTGATTATTGAAAATTATTCTTTCCTGATAATGGAATTGCTCACTTCTGGTATGCATAAATCATAAATTAGAGACAATGACTAAGTGTTATTCATGTACTATGCGAGACCATCCTCAAGCAGATTTTGAAGAAATGTTAACCTTTGAATGATAGAGTCAACATGAAAAATTCAATGTCACGCCCGGGATTTAAACCACGGATCTACGGGTTTCTGTCCAGCTGCTCTTACCCATTGAGCTACCATGGCCAATTTGCCGTCATAACATTAAATTCTCCAATTGACTCGTATATTTCCCCCGTAAACCACTAGGGGCTCTCGCATCCGAGATACACCGTTTGTGGCGACCTACTATCGTAAGTACTTGAGTCCCAGGCTTCATCATTTAACTCTTATTATTTAAGTTAATTGATGGAAATTATTCATTTGTTCACACTAGCCATATATAGGCTAAGGTATTGGATTGATACAGTTGACATGAAAAATTCAATGCCACGGCCAGGATTTAAACCGCGGATCTACTGATTTCCGTAACTGTAATGATATATATTAAAGTAAAGACAATATTAAGAAAATCATCTTGTTAGAAAAATTCTAATGCAGGAGTGATTGCAAGACAAGCGATCTCGGGTTAAATTTAAATTAAAACATTAGCTTACAGCTAAGATTATTTATTTTTTTAAGCAGTGGATATTCACAAAAGCAGTCTAATCTTATATTTGCTGTAGTCTAATGTAGAAAGATGCATTCAAACAAGCAGCCCCCTATGTCCATAGGAGTTACTTTCTCCTTGGAGCAAGCTTCTGTGCCATTTATCCAGTACATCTATAAAACCTGGATCACACCTGAAATATGAGAAGGAAAATAATGAAAGAGAAATGAGGGAAAAGAAATCATGTTATTCGAGAAACCACCTCAACTTTGGTCTGTCACCCAAGGTTAGAGTGTGCAGTCTATATACAAACATGCTAACTTTTATTATAGTTTGAATACATTTTTGATATAATTTTGAGTCGAACTAATACTCAATGCTCCACTTATTGCTAGTATTTACCTAGAACACACTTTGTTAGGATCTTCCTAACATCATCAGCTGTTGTCGACTAATGGACGTTGGTTTGGTGAACTCATTGGAGGCAACAGGCGTGTCACTGTCAATATCTTGATGAACTTGAAGTTTGGGTTTTCTTCAAAGGTAGTGTCGAAATTAAACAATTTTCTTTCATATTTCTTTATGAATATTTTTTCCCACGTGGTTAATGCAGCTGGACCTTGGACACCTTTTAATAAGTGGATTTCTTGTTCTATATCATGATTCTCCTTCCAAAAATGGTGCGCTACCGCCGATTTATCTATTTCTCTGTTCCTGATGTTCCTAAAATGCTCTTTTAGCCTAATGTTCAAGTTTCTTTTTGTTTTTCCAATGTGAAAGTTGTCGCAGCCTTTGCAGTTTATCCTGTACACATCTGATTTTTTGTCTGTGGGTATCTCCTTTGTATTATGTGATTTCAAAAGGTGTTGTACACTAAATTTGTTCTGTGGGGCCAAAGTAATATTGTGTTCTTTGAAGACTTTTTGGAAAAGGTGTGTAACTCTGGGATGTTATGTAAATTTTCTGTATGAAGTTTCATTGCTGATTGGGGAAAGAGTAGTTACTTGTTTGCATCTTTGTTGTCTTTTGAATTTATCAATTTTCTTTTTGACCAATTCAGCACTGAATCCATTGTATTCTGCAATGTGAATGATATTATTGTACTCTTTGATATATTCCATCTTGTTTAAAGGTACATTAACCAGCCTGTAAGTTAAACTGTTGATAACATCATACTTGTGTTGTCTTGTGTTATATCCATCTGCTTTTATGAACTTTTTTGATGTTCTGTGTGTACTACTTATCATAAACAATTGATTATGATTTTTCCCTCTGACTCCCTTGCAGATAATCCCAAAATACTTGCAATTGAATACCATCAATATTCAGATAAAATGAAAGATGAAAGCTCTGTAAATAAATGAAACACTGGGGAGTACAAGTTAATATTTTATCATTTTTTAAGCTGTGCATTTATTTATTTTGCAGGACATATTTGTATTCCAATGACTTCTCTTACACAGAACCTCACCTAGCGGCATAGTTTGTCTATAGCATTAGAGATTGTCTTAATTACATAAAAACATGTGAAAACTATATAAACTGCTTGCAGTAATAATGCAAAAATATAGTTCTAGTGTGTTAGTATACTACTATACTACATTATATTAAAATATGTATAGTATACACTTATGGAAAATATTATTTATACTTGTTCCTTGGTTTAGACATTTCGCTAGTAATTTAAGGTGTTTAATGAAACACAAATCAGACACTAGTCGCACAAACATGTACATAGTTATTTATAGCATATGGAGAAAAAATGAAGTATTTTAATTATTAGAAAGGAAAATATGATTTATTTAAAACATTAATGATCAACTACATATATACTTCATGCCACACAAATGAAACATTAGGAGTAATAGTATTCCTGAAACATTTAGATTTTTAAGCACCTTTCTATTGTTCAGTAGGCAAAGATTGAGTATGTATGTTGACAGTTATTTTTTAATGTTCACATGCAAAGAATGCCGTAAATATCCTTTAATTGATGGTTACAGACAGAAATTTTAATACTGCAGTATTAAAACCTTTTTGTCATTATATATCTTTATTTAAAGGAGAAAGAAAAAGGAAACATTAATTATCCTTTGAATGCATCCAAATTTATAGAAAGAAAGTTGTCCAGGCCTACAAATCTCATTTATAGACAATGAATGATAAATACACAAATATAACAATTTGTAACATAAAGCTTCACTTATCTTATAAGAAATGATGATAATTTTCTTATTAAGTTTTTTTTCATCATTTCTTATAAGATAAGTGAAGTTTTATGTTACAAACTATTATACACGATGATCATTTTTATTCATTATTTCCTGCCGCCCTCTGATTGAACAAGAATGATGTCATTGTTGACTGGTGAGTCTATCTTGAAATCATAGTACCCTCTATGGAGAAGAAGCGGTAAGTTTTGCAGAGCAGTAAGCAAATTACAGCGCTCTTGAGTGTGGTTGCACTGGTAACTAATACAACCAGCTTCCCCTGGAAACGAAGACAGAGCACCGCGTCTTCATGGTTGAATGCTACTTTTGTACCGGCATTAAAATGGGTGCAACATATAAATATAATTTAAACTGCGCATAGAGGAGTTTATGCAATGCCATCCAGTATTTAGACAAGTCCATTGGAGCGCAAAGTGGCCAGGTACCATCAAATTGACATACTTTTGTTTGCAACATAAACGTCTTACGTTTTATCAGTATACAATATAAATGTTTTGTCATTCTCACGCTTAATTAAAATATCTATTAATGTTGATATCCTTATGTCTATTAAAACCAATAAGGCATCAAACATTTCCAAGATACAGAATCAGTTACTTGCAAAAAGAGAGACACTGGATGCTATAAAGTGACTGGTCCCAATCTAGATGCAATAAATAATGTTATGACAGAAAGGCCTCAAGCAAACTTTCTCAGTATACAGTGTTTAAGGGGAAAAGAGAAAGGAAATATAAGAAAATGGACACATAAGACTATGTACTAGAGATATTTTCTTGTGTATACTTGGATAAAAACTTTGTACATATTGTAATACTAACTTATTTTTAATTCCTAGAACATGTTCTGCTAATTTTTGGGTTTGTAATGAAGTTACATTGTGAGGAAACTGTGGGTGATAGAAAAGAATTAAGATCAAATTGAAATATTTCTATTTCATGTGTCAGATTTACAATATGCACATATGTCTTCTATAACAGAAAAACGAATGTTCATTGTGAAATAAGTATTCATTGATTTATCATTTCGTATATTCTTCATTGTATACTTTTATGGCTGCATAATTAGCTTTGCAATGCATTGCATTGTATCATATAGTTTTTTAAAAACAGTTATCATATCTGCGCACCAGGCGAAATTATGCACCTTTATATTATGCGGACAAACCCACCTCTCAAATAGTATATTTACCTGTTGGCAGAGGGAGGCATCAAAGCTGCTGTCAGCACATCAAATATGATCACAAGCCGCTAGGGGCATTGTGTATAAACTCACTCCATCAACGAAGCTATTGATGACGTCAAATTTTGTGCAGAAAAATCACAGATAAAAATGAACATTGTGTATTTGTATATATTTGTTTGCTTCACTGTTAATAGCTTCATATTTTACGAATGAATGAATGATACGTTTACAACAGTGTGGAATTTAGTAATTACAATGTAATACAGTAATACAATACTAGAATTATTTCAGTGTAGCATAAAAATTCTAATAATTTCACTATTTTTTGAGAATTACCATGAATGCATTTCGGAGACCTTTTGTTTTCATCTTTAGCTAAGAGCCACTTACAGTTTCTAGTTTTCCTGTGAGTTTAGCTTGTGGTATGATGTATTTAGTGAGTACCTAAGACGTGAAATACAATGAAGCAGAATAACCTGAATTTCCATTCATTTTTTGGATAAAATACATATTCAAAAGAAGCTAAACTAAATAAAATGGTCCAAAAGCCAATAGATTTAACCATATGGGAAAAACATATGATATAGAAGAATAATATCTCATTTACCAACAGACAAAAGTCTCATCATTATACTCTCAAGTCACAAGCAACACCTACAGGGAAACCAATTTAATTCATGTAAGACTTAAAGCTTTCACGGTGAGTGTTATTAATCAAAGCTTCACGGGTGATCAGATGTGTCAAATTGACTAATGTTGAGCTTTTGATCATTCCAAGTTCCATGGCCTTTCTTCAGGAACCAAATGAAAAAGCAGGACTTCAATTGAGTACAGCTTGGACTCCAGTCATAAAATATACTGGCAATAGGAACTTCAACCAGATGATGGACCGCGCAGAAAACTCAAGACGAGAGAATCCCTAACCAGATGATGAACCGCACAGAAAACTATACAACAATGTGAGGTCATCCTTCCTGTGAACCAGTCGGACCAATGGCAGATTGCTATGCAGTGGGGTAACACATGCGCTACCCACATATTGAAGGTTATATATATGGAGACAGTTTGCTGGCTTTTTCATTCAGGCCATGAAGCTTGGAATGGCTGAGAGCTCGACATTAGTAAATTTGACATGGCTGATCACCCATGAAGCTTTGATTAATAATGCTCGCCATGTAAGTTTGAAGTCTTACATTATGACGGACAGTGGGGTGACAAAGCCCTAGCCACATGATGAAGGCTATATTTATGAGGACAGTCCACCAGATTTTTCATGCAGTTCCTGAAGAAGGCCATGGAGCTTGGAATGACTGAAAGCTCGACATTAGTAAATTTGACTTGGCTGATTACCTATGAAGCTTTGATCAATTTAATTCAGTTTGTTTGTTTACATCATGTAATGATATTAGTTGTATCAATATAATTATACATAATGAACTTAATTTCAAATTAATCCTCAGAGAAAGTTCAAGAATTCAATGTCAAAATATATATAGCAATAGTAGATTATTATAAAGCATTTGATTCTGTGGAGCATGACTATATTCTGCAAGCACTGCTACAACAGGGAATAGAGCATAAGTACATACTTGATAACTTGTACAAGGACAACATGGCAAAGGTAAAAACAGAGACCAAAGAAAAGGACTTTGCACTGGAGGAAAGAGTGAAACAAAGAGACATTCCCCCAAAACTATTTAGCAGTCTTCTGTAACACCAATTCAGGGAATTAAAATGGGGCAGTAGATATGGTATAAACATAGATGGCATCTGATTAACACATCTAAGGTTTGCAGATGACATTTTCGTTGGTGGCAACTTTTGCAAAAGAACTACAATCAATGTTGGTGGAGCTGGACAGCGTTAGCAAAGAAGTAGGATTAACTTTGAACTCCAAAAGAGTAATGACAGCGCCATAGAGGAGCAAATCAGCAGCACATTTGGATTATGTCAGAGAATATATCTACTTAGGGCAAATAATATCCTTTTCAAATAAATCCACAATGGAAATAAAAAGACACATCAACCACGCATGGAAGAAATACTGAAGTCTCAAAGTTCATCCTGGAATATAGGTCCCAAAAACAAAATATAAAGCAAGAAGTCATCGAAGCCTGTATAGTACAAGTGCTGCCAGTGCTACAAATCTGTCAGCACAAACTGGAGCGAAAGATAATACACATGGCATGGAAACACACATGACAAACGAGGAAGTCAGGCATGACCAATGTGGCTTTACGGCTGAAATAATGATGGAGAGGGCATGTCGCCAGAATGCATCACCTCCAATGTATGCAATGAATGACAATGTGGGACCCCAAAATGGGACATCGAACGGCAGGGAGACCAAAGAGGAGATGGACAGATAGTTCCAATAAGATAGCAGGGACACAGTGATCAATAATAACTAAGAACAGAAATACATGAAGGATATTGGAAGAAGGAGCTATAAACTAGAAGTGTGTGTATGTGTGTGTGTGTCATAGCTAAATATGTACAACAATGGTGTATGTGTTCAGTGTGTGAAGTAAACAGTGACAGTGCTAAAGACATGAAAGTATGCAACACATTTGGCACATCTTAAACTGCATTATTTTAATTAGGTATGAATTTATTAACATGCCATCACGAAACTGAGGGATATGCTTCAGTTGTTGCAGGTGTAGCCATTCCATTTTATATAACTGATTTAAGTCCTGGACACTTCACTTTCTTCCTCTATTGAGACAGCTCTTATTTCAATAGTTGGTTTATATTTAAAATGAATTCATCTATAAAAGATGTTAAGGAAACCATAGATTTGTTACAAGATATATTTCTTCCTTGTCATTTCATTTGTTATTCTTAAAGTACTATGGACTATCCATGTGAGCTAGAAGCATGGATGCATGAAGAATTTGTGTAAATAGATTTAGTTTAGGAGTATGTAAATACATATAATATTGTTTCACGGTACGAAATCCCGTGAATCTCTTCAACCCGTGCCATAAAAATATTATCATGTCTTACATGTCAAACATAATTTTTGTTTTAAAGATGTTAGTGATGACAGCTAACACATTTCTGAAATGATATCCCTTTTCTACAAAGCATTCACTTCAGTGTTTTCTCTAATATATTAATTAAAAAGGTATAGAAAAATAGTGCTGTGCATTGGTGTATGTGCTCTGCTAGGAGAAAAATTCAATAGGTAAGCAAATAAAGTATGCTTTTGTATAGAACATGGGGTGTTTACTGTCCTGAAAGAAGCTTCATAGTCAAAATTAGGCAATCAGAAACACTTCTGATTCATCATACTCATCCAAAGCTAGAAAAATGACATTACTAATTAGCAATAAGACAGGTAACTACTTAGCTGTTGCTAATCTTGTTACCAGTAAGAAGTAGAATTTAATAATTAATGTGAATAATTAATTTTATTTATAAATTTGGAATTCTTAACAGCTTTCCTAATTCATTAATAACTTAAGATTCAATAAAATGAAGCATTTTGCTAAGGGACCATTTATATAGTGTAAGTAAAGTCATTGTTTTACTTTTGCTTATTAACTTTCAGAAAATCTAAAGAAGACCTAAAAACTCCTTTCAAATACTTTTATATTTCTTATTTTGGCTAAATTTTAAGCTGCACAACAAGTAAGCATGTGAACAGAACTTCCTTTCTTGCTCTTACCACCTGGAACTTGCAGTCTATAGAGATCTTCTTCTACTGTTTGGAAAGTCTTCTTTGGAAATATTCTATGACATATGCAGAATATAATTTGCAAAGCTCTGTATTCCTAATATAATTTTGAGTCAAACTAGTACTCAGTGCTCCATGTATTGCTAGTGTTTACCTAGAACGCGTTTCATTAGGACTCTCCTATCATCTTCAGCTAATATCGACTCAGTCAACTGAGGATGTTAAGAAGGTCCTAAGGAAACACATTCTAGGTAAACACTAGCAATATATATAGTTCAACTCAAAATTATATTAATTTTGTGCTTCATTGTATCATATTTCTTACACATAGGAACTCTGTATTCCTGTTTGAATACGTTTTCTCTAAAATCTTTTATTACATCCATTAGAAGTTTTGTCACTCGTTTTTCATAGTTAATGTTATACATACTTCACTACCACAGAACATACAATTAGTTAAAGTTTTGTAATGTTCATATCTCTAATGTTTTAAATGAATATGTCTACTTTACTTTTTGGACTGTGCTCACTAAAGAGAGACATTCCATTTCTGCTAAACTACATTTAGGTTAAAGGATAACAGCAGACTAAAGTGTCTAATAATATTTAATAAAAAAAAAATTGTAACATAATGAAAATATTTGACCCATTTAATGCCTTCAAAACAAATAAATGTATAAAAGACCAACAGCAGCTATGACTAGGTATATATTTTTGAGAAAGTAAGACTGCACAAGCTTTTTTGGTAAAATGTTCTATTCCTACACCTAATGAAAAGAACCGCTCCAAACATTGCAGGACCATCTCTGTTAGGTACCAATGCATCCTTGAGAATATTCAGCGAAACATAGAATTAGTTGTGCATTTGAATTACTTTCAAATACTATATATATGAAAGTAAATAATTTAGGAAATATTACAATATTTTATAGTTATGGTCCTGGAAGTCAAAAATAGCCCAGGTTGGATTACCAATATGTTTATATTACTATTTTTATATTAAGTATGAAACAAACTACATTAATCTCACTTATTTTGAAGCATTGAAAATATTAAATTAGTGTATTTTATTTTCTGAAAATGACAGATACCTGGGTTCCTGTAAATATTTCAAAACAGTGTCTTAATATGATTTAGAGTGTACATAGTACTGTCATGAATTTTCAGCATTCACTACCTTTTTTTAAGAAAGGATAAATGCAGTAAAATTTGATAATCTAATTTTAGACGATAGTAAAGAAACTGAAGATTTTAAAAATGTCAACACTGTATTTGCAAAAGAAATAATATCCATTATATGTTTAAAATGCTATTTTTCATTTTATAATTTTTTTTGAGGTATCAAATTTTACTGCTGAACAATTAAGATAACTTACGAATGTGTGTTATAATTGCTTTATGTGGTTGAAGTTCTGTTTTGTGATTCATGTTATATACATGTTGTTAGATTCATTAAATGTGTTAGTATTGTTAGAACAGGCCAATATGTGCAATATATTTATGACAAATAAGCGATATTTTTGCACCAACTTGCAAAAGCTCCGAGTTTTAAAGAACAAGGTGCTAAAGAAAGTGCATATGCTGAACCTTTGTACTAATTGTGAACTCAGCTGTTGATAAATGCTGCCAAGTGTTAAAGTGATTCTCAATCCTTGCAATTTGTGAATTTTAGCAGCAATGGTATTTTGTAATGTGAAATATGAATATCTGAAACTGTAATGCGTTACCACTAGGGGGTGTTCCAGTTTTTTATATGAAATAGTTCTATAAAGATTTATAGAACTCTAATAGTTTTGTTTTGAAGGATGGTGGAAATTTTCTTCCAGCGAATGTTGTGTATGTACCTGTTTGGTAATCTTGTAGAATATTGTGACTTATAAATATAAAAACATTTACTGACATCATTAAAATATGAAATATAATAATGGCAGCAACATTTTTAATACTAAAATAGGTTATGTAAAAGAATTTTTACATACCTTATAATTTCATTAGATTTAGCTTTGTGAATGGATTTGATGTATTTGGAGCTTTCCAAATTCATCTTGTACCACTGGTTGTTCTGAGGAGTGACATGTGCATTATATTTATGTTAGAAAAAAAAAAACAGTAATCATTAGATAAGTGTGAAACGATATAGAAATATGCAATCAGTTGATTCTAGTCATGTAATATAAACTGTTTTATACTTGAAAATAATAAACCAATTAAGTATGTTCACCAACAATATCATTTTTATTCCTTCTTCCCTCCATTCCATTATTAGAAATGCAAACTTATATTATTTTTAATCATTAGAAGAAGCAATACAAGATGTGCTTCAAGGCTCAAAATTAGCACCATATTTATTCCTACTGTATATAAACAGCTTATTTCAAATAATATAAGAAGCAGGGGAAATAGGGACAGGCTAATATGATACCAAGACTCAAGTAACAGGAAAAACAGAAATAGAGGTACAAAATAGGGCAAATACACTACCAGTGAAAGTAAACATATATTTACAAAATTTAACCTCCCATTCGTTGCACGGGGCCTGGAAGGCCCTTAGTTTTATTTAATTACAAATTATAATGCACACTTTATTTGTATTTTATTTTAGCTTATGTATTTAGTATGATTATACTCATAAAAGTTATGTATAACTAACCTTAATAAAGCTAAAAATAGGGGAAAAAAGACAATTAAAACAAAAAGAAATACAGACATATAACTACATAAATGTAGTGTGGGCCTCCCAGGACCTGCACAACCAACAGTTTTCTGCCAAGGTGCGTGCCTAACAGAGGGTTAAGTATGATATTAAATACAAAGGAAAATGGATGCAAATCAGTTTTAATAATAAAAAACAGACAAATATAAAGTTAGTAATAAGATCAAAACACTCTCGAACTGTAAAAACACTTAAAAGTGGAGCTTAAGTGTTTTTACAGTTCGAGAATGGTTTAAAAAAGTGTTTTGATTGATGAAGTTCCACTGTTTATAAATACTTCTATTTATAGTTTTATTAGGAATAAGAAATAAAGAAATTCAGCATGTAAATGAACCAAACTCTTTAGGTTTGTAATAGTAATGGAAATTAATTGTTCTTTCACACTAGTCATATGTACAGTTCAGCAACGCAAAGAACGTCCCTGGAAGGTATGTGCTGCCTTACACAGTGGGATAAGGACAGCGAATGTGTGTGCCAGAAAATGCGTGCTACACAAGGAGCAGACCGCTAGAAAAACATACGCCCTATTCACTATGTACTCTACCACCGAGAAGATTCATTCACAAAAGTAGAAGCCGTCAGAATGTTTTTGAATGGTTTGTAAGTGTACTGACATGGAGTGTCATAAACCTGTCCAGGGAGGGTGTGGGAACCTTTGCCAACCCCCCTGCATCTCAGGTGGAGGACAGTACGATGCACTATTGCACCAAATAGTGGCCTGAGCTATAAAGCCCGAGCCTTAAAGTATTTACAGCATAGTAAGTCGCCATTAAGGTAGCTGTCTCGTTTATTTTTGAGAACTCCTAGTGGTTTACCGGGAAAAACACAAATCAGTTGGAGAATTTAACGTCATGCTGACACGTTGGCCATAGTAGCTCAATGGTTAAGAGCAGCCGGACAGAGACTGGAAGATCTGTGGTTCAGATCCCAGCTATGGCATTGAATTTTTCAGTCTGTTTAACAGACAGTAACTTGAAATGGAATGGACATGTTCAAAAAGTAATGAAAAGTTAATTTTATATATACATATATAAACAATGCCAGAAATAGATAGAAAAATATTAAACAAATATACTGTGACCGTGCGTTGGTAGAATCAAGTCTTGTTTGTAGAAATTTAAAACACTCTTTATTGCAGTAAAAAGACCCTTTGTACAACCCTGGCAGCAACAAAATGACATAACATTAACAAACAGCAGTCTTCAGAGTCATCTCGTTCGCTGCCACATGTAAACAAAAAAAAAAAAAAGAATTCACTGCAGCACAGTTCAATAATCCTCGCACAACTCACACAACTACAACACCACTGCAACTGCACAACTTTACTAACAACTGACTCTTTCTCACACTCTGCCGCTTATTTATACGTCCCAGTCATTGTTCTAGTATGCGGTAGATTTTCCAATAACAATCGTGATGGCATCAGAAAAGATGAAACTTCCACACATCTCTGTCTCTTTCTCTCTCTTGGCAAGCGTCCAGCTCTTGTGCCCCACTATCTGTCTCTTTCTTTCCTGCTCAAGCGGACAGCAGCGGCTCCAACCAACAATGCGATTGGCAACAATACAATGCTGTAATTTATTCCTTTGAGCTATGGAACTGTATTATGGATCACAGTACAAAAAACATTAGCTTTAAGATTATTTTGGCTCCAAAATAGAACAATACATTTAATTATTAAATTTTAGATGGGTCGTATATTTTACACATCTGCTTCACTTTCGTACCTGTTTTGAGGACATGTTTCGCAAATCATCGTTTGCATCTACGGCTCTTGTGCGACTGAAGCTTGATCCAGCGGTGTGGGTAATTCTGGGGTTGCTGCTGCCATCTGTTGATTTAGTGATGAACTTAAATGTGGGATTCTCTTCTGGCGGGATTTCAAAGTTCATTAGTTGGTTTTTATGTTTTTCTATGTATATTCTCTCCCATATGACGAGTTCACTATGTTTTTGTACATATTTTAGTAATTCTGTGCTATCTTCAATTTCATGATTTTCAGACCAGAAATGAGCTGCTATTGCGGACTTATCAATATTTTTGTATCTTAAGTGCCTGAAGTGTTCTTTCTTTCTAGTGCCTATGTTTCTTTTTGTCCTCCCTATGTAAATTTTTTCACAGTCTTTACACTTAATCTTGTAAATGCCTGACTTTTCCTCTGGTTTTATCTTATCAGTATTATTACTGTGAAGTAGGTTTTTAATGTTGTAATTGTTTTTTGGTGCCAATTTTATATTGTATTTCTTGAATAATTTTTGGAACTTTTTTGTGGCCCAGGGGTGGTAAGTAAATTTAGCAAATCTAATTTCTTGTTTTATTGGTGTGAGAGCTGTGATCTGTTTTAATCTCTTTTGAAGTTTGAATAATTTTAGTTTTTTATCTACAAGGTTTTTTCCATATCCATTTTTAATTGCAGTTTTTAAGATTTGATGGTATTCGTTTTGATATTCTTACAAATTAACTTGCCAGTATCCTAAACAACAAAAGCTAAGAAAATAGTATCACAGATTTCTATAACCATGTACCGGTTGAAATGAAATGAAAAAAAATTAAACTAAAGACAGTTAAATCTAATGTATTATAAAAGGTATTTTACTCTGTGGAAGAGTATAAAACAGAGTAGGTAGAAAATGGTATTTATGCACTTCTCATCATTTTCATAAATATTACTATATTAATTTTATGTACATACAAACTGACAATCCATATAAAAGATTTACGGTTGGAGATAGTAAAGTATCAAATGATCAGACATAGGAATTCTTAAGCAGCTGGCTTCAAGTTAGCTATACTCAAATTATGGTTGGTTGGTTGGTATCTAATGTTGAGCACTTGATAATAAAATAATTCGCTCTCTTGCACTTCAATATTTAGTGGGAAGGTTGGTCTCTTCTATGAAAGCTGGACAGTGGGTAAGGTGATTTTTATCCATATCCTCATTTAGATTGCAGAAAGGGCATTTAGGTGAATCTGTTATGCCAAATCTGTGTAGGTGTTTATTTAGGCAGTCATGTCCTGTTAGTAATCTGAATATTGCCACTGCAGATTTTCTTTGTAATGAAGTAATGTTATAAGTTTGTAGATTTTCCCATTCCTTTCCAGATGTTTTTATGGTGTATTCTTCCTTAAGTTGTTTGATATATTTATTTGAAATAACTCTTTTGATAGAGTCAAAGGGTCTGAGTGCAGAGGGTCTACTCCCATTAGCCTTGTCCCCGTAGGAACAAGACCCGGGCCTCTTTAAACCAGGGAGTATCCGAGCTGTCCCAAAGGGCGCTCGGCATCCTCCGTGGGGCTTTCCATTAGGGCAAAACCTAGTTTCCTAACAAGCCCCCCCATCTGGTCCTAGGGACACAAGACAGGACGGAAGTGGATACGCCACTTACGCGCGTCAACACTCAAGGTGAAGACTACCGATATGACCTCGGTGGGGCCGCCTGGTGATCTAGCACACCTTCTACTAGCTGAGCAGGCTAGTACCCGGAAACTTAATGGCTTCCCTCAACCCCGTCCGAAGACGTACCCAATCTCCCACAGGTATCGGGAACACACTGCCCCCTCGAGACCATCCCAATCCGAACAACTCCCGAAGGAGGGGCTCGGCTGTTCGGCCCGAGGTTCCTCTAGTAACGTCAGAGGTCCCACGAGTGCTAAGGGTCCACAGCGCCCGCACTTTGGCAGCTGAAAGGGACGGATCCCTTCCCCTATGGGAAGAGTCAAAGGGTACTGGAATAGTTGGGTTCGAAACAATTTTGCTAACCTTTTTGGCCAGAAAATCAGCTGTTTCATTTCCTATCACTCCACAATGGGCTGGAATCCACTGGAGTACAACTTTTTTATGTAAATGTGATAACTGTTTTTATCATTTTGTGGTATTCAATAATTTTGATACTTTTAGGTGTTGGATCTCGTATTATAGCAAGAATGGCTGCTTTGGAGTCACACAGTATCACAACCTTTGTAAATTTTTGGATGTGATATAAAAGATTTTGTAAACTTAGTAGGATTGCTAAATTTTGCCATCAAAGTTTGTTGAATTTTTGTTTAGTTTACGATAAAAGGAGAAAAGTGGGCATACTGCACCAGCACCAGTGCCACCCTCATTTTGGTAGGCTGGAACCGTCTGTAAAAATATGCGTCCATTCAGGAGCAGGATATCTTAAGTTTATTGTTTCCAGTGACAGTTGTTTTAAGGTAGAGGTGGGGGTTTCAGATTTTGTGATAGTTTCTGTCAAATGGAGGTTAAATTCAATTTCTAAAAATTCTAGAGGGCTGTTTCTCATCTGCATAGTTTCTTTTGTGTGTGGAAGTTGTAATCTCTGGCTGATTTCTTGTACTATGCTCAAATTATCGTGAATACATAAAACTTACATAAGTGATTGGCCTGCACACATCAACAGATAGAATGAGGATTGGAGGTGGCATGCTATCTAAAACATCACATATTAAGTCTGGTGATTTCCATTTACCCTGGCTTCAATGCTTGGAAATTTCTATTATTTTAAATAGGATGTTGACTACAGAAGTCCAGTCATGTCGTGTTTTACCAGAAGACAATTAAGTGTTCAGTAAGTCTATGAAAAGCTATGAAAAGAGTCTTTAACTTGACTCTGCCATATCTGCATAAGGACAGCTGGTGGTACTATTCTTCAATTATCTTATCAATCCTTTCAATTCCTATTTGTGATTCATTGTAGAAAACTTACTGACGAACTCTTCAAACCGTATATACCGGAGTTTACCTCCAAAGGAATTAAAGCATTCTACTCATACACACAGGGATTAGGCTGTGTAAGCTTCTGCTGCTCTCATTGCAGTCAAAATCTTAAGGAAGCTATTCATTTTGGTTGTTTTCCAATTTTTTTAATTTTATTTTCTGACATAATTCACCCATCACCTTCTTTTACTGAAGCACAGTGATGGACGGTGAGGCATTGCATTGATTGTGCCATAAATAAATGAATAAGTAAATAAATAAATAAATAAGTATTGTTAAAATATAAATATGTGTACCCATTTTGAACGATTTAGGTAATCTTATCAATAATCCATCTTATTTTATAATATACTGTACCAAAAAGAACGTACAGGGAAACGGAAATAGATATTTATTGCATCCGTACTCTTGTTACGCACAGGTGTAACGAGTACAGTAAAAGTTTGATAATACAGTTCATGGAGAATGTGATACAAAGCGTTCGTGTATGATTTCGCAGCAGAGAGATAGGTATCTAAGTCCCGTGCTTTACTGCACTCTAACGGATTAAGCGTAAGTTATGCACCATAGAAATCTCAGCACCACCTTCTCCCATAAGAAGCCGTGTATAAGCAGACATCCTAGCCCTTAACACAGGCGCTTAATGAGCGTAGATGGTGCTGTTCTGGAATCGGCGCCAAGCCATGGAAAACAACCAGGACAGAGCGCTTGCGTTTAATGCACCTATTCACACAAGAGAGCAGATACTCAGAAACAATCTTTTTGGCACAATTCCTATACACATCTCTTTGTTTCGTTTTCACACAGATGGTGCCATGGCACAGCGGCACTACCTCAGAAGCCGCCCCTGCTGAAGCATGTTAAATATGTGACCAACATAATATTCAAATGTCAAAATAAATTTTTAGTATTTTTATACTGTATTACTTCTTAGTACATTTTGATTGATAACGATATATGATATTTGATCCTTCTACAATAATTGAGATTTAAACATAAGCTGCTTGACAAAATGCTGTCTAGAAATTCATTTTATAGGTTCAAGATGCTTTACATAAACTTACAGCTCTACATAAATTCACAGTCTGAACCAGCTGGACACATGCTGATGATGTGATGTTGCACACGCACACACAAAAAGTTAGATAAATATTTCTATATTACTATTTCAAAATGTTAATCTCCACTACATGCACCATCTTTTTACTTCCATTAAATGAAGCTGGACCAAGAGTCTGCACTAGTTTTCACAAAAATTTGATGTACCACTTTAATGTTATGGTTTCAAAAGATATTTACATCTGAATAATATAAAAATCCAGGGAATTCTCAAACATAATATACATTTAAGCAACACTGGTGAATCCTTTCATGGAAGTGTTGAAAACAGTGTTGTTGTATAAATTAAGTTAATTGGGAGTCGATTAATAACACAAAACAACACTCACTTTTAAATTTTCCCGGAACCGGTTTCTGAGGCCTTCCCTCTATCTTCAGCCGGACATCGACTAGTTCTCATTGGTGTAGCTGGCAATATTTTGTCTTCGGTCTCCTCTGGTGGCGGTTCGAGGAACTTGCTGAACAAATCTTTCTGGGGGATGTCGAAATTGAATACTTTGTTCCTATTTTTTGAAATAAAGATTTGTTCCCATGTGGACAGTTCTTCTTTTCCTGTTGTATGTTTTAGTAATTTTGGTTCTGGATTTATGTTGTGGTTTTTTTCCCAAAAATGCGTGGCAACTGCTGATTTTTCTAATTGTTTGTATTTTATGTTCCTAAAGTGTTCCTTTGCTCTTGTTTCTAAATTTCTTTTGGTTTTTCCAATATAAATTTGACTACAGTCACAGCATTCAATTTGATATATACCAGATTTTTTGTTAGATGGAATGGCATCTTTGATGTTTGAGCAAATTAGGTTTTTTAAGGAGTAGTGGTTCACTGGAGCTAGTTGAATGTTTTGTTTTTTGAAGACTTTTTTGAATTTATCAAAGGCCCATGGATGGTAAGTGAATTTTTTGAAGAGCATTTTAGTTTCTGTAGCTGAGAGGGTTGTGGTTTCCTTTAGTAGTTTCTTCTTTTTTGCTAAGTTCACTTTTTTGTCTACTAGTGATTTGGGAAAGTCATTTTTCTGTGCTATTTCAATAATTTTGTTGTATTCTATTTTGTATTCTTCTGCTGTGAGAGGGATGTTGACCAGTCTGTGTGCTAAACTATTAAAGATTGCCTGTTTGTGGGATCTTGGATTGTAGCCATTAGCTTTTATGTAGTTGTCTGTCTGTGTTGGTTTTCTGTAAATGCCAAAGTTTATTCTATTTTTATTTCTGATTATTTTTAGATCTAAAAATGGTAAATACTCGTCTTTTTCAACTTCTACAGTGAACTTGATGCTTTTTTCTTGAATATTTAAAAGTTTTAGTGCATCACTGATGTGTTTTTTTGGCACTATGGCAAATATGTCATCTACATATCTTTGCCAGAGTTTGAACATCCATGGGAAACCTTTAGTGATCCTTATTTCTAGTGCACTCATGTACAGATCGGCCAGGAAGGGTGATAAGGGGTTGCCCATTGCTAAACCAGAAGTTTGATGGAAATATTTTGTTTGAAACTGGAAGAAATTCTGTTCTATGCATAATTTGGTAAGTTCGATGTAATCTGAAATTTCAAGTGATGACATTCCAAGTGATTTGAGCATGAGTGCACTAGAAATAAGGATCACTAAAGGTTTCCCATGGATGTTCAAACTCTGGCAAAGATATGTAGATGACATATTTGCCATAGTGCCAAAAAAACACATCAGTGATGCACTAAAACTTTTAAATATTCAAGAAAAAAGCATCAAGTTCACTGTAGAAGTTGAAAAAGACGAGTATTTACCATTTTTAGATCTAAAAATAATCAGAAATAAAAATAGAATAAACTTTGGCATTTACAGAAAACCAACACAGACAGACAACTACATAAAAGCTAATGGCTACAATCCAAGATCCCACAAACAGGCAATCTTTAATAGTTTAGCACACAGACTGGTCAACATCCCTCTCACAGCAGAAGAATACAAAATAGAATACAACAAAATTATTGAAATAGCACAGAAAAATGACTTTCCCAAATCACTAGTAGACAAAAAAGTGAACTTAGCAAAAAAGAAGAAACTACTAAAGGAAACCACAACCCTCTCAGCTACAGAAACTAAAATGCTCTTCAAAAAATTCACTTACCATCCATGGGCCTTTGATAAATTCAAAAAAGTCTTCAAAAAACAAAACATTCAACTAGCTCCAGTGAACCACTACTCCTTAAAAAACCTAATTTGCTCAAACATCAAAGATGCCATTCCATCTAACAAAAAATCTGGTATATATCAAATTGAATGCTGTGACTGTAGTCAAATTTATATTGGAAAAACCAAAAGAAATTTAGAAACAAGAGCAAAGGAACACTTTAGGAACATAAAATACAAACAATTAGAAAAATCAGCAGTTGCCACGCATTTTTGGGAAAAAAACCACAACATAAATCCAGAACCAAAATTACTAAAACATACAACAGGAAAAGAAGAACTGTCCACATGGGAACAAATCTTTATTTCAAAAAATAGGAACAAAGTATTCAATTTCGACATCCCCCAGAAAGATTTGTTCAGCAAGTTCCTCGAACCGCCACCAGAGGAGACCGAAGACAAAATATTGCCAGCTACACCAATGAGAACTAGTCGATGTCCGGCTGAAGATAGAGGGAAGGCCTCAGAAACCGGTTCCGGGAAAATTTAAAAGTGAGTGTTGTTTTGTGTTATTAATCGACTCCCAATTAACTTAACACTGGTGAAACTAATTTTAAGTCATAATTTACTCTTAAACCATTAAGAACATTTATTGTAATCATTGATATTAACATTCTTTCTATTTTAACTGTTTTTATGAATACACATTAGAACAGTTATTTATATAAAACTTGTTCAGAAAGTTTATTTTTTCATAAATGGTTGTCACTGTGAATTTCAAGCAAATCATTCACAGTGGTTGCTGTTCACACTACATAGATATGCTGGGACATGTTCCAGGCACATAAATTTACTGCACAACTTGCAAAAAAATCTTGCTGGTCTGTTTTGCTTCCCGACACAGAAGTTGCAACTTCCTCGCATATTTAGTTGCGGAGCTGTAGTAGTAAATTCAGCTTTCGGTAAACCCAATATTTCCCCAATGCGGTTCTTGATGTTTGTAGGAGTACTTAGCTGAATGACTATTTACGATAAATAAACAACTTTTCTAAACCTTATGATTTATACTTTGTAATATTACTAGGGAGAAACCTCTCTTACCAGCCAAACATTGTAACAGAATTGAAAGAATTGATTATGGAATTCTCACAAGAAATCACGCACATGGACTAACACTCTACACCTCACCAATATGCTGCTTCACACAATAATGACTGTCTCCAATTATTGGCAATGATTCTTTAAGGGTAGAGGGGAAGGAAGAAAAAGCTGCTAATGGAAATCTTGATTTCCTAATTGATTGTTGACAAAAACTTAAAACTGCAGACTCATATACCACAGCTCACGTAACGGAGGGTTAATTCAGCATTCCTTTTTTTCTAAACATGTACAACAGTTATTCTGAGTAGTAAATAGTATTTAATATCTATACAGTTCATATTGGAAGTAGGGAAAGAGGACTACTTACCTTTCCTGGACAATCATCAGGCAGAATTGAGAACTCACATTTGGAATTTATGGGAAACCATCACATACAAACTACACAAGGAATAACAGTTCCAACCCAAAATCATACCAACTTGCAGTCTTCAACTGTTTAATATAGCAAATAAAAATATGACAAGGGCACCCACACATAGTGTCAGTCAATGGTTTCAGTACTCATCATATAAGAGAAAAAAAGGCACAAAATAATTATAACTACCAACATTACCAAAAATTAAAACTCCCACATTAAAACCTAAGTAATGTTGCTAATTTATTTATTTAGTTTATGCATGAAATTTGTAAGTCATGATTATTTTTATTACAGCTACATCATATGTACTTATTTCTATTAAACTAAATTCTGGAATTGATTTCTTTCATTGTTTTATAATATATAAATGTTAAATCCCTGTTTGTAATCTCTTCAGTTGCTCTGCCCCTGTATTATCATTATTATTCATATTATTATTTTTATATCCTAATGAAGCCATCTATTTACTTTTATAAAATATAAATATATTTCTCACTTCAATATTTCATCACACCTTCTCCAGATATTGAAACAGCATTCTTCTTTGGCACCTGAGTCAGAAAAGAACACTTACTGTACAGTCAAAGGTACTTGCAGTGCAAAACTTTGATTTCCAATGCTATGTTTTAAGATGGTATTGGCACTTTTCTGTTTGGGACAAATTTTCTTGAATCTTGCCCTAATAATTTTGCAGTAGCTATATCCTAAGTTATTTTATTAGACTCTGGCATCTTTATTTACACAATCAAATAAATTATCCAAGTTTTCAAGAAACAATTATTTTTGCTTCTATGTTGCAGTTTGTCAGCTGAATTCTTTTTCAGATGAACCCACTTTTTATGCATTCTTTTACTTGATTAATGTTATACTACTTATGAATTTGTATCCCTGCCTTCAAGAATTCAGTGACCTCCAATGTAGCACTTGATTGAACTGTTTTCTTTTCATGAATATGCAAATGAAATACATCTAGCTTAAGGTTGGCAGTTTGAAATAAGCCTAATGCTTGTAATGGCATTTAGTGTACTTTCCACTAACCATATACACCAGTCCTTCAGTTTTGTGCTTAATTTTGGTTGATAATGTACTACAGAATGAGCTAAGTATATTCGTGTATCCTTGTAGCCTCGAAAGAAAACTATTTTGGAACAATCTAATGCAATACAGAGAAAGCAGGGAGCTGTATGTTTAAATCCTGACTATAAGACTGAGTGTTTCAGCCTGATTCTACCTTAAAAGTAGTTTAGTTATTTATCCTCGAAACATTAACTATGATGTAGCACAAATTACACTGTGTTTATGTGTGTTTGGAGGAATTAAGTAACAGTGATGTCAAAATTAATCATAAAAACTATTTGTAGTCAGTTTATTGACACTCATCGCTTACTTTTTTTCATATTATCGAGGGACTAGTTTCAAAGACAATTGCCTCCATTTTAAAAAAAAAGTGACGAGTGTCAATAAACCGACTACAAATAGTTTTCACCTGTGTTTATTTTTCTGTGCAAAGGGATAAATAACTACATTAGTATAAATGAGCAAAAAGAATATATCTGCATTTTATTCTTTTGGTGCATTTGCTGAACCTATTTTTGGTTCTATTTTTTTTAATTCACATGCCACACTTTCACAATTTATCAAATTTTAAAATAAAGAAAACAATGTCATGTCTAATTGCTGCAATGTAGACCACCACTGCCAGCAACAGTTCTGAACCTCAGCAACCTGTCAATTTTCAACTTCAGTTGTGCTATAAACAAGTTCCTCTTTCCTACTGTATTGTAAAATAAATAAATAAATAAATATTTAATTTGTTAATGAGATGTCAATTGCCAAGGTCATATCAGTACTGCGGTTGTCAGAACTATGTCCTGTGAAAGTTCTTTTATGTCAGCAAATCTACTAACACGAGTCTTTTAAACACCATGAACCTTATGATTAGTAGACCAGTTTCTAACCATATGAGGCACCCAGACTGACTCCCTTTGTCGCAGTCTTGGGAGTAGACTGCTATAATCATGACAATTCGGCAGTCTCATTCACAACAAATTATAAATTAACTTCAAAACTGCATTGAAATGTATCTCAACAGATATTGGTCAAATAATGCCGGCCCGCATAGCCATGGTCGCTAGAGCGTATGTCTCTAGCATTCCACCGCATAGAGGATTGCGGGTTTGATTCCCGCCTAGGCCATGGGTGTTTATATGTATAGTGAATATGTGTAAAACTAAGGAAAACAGATAAGAAAATAAACGGAAATAATGAAAAAAACAGTTAAATAAAAAAAAAAGGGGAAAAAATACATATCTACACACAGATATATATTTTTCATTAAAAAAGACATATAGATACTGAAAAAAACTATTAATTACACAGAGTAAACTTTAGATAAGAGGTTTTTCTTACAGAAATCTTAATCTATAGCATATTAGCATAATATGGCTTCAGAAAAGGTCTGTCAACAATTACTGCTGTTGCAGAGTTTGTACACCAGGCTTCTATGAAGTTAGAGAATAATGAAAAGGTCGGAGCCTTATTTTTTGACTCATCAAAAGCATTTGATTGTGTCCATCATGATATTCTTATTAAAAATTGGACAATTATGATATAAGAGGAATATCTAAGAGCTTAATTACTTCTTACTTGAAAGATAGAACACAATACACACAAATTACCAAAATGCAAACTATCAAAACATCTATTACTCCACTTGTAAGACTGTAAAATACGGGGTTCCTCCGGGTAGCGTTTTAGGACCAATTCTGTTCATTATGTATATAAATGATTTACCTACTACTCACAATGCAAGTATATCTTATGCAGATGATACAACTGTCATCTGCTCTGCTGTAAATAAGAATTTAATTCAGGATATGAGCTCTCTGGGAGAACGTTTGTTAAATTATTTTGACAAAAACAACCTCAAATGCAACATTGAAAAAACGACATCAACGCAAATTAGCCTGACAAATAAGACTAGCTTTAACATCAATGTACAGATAGATAACTCTAGCGTAAAGGATATAAGTGGCCATAAATTCCTAGGGCTTTATATGAACAATAAATTGACATGGTGTAGTCACATTGATTATCAATGTAAAAAAAATAGTAAATCAATATTTCTAATTAGGCATTTTAAGCCAATCGGTGATACCAAACTACTAAAAAATATTTATTATGGTGTTATCTTCCCATACATATGGAATTGAAATATGGGGAAGTTGTCCAAGGGTACATCTGGACAGAGTATTCATTCTACAGAAAAGGTGTATTAGGATCATTTTTAACTTAAAAAATACTGATTCTTGTGTAGATATTTTCAAACAAAACAAAATGTTCACACTATATGTATATAAAGCAATTATTTTTGTTGTAAGTAAGGTAAATTTGAAGACTGCTGATGTACATACTTATAATACCAGACACAACAATGAGTATTTTAGAGACTACTTCTAAACGATCTACTGATAGAGATGTTTTTATAAGGGACAGATTTTATTTAATAGACTGCCAATATCAATTAAAGCATTAAATGGTACGAAGCAATTTCAAAACAAATTAAAATAATTTTTAATGGATAAATGTTTGTACAAAGTTGATGATCTGTAAATATGTTTTTTTACAGTTTATATTTTGCTCTATATCCTATAATTGTAAACTTTTAGATTATAATTGACAATGTCAGAAACTGCTTTGCAGTCTATTGACAAATAAATAAAAAAAATAAAACTAACCTAATTAAGACCTGTACAGCAGAAATGGAGAGCATCCTATATCCGATATTTCTGAATCTTTAAGCATACAAACAGTTTGAAAGAAAATTAAATAAAAAAAAAATTAAAACATATATTATTAAAGTACTGAAATACTGTGGTCCTAAGTTATGTACTTTAAAAATATGGAACTTTCTTAACACTGACAGAGGATGTATTGTCTGCTAAAAGTGCATCTTGAGTGTATATATTTGTAGTTTCCATTACAATTTCACTACAATAGCTTTAACATTGAACATGCAATATTAAACATCCTGTACAAATACATGAAATTGCTGACTCAAGATTTACTCACTGACTCAGGTCCCCTGGCCATAAGCCTTTGGTTTTCCTAAGCAGCTTGGTGTCATTTCTTCCTGACCTTCGCTTCTTTTACCCTAATCCACTTTTCTCTTAACCTATATAAGAAATCTCCTATACATCTATTTTTCTTTTCTCCCAGCCCCGTTAGCATGTGTAATGCCAATATCTCTTTACCCACACTGTCCCGTTTCTTATCCGATATTTTTCTCCTGTAATTTGTTAATTCCTTACATTCTATCAGGTAATGAACAGTGCTCTCCTCTCCACAAAACTCACATATCCCTTACCTCATTAATTCTCAACCCTTTTAAGTGAGGTGGTTGTAAATTGACTTTTAATTTCGAATTGCTGTCTGAAAACTCTCTTTGGAAGTTCATCTTACAGTCAACAGATGCCACCACTGACAGATGCTCACTTCAGGGAACCATGGATTCAACCAGTCGGATAACTGCTGACGATGGGGACAAACCGTTCTCCGTAACATGTCCAAGTAAGGATAATTTCAGTGATGTTTGTGTTTGAATTACCGACTCATTATTTACAAATGTCAAACACATCACTGTTTCTAACCTTTTGCTTCAAATAATATATTTTAGTTAATTGATGGAAATTAATCATTTCTTCATACTAGCGGTATATAGGCTAAGGTTTTGATAGTCAACATGAAATATTCAATGCCACAGCCAGGATTTGAACCACGGATCTCCTGGTTTCCACCCAGTTGCTCTTACCCATTGAGTTACCATGGCCAACTTGCCGTCATGACATTCAATTCTCCAATTGACTCACATATTTCCCCAGTAAACCACTAGGGGTTCTCACATTTGAGATACACTGTTTGTGGCAACTTACTATCGTAATTACTTGAGTCCCAGGCTTCATCATTTAACTCTTATTATTGTAGTTAATTGATGGAAATTAATCATTTCTTCATACTAGCCATACATAGGCTAAGGTTTTTGATAGTCAACATGGAAATCCGTGGCTCAAATCCCAGCTGTGGCATTGAATTTTTCAGGTTGACTCTATCAAAAGGCTTAGCCTATATATGGCTAATATGAAGAAATGATTAATTTCCATCAATTAACTAAAATAATAAGAGTTAAATAATGAAGCCTGGGACTCAAGTACTTACGATAGTAAGTCGCCACAGTGTATCTCAAATGCGAGAGCCCCTAGTGGTTTACCGGGGAAATATACAAGTCAATTGGAGAATTCAATGTCATGACGGCAAGTTGGCCATGGTAACTCAATGGGTAAGAGTGACTGGACGGAAACTAGGAGATCCGTGGTTCAAATCCCAGCTTTGGCTTTGAATTTTGTTGACTCACTCTATCATATTATAAACATATGTTCATGGTGTAAAAAGTAAAAATCAATTTAGATTAATCAGAAATTTTGATTAATAAATGCTGTTAATAAAGGAATGATATTTGGACAGTTAGAGAAATCTAAAATAGCAATGGATCTGCATTCAGAAAGTGTTTATTCCATGTAGGCTGAATCGGAAGCTGGTAAAAAAAATATCATTAGTCATTTGAAACAAATGAAACCCCAAGGAACAGAACTGAACTTTCCACTTTGCTGATAATGTGGTCGATCTGCATTCCTCTTCTTGTTCCTGGGATACTACAAACCAAAATGCTGCATGTTGTTTTGCTTCCTATTCTAAGGTTACTGTATAACAAATTTAACCACACTTTTCCTTCCTACAAAAAGTTTTGCACATCATTAACATTAATGCAACTTTAAAGAATCTGTGAACTAAAGTGATGCCTTTCATCAAACCTGTGTAAATGTCACATCTCCTAAGTACCATAGGTATTGAATAAATCACAACTATTTAAATAATGCTAAGGTTAAAATTTCCTCCAAGGATTTAATAGTTCTTCAGTTACATGTGTTTCCTGTATTCTGTAGACATTGTTTTTAGAAATTGTTACATAGTCCATAAACAATAATAAAAAATCAGTTATTTTGAAAATTCTGTAAAAACCAAAAGGAAGATCTTCTGGAAGCAAATATCATGTTTTCTGTACAAATCTTTAAATCAAACAAATGAAAATAGAAAGAATTATTCATTTGTATAGCCAGGATTCTTCTTAAGGAGTTGATTTCCCTTCTTTGGCATTTTGCAAAGCCTGAGTGATATATAGTTTTGCAAGTGATTGTGAACAAAACTGTGCAATATGTTGACTGTAAGTACTGATTTGTCCTGAAACTATCATAGGATTCAATCTGTGTGGTACCGGAATGGGTCTGAACAATTTGTTTAGATCTTCTTCTGGCAATGGTGGTTCATCCTTAGCCAAGCGTGCAGCATTTTCTTGAGCCTGTAAGTAAAATAATGCATGATAATTTTTACATAAATTTAAATCACATCACTATTACTAGTTTATTCAAACATAAAAACATATCATAAATTATTATTATTAAAAAGAATGCCAGAACATATACACTGATAAAAACTAGGCAGTCAAATCAGGAGTAAGTTTGTCATTGGTAACAATATCAAGAAGACTTCTTAAAAAAAAAGTAAAGCAATAAGAAAACTTAATAATAAAAATGAGTAAAACAAGATAAGGAATTAAAACTATTTCAAAAACAAAATTATTCAAGCATACTTTCAGCCTTATCTGCAAAGTTTAAAAAAGCATTTACCCTACTAGCCACTTATATGTAAATATGTGGGCAAATAATTTATATCATTATTTTTCTGCAAGGCAGTTTCTAAGTTATATACTCTAATCTAGCTACTGAAGTGAATTCGTAAAAATAACATTTTTTCATAAAAAAATTATGCAATGATTTTGCTTAGCGAAAACTCTAAAAGGATGAGCTAACCTTTTCAGCACTATTAGTTCTTAAATGTTTGGAATCATTTTTAGTGACTAAGTTAGAATCTTGCAGTTACAAGTGAAGCTTAGCTTAGTGTGATTTTATTAGCAATATCAAGGTGCGGCTATATACATGCGCAAGCTGACAACCAATAGGTTTTTGCATTGCAGCCAACATCAGAAAGATGGGTAACACTTGTAGCCAACCTCTACAAAAATGCCCCAGACATCTGTCCAACACTGGTGCAGAGAGATGTAGAGGCAATTAACAGGTCAATTTTCGAAAATACTGACCATGTTTCCTCTCAGATTTTATTGCCTTGCTGTCCAGCAGATGCATTGTACTGTTGGAAGTGAAGGCTGCTCTGTCTGTGCATTCTTCGAATACGTAAGATTCATTCAGTGCTTTGTTGAAAATCGGGAAATCACTCGACAAATAAGAAAAATGGACTAATCCTTTTATTTTAATGAGGAGGCCTGCCTTTAATTATTATTCGATGAGGGTCTAATGAGGACACGGATGTTGTGTAATTTAGTGACAAATAAGACTGTTGACAGCATTGCATTTAGTGGAGAAACAAAGATAGTTTGGCTGCATTGAATTCTTCAATATCGTTACATACACAGTAAGTAAATAAACAAATATGTTCTAGTAACGTTAAAAGAATGCCCTCCAGCACGAAATTGCACTAAAAAGTCATAGTTGTTTATAAACACATCATAGTTGTATAAAAAGTGTGAAGGACTTAGGAAAAATCACCGGCGTCACACATGAGACAGAAGAGCCAAAATTTCCTCTTGGTGCACATCCTACTCACCTGACCTTACTCTCACATATTGCTTTCTATATGACTACATGCAACGCTGCAATTTTTTTTCTAATTCCTACAATCATGATTTTTAATATAATTTCTTTACTTTTAGTGCAATTTAGTGTTGCAGGGCATTCTTTTAACGCTATTGTTTATTTACTTACTGTGTAATGTAGCCATACTGAAGAATTCAGTGCAGCCAAACTATGCTTGTTTCTCCACTGAAAGCAATGCTGCCAACAGTCTTACTTGTCCGAAAATTACACTATCAGACTAAATGTATGAGTTCGCGGACTGTATCAGACTGGTTCAGCTACTGCCGCAAAGTGTGCATGATGTCAAATGACACCAAGTATGCTGCAAGTATACTCCCGGTCACGTTGTTCAAATCGACAAATGCAAAATTGGAAAATGCAAGTTTCATCATGGATGCTGCAATTAGACTGTAGTGTATTTGCATCCCTCCTGTTGGGGCATATCATCATCCGCACCTCATTCGTTTCCACGTCGATCATTCCCAAGATCCAGTTGCCCTCTACGACGTGCCCACGATGAAACTTGCATAGTCCTATTTTGCATTCGTTGATCTGAATGTGACCAAGACCGCCAATTTTCCCGCTTGCAGTATACTTGGTGTCATTTGACATTATGCACACTTCGCAGCAGTAGCCGAACCAGTCCGATACAGTCTGTGAGCTCATACATGTATTTCCTACGGAGCACTTCATTATCGTCGTGTTGTAGTATTGTTTATGCGCAAAGTAGTACATGAGTAACAAAATTTGACCAGGCGCTAACTTAGCCTGCTCAAACCATGTTCCTTTGCACATGAACTGCGTCACCTATGTCTGGGGCATTTTTGCAGAGGTTAGCTACAAGTTTTACATGCTTGTGCATGCCAGTTTATGAGTAATATTGTATCTTTTAATTTAAAATTATGCTTGACATTCTTTAACTTCTAAAGATTAAACTTCAGGACAAAAAAAGTTACTTCATTCAGTGATGCCTATCAAAATATCTAAACATTGCTTTACAGGAATGCAAAGCGAGAGAAGCTGAAGATGCTTCCATTTCAGTTTATATAAACTATTTGTTCTTTAAATACGTAAAATATGAAGCTATTAACAGTGAGGCAAACAGATATATACAAATATAATAATTTGTAGCTTGAGAAACTTCACTTATATTTTAAGAAGTTATGACCATATTTCTTACAAATTGAATAGGATCGTGATTTCGTGAATAAATCATTCACATCATCAGCTCGAACCATCAACAAACTCGTTAACGTTACCGTCGCTAGATGTCACGGTGTACCAAAATAAACATAGTGACATCTAGCGATGGTAATGTTAACGAGTTTGTTGATGGTTCGAGCTGATGGTGTGGATGATTTATTCACAAAATCGCGATCCTATTCAATTTGTAAGAAATATGGTCATCATTACTTGAAAGATAAGTGCAGTTTTTTTTTCAAGATACAAATTATTATATTTGTATATATTTGTTCTTTACTCCTTATATCAATATTAAACGTTCAAAATACATTTTACATACCTTGCAAATATAATACTGTTTTAAACAAATTAATATAAACAGAAATATAACAAAAGTTCTATGAAGGGAAGCATTACTAAATTACTAACCCTTTTCTGCAGGAATCTGTGTTTGTCTTGCTGTTGCCTAATAACTTGCTGCTGATAGCGGTTGAATTTAATTGCTTCTTGATTCAATTCATCCACACGATCCATTAGACAACGAAGTTGTCCTTCTAATACTGACCTGAAACAGTAAACAGACATTTAAACATATTTCATCTTGTATTTCAGTATACTGTCTCTTAAACAGTGTTAAGTTTGCAAGTCTGGTACATGCATAAATATAACTTTTTAAGCTTGTTTATGAGGGTGATTCAGGAAGTTCCAGGCATGAGACAAGAGATGATGCTGGCAGTATAAAATAGGATAGCTCTAAAGTATGATCCTTTAGATAGTGTAATATGGAACATAGTAAAACTGCAAATCTGATTCAACTTTTTCAACTTAGTTCTTATATATGACTAGTTTGAGAACATTATCAAAACACAATACAGCATGGACGATGGTTTTGTGTCGGTGAGGACAGTGTGTGCAGTTGTTTAGAGTCCAGTCGCCGAGCCTACACTCCCGGTCAAGTGAAATATACTTAAATGGCCAATATCGTGGAGAGGTTTGACCAGGTAACAACCAGCTTCTAATGCTTCGGTGCCAGCACATTAAGATTTTACAAGTTTCAGAAACTATCATTTTTAATCGCACTGGTGATTAGCATTTTATCTATGTGTATATTTGTGTGCGCATGTATATATTTTCTTAGATATTTATAGATGAAAATGCCTTCAATTCAAGCAAACTTGATGGAAAAACACTTCACAGCCAAACATGTGAAGTTGTTAATAATGTCTCTCTCTTCATGAAACAGGAAGCAGCTTCTGGTGATATGCTAATATCATTTGAAGAAGGTGCAAGAGAGGGTGAGTGCAACAACAAAAGTAACTTAGAGAACAGTTCGTAAAATAATTAAAAAAAGGGAGAAATGTGAGGAACAACTGGCCTCCTTTGGAACACCTGGAAAGGTACATTGTGCACCAAAAAGAATCACTGACATTGATAACTTTGATAGGTCTGTAATTTGCCAAATAATTTATAATTTTTATATTCAGTAGAAAACTGTACCCGCTGTCAGAAATCTGCTCCTGAAACTTCAAGATTCCATTAACTCTGAAGGGGGAAGCACTAGTTTACGACTATCTTATGTCAAATGGGTTTCAAGTTGAAGAAACCAAGGAACAATAAGGCCTTGTTACAGGAAAGAGATTGGAGCCTGTCATATTTGTTTAGACACGAAGGAAGGCTGATTATATATGAAGATAAAACATATCTTCATACGAGAACCAGCTAACTCGCTTCCATGCACTACAAGCCACAAAGGCGCCCGCCTCGGTAGCGTAGATGGTAGCATGTCTGCCTCACGTTCAAGAGTTCCCGAGTTCGAATCTCGGTCAGGGTGAGTTGCCTAGATAAGGTTTTTCTGGGGTTTTCCCTTATCCTTCAAGATGAATGTCGGGTAACTCTAAGCTCCATGGACCCTGGACTCATTGAGCATCATTTCACCCAATTCATTCACCGCCTGAAATAACTTAATGTTGGGGCGGGCGTAAATTTAAAAAAAAAAAAGCCACAAAGGCATCATCCCAGATTTTTAGTATCCTGTAAATTAAAACATTTCTGAAAGCAAAGTAATAAAAGAGTAAAGATCTGTTGTTTCTCAGTGGCTAAGATGAGCAAGTGCTCATATCTTAAGGTATGCATTTTAGTTACAGATTAATACATTTTAGTAAAGCAGAGTCTGTGAAATATGGCCGTGCTGTTTTGTCTCTCATCCTCTATTGCCAGCAGAAGGTGCAAGTAACGCTTGGGCATAGACTCTCTCCAGTGCGCGAAGAAAGTAGGTCACTGACAGAGAACTATCATTGCTACTGTAAGCTACTGTAGTGATTAACCCTTTCACCGATATGGACGTCATATGACGTCCAAGTTAAAGTGCCCCAAACCGATATGGACGTGTATAGACGTCCTGCGCATACATGCATTTAATGCTCAGTTAACGCCAATTATTTTAATCTTGCTGTTTTACAATCAATTTAAATTAGTTCTATAAGGAATGTAAACGTATCCTTAAAGGTTTCTTTTTGAATTGTACACCTCCAAACCTGGATAAACACCCAAGGGCACATCTGCAGATTCACACCAAATAATATTGGTTTCCTTGCGAACTTCTTTTTCGCAACACACTACACATTTTCGAAATGGTTACAAGTTTTTGGGTGTGGGTGGTATACTTTTAGGAAAGTGTTTTTTCTCAAGTATAAGGGATGATGTGGTGAATTTTGCTACCCCCTAGTATAAAGAGGCCTCTGAGTATTATAATGCTCAATTAGGTTACGAGCTCTTTATACGCGCAAGTACAGGTAGATGAATGTCTTTTACAGCTCTGATAATTACTAAACAACTGTGCATAGTTACATCCAGTGGTATAAAACTACTTTTTTTTTACCATTTAACTGTTTTCCGTAAAGAGGGATAGCTGGTAATAGCTGATCCGTATCACCCATATTTGACCCGCCATTTCCCCAAACGGAGTAGCTAACATGCCAGCTGTAGACCAGTACACGTCACTGCTACGTATGTCCTAAAGATCTCCTTCATAATCGTACAACAAATCTTCCAGATTTTCTACAGTAATATCAGAAGCCTGTACACATCATACCCAAGCTAATTTATTTGCTACATTACCGGGATAAGCCATGGTTAACATTGAAATTTAACAATTTCAAATGTGCCGTTCATTTAGTTCTTGATAGCTACAAGAAATCTCTCTGAACACAGAGAGAGTATAAATAGCTGAAATACAGAGCGAAAACTGCTGCATAAGGCTACTAGAAACCTTGGTTGAGAAACACTGTAATAACAGATGCTGACAGAGTTTTCATTCCAGTGTGTGAGTGTGTGACGCAACATATTCTCGTCATATTATCGCTTGGCATAGCATAAATAAACTAAACTTGAACCTGAGAAGACGCTTGCGTAGCTATACATACATACTATGGCTCGTATACACAAAACAAAATGATTCACATATTAGGCGCGTTCGGCACAAAGAATGGCTTTTGCTACAGCGAAACAAAGTAGTGAAATTTCAACAATTTATTAATGTAGTCTCTACTTTATTGTTACTGTATATTTATACTGCCTTTAATGAGCTTTAAACCAGTTTTTGTTTCGTTTAAATAACTTAATAAATACGGAAGATACGGAATTGTATTTATGATGCATTTTTACAGCATTTAACAATTTAAATGTCCTGTTCTGTTTATTGGGTATCCGTTTCCGGCCACTGAAGCGTTTAAATGGCCATCGGCGAAGCGGTTAACTATAAAGCCCAGATATAATCTCAATATTATGCATGGTTGGAGGAATTTAGTAATAGTGACATCAGAATTTAAAAAAAACTATTTTAGTCAGTTTTTTCAATTAAATCTCTAATACTTGAGATCACCTTGAAAGTTAGCTCGGATACTGAAACAATGAAGATTTAATGTGGCATGAAGAGCTGAAAATCCATGGTTCTGTCCGGCTCTGCCATTAATATTTCAAGTCTGATTCAGCTTTTCAAGGAATTTTTCGTAATTTTTACCACTATATTACCTTATTCCTGAACATCAAAATTACTATTAAAATTCAAATCATTAAAAAATTAATTTTCTTTTGAAACAACCATTATTTCTTAATGGACTGCTGCAAGTGCTATATCTCCTTGAAAGCTAATAATCTTACACAGACATCTTAAAATAGAAGTCAAATTATGATATAAATTTCACTGTCTTAGGGAGAATGGGAAGCAGTTATTTTAAATTAAAAAAAATACAAACTTTCACATTAAAAGGACTATTGTGTCATACTTTATTAAAACTTCACTCAATTTCCAAAGTCAGCGAAGTTTTAAGTTTTAATAAAATATGACTCAGTAAGTCTTTTAGTATGAAATTAGCTTCTCTTTTAACAACACTTTTAATCATAACAATTTCAATTAGAGATTTTTACATTCAAAATAACTTTCATTCCACATAATTCAACTACAAATCTACATACCTAACCATTAATGATCATGGCATGTTGTACTCTTAAATAATTAGTATTTGTAAAACTTTTGTTACACTTTTAATTTAGTAAAAACTGCTTTATTCTTTAAACATTCAGCTTTCAAATGTGCAGGTAAATTGTTTTCTATAATTAAGTAGTGTAAAGAAAAAAAATTCAAGAGCTGTAAGTAAAAATTGAAGGGTGTAAGCCTATCTAAACCAGACATTCCAGTGCATTTCTTGCAAAATGCAAGAAGCATATAAGTAATTTTGTACAAAAGCCTGAAAATATGGATTTCACCTTTTCATGGCATTTACTTTAAGTCTCATTTATATCTTGGCCAGAGATTTTAACAAAAAGAAGTCGAACTGTGGAACAACCACCCCCTAGCACTCACAATTTCACAATGTCCTTAAACATGAATGAAGTGAATTGGTGGAAAATCAATAATTTCTTCACACTAGTCATATATAGGCTAAGGTCTTTGATAGAGTCAACATGAAAAATTCAATTTTCAATTTTTCCATCAATTAACTAAAATAATAAGAGTTAAATGATGAAGCCAGAGACTCAAGTAATTACGATAGTAAGTCACCACAAATGGTGTATCTTGAATGGGAGAGACCCTAGTGGTCTACCGGGGAAATATAGGAATCAAATTGAGAATTTGATGTCATGATGGCGAGTTGGCCATGGTGGCTCGATGGGTTGGAGCAACTGTACAGAGGCCGGGGGATCCGTGGTTTGATCCCAGCCGTGGCATTGAATTTTTCATGTTGACTATGAATGAAGTGATTTTATATGTATAATAAATAATAAATATAAATCTTACGCAGTGCCAAGGTCAAGGAACTTAGTTCCCTCTTCTTCTGGTATCATATCGCCAAGTTCCGACAGCATTATGTTAGTGAGATGAGAATTTTTTATGACAATTGGAACTTCTAGAAACAGACTCTCAAAACCAATTTTAAGGTTTCTTAAAGCTTCTGGAGTAAATTCATTCTCCTTGTACATTTGAATAGCTTGTGGAGTCAGACGATAAGCTTTCAAAGCAAGGAATCCTCTGGCTGTTTTCTGAGTATCTGAAAAATAACACATGAAGAAATAATGAGTATTTGGCAATCTAAGATTTTGATGAACAGTTAATTTACACATTATTTTAGGTAATTAAGTGACCTAAAGAGATACACTGGTTTAAAATGTGAAGTATTAACATGCTAAACTAAGCATGTGTTTATATTTTTAAATACACTCATAACATCAAATTACTTCCTGTGTGATATTCACGCTATTATTACATTTAAACATTAAATGCTACTGCAATATAATTTAGTAAACCTGTAACAGTGTTTCTGTTAGGCACACAAATGATGTTCTAAAGAATTAAGGATTTATAAATATGAATCAATTTAGCACTTATTGCTTACACTATCTTTGGACATATTTTATACAGAAGTATGAGATGTGTGAATGAATAACTGCTTTATTAAAATTTGTAAGCTTTCACGGCCGGTGTCAGTATAAGATAAAGTATTAACCGGGCTTGTGGGCCATTGTCTACTGGGCTCCTTCATCTTCCCAGACGTTTTGTCTGTGGCTACGGCAGACAAAATGTCTGGGAAGATGAAGGAGCCCAGTAGACAATGGTCCGCAAGCCTGGTTAATACTTTATCTTATAATAACTGCTTTACTTACAAGGGACACCTTTGTCCTCAAATGCTCAAAATCACATGAAAACATGCTTAGACTAACAAACGACCATTAAAGCAACAGTGATCTGTATCATTTCCATGCAAAACTCTGCAATTGTCTACTGGCACCACGAAAAGCTCATAAGCAGTATAAGCTCTATATCAGAAGGGTTGCTAATTTTATAAGACTGCAATATACTAAACCACAAATGAAGATACATGATAGTTATATCATCAAACTTCATTCTGTAATTTATAATCAATTTTCTGTCAAAATATAGGTTTATGTTACAGTACGCTTGGTGAAATGCAGATTATAAAATTGACATAACCTTATGATCATTTACAAATGTAATTAGTGTGGCTTTTCATATGGATTCCGTGAATGCAAAAATTAATTGGAATGTGATAACATGACTTTGGTAAGGTGTGAACATTGTTCTCTTAGTCTTTAATTTAATCACTTCATCGCAATCCTGCATCTGCACTTTGAGGACCTATATAATCACCAGAGCCCGGACTTTTAAGCACAATCAAATAGTGATATAAGCAAGCAAATAAGCACGAAAAATGAAACAAATAAGCACCAAAAATAAGCAAATAAAATAAAAAAATTTAATAATAAGCATTTTTTGGTAGAATTTTTACCTTACTCACGCTTGTTACAGTACACAAGAGAGTTATCTTGAGATTTTCTTGTATGAAGCTCCTGCGTTTTTCAGTGAAACATTTTTATACTGTGAAAAGGATCTCTCAACGTCATATGACATTACTGGAACATGCAAAAAGCACTACAGTTCTTTTTGAATGAATTTCCTTTTGATATACGTTTCTGTATCAGAAAGTTTTATAGAAATTTTAGTGTTTGGTAACCAGAATTTTTCGTTAATACCTTACTGAGTTTCCCAAAGGCAGTTTTCACAATACTGCAAGTCTCTGAAGACAGCGTTACTGAAATTTCGTCTATCAAAGAAAGTGAATGCTCCAAGATATTATTTCGAGCTTCCAACTGTGTTATAATAGCAGATATTTTGGAGAAGTGCTTATGGATGTACTCTATCTTATCTTGAATGCCAATACTAACATAACATTCTTGTTTTGTGGCGATGTTGCTTGCATCTGCTGCATCTAAGGAGTACAACACTGTTTTATTTCATTGAAATGCTCTGCATAAAATGACACAGTCTTTAACTAAGAATCTGAGTTAAAACTGGCTGAGGGGATAAAGACAATTTGGAATGATTTCATGAAATTTTTTAACTCTAATCGGCAGCAGTAAAGCGGCCCGGGTTCTATCCCACCCATGAGGTGTGGATTTTAAGTCCCAGGTGTAGGGTTGGTACCCACTCAGCATCGTGAGGAAATGAGGAGCTTATGCTAGGTAAGTGGCCCTGGTCACGAAAACAACATTCCGGCTGGGGAATTCCGAGATGCTGATCACATCTCCCCTTATCGGTTGGAAGATCGCCGGCCTCTACCTTGCGTAAGTGTGCGTGAGGTCAGCAGTCAGGTTGGTATGCCTTGGCTCTCTTAGGGCTGTTGCGCCAGGGTTTATTTATTATTTTAATCTGCATACACTTTAACTAGAGACAAGAAGATCCATGTTTTTATATCGGTTCCTAACTCTTTCAGTGAGACGATGTAAACTATCTGAAGATAAAATGATAGCTAGGAGTGAAAATTTACTTTTAAATTAATATGATTTGGATAAAATAAGCTATTTTAATTAAAAAGCAAAATAAGCAAAACAAAGACTGTATTTCAGCAAAAAAGCATTTATAGGCATTTTGTTTAGAAATCCGGGCTCTAATAATCACTCAGGTGTGTAATATATGTGTGTTTTGCACTATTAGGCTGCAGAACAGACTAAAAGAATACTTTAAGACCTAAGAAAATAGAATAAATCTCCAATATCTCATTTGTGTTAAATGCACAATATATTAAACATGAAATAAAACTTTTGAAACAGGAGAAAATATCAAACTCACAGTGCAGGAAAAATCTACATTATCAAAAATTACACATAGTAAACATTTCGAAATTTCCTGGTTGAAGACATAGTTAGGTTTTTGACTAGACAACGAGATGATAATATAAATGATATAGAAGCAGGGGATCCTTTTCCAGAACACAGTGAACAGCTAACAATGGAGATGAACAGTGACACATTACATTGAAAAACTAGTAAGTAAAACTAAAGTGTTCCACAGTTAAAATATGTTAAGAAGTTTATGATTTCAGGTAACAACATAAAGTATCACTCTACAGCAGGCTATTTCAACTTGGGAGCATGCCAGCAAGCAGATGAGCACTCACGCATTGTAACAATGAGTGAGTTTGCCCACAGCATGCATCTAGCTCACACTGGGGCAAGCTGTTGTCAACGACACAAACTCAAGACTGACAGAAAGTTCACGGACTTTGTAATGACCTTCACTATTGTGCCCCTTCAGCTGAGCTCTAAGCACTATTGCTGCATAAGCATGAGTACTTCCATTTCGCCATGCATAGTTGGAACAGACTACTCTAAAATGTTTAGTGCCACTCCATTACCAAAAAAATAAACGTTCTTGATGTGTAACTTACCATAAATCACTACCACAGATTCTTCAATGGATGTCTGATAGTGATACTGAGACTCCAATAGAGGTAAGCTCAAAAAATTACCTACATCTGCACTCTGATACCAGCCGACATGAAAATGATCTACATTCACTCTTCTTAAGCGCCTCATCATTGCTAACTGGTATTCCTCTGAAAAAGACAAAACCAGGAGCTTTAATTCTACGGTAAAGGACTATTATAATAATGAATCAGAAAAACTGACTACAAATAGTTTTCAATTAATTTGGACGTCACTCTCACCAAATTTCTCCAAACATAACAGTTGAAGAGTATGCATAAATAAAAACTCAATTTTAATTACACCCAAATTATAGTTTGAATGAGTATTTGTTTCATACAAAAACCATGTTGCTATGACACCGCTTTCCTTCACTGCCAATTTAGGGAACTGAAACCCAGATATAGCTAGATGGCTATATTTTCTACAGCTTCTTTACTTCTCTCAAGTATTGTACTGTTTGACATAGTAGAGTGACAAAATGTTTTGCAGCAGTTGTTTAAATTTTATCTCTAGTATAATATAAGGCAATGCATGTATGAAGAAGATAAATTGATATTATTTATTAATAGAAGATGGCATTATTCATTATGTATATTTGTGTCATGTTTGTGAAAATGTGGTTCCAACCAGAAGGAAGAAAGGAAGAGTGATAAAATTTGAATGCAGGAACACCCACATTTGACACTGCATAAAGAAATAGCTTTCGGAGTTAGTAAAGTTTGGTTTGCTCCATTTCATTTTTTAATAAAAGCTAAATGTTGTTAAAAATTAAAGGGCACTGATGCTAATAAAGGTATGCAAATAGCTTCTCTTTGCCTTTTGGTTACATAAAACAGAAGTTAGGTTAGGTTCAGTAGTCTTTATATACTTACGCAGGTTAGGTTAGTTCAGGTTTTCTTTAAGTTAGGTTAGGCTTTTAAATAGGGTTTTATAACACATCCTTAGGTTAGATTAGGTTTGGTTCACATTTTTATATAAGCCTTAGTCATGTTAGGTTATTCTTTTAATATTATTCACATCAAATCATTTCAGCTAATTGCAGCAACAATTGAAATTTCACACTATATGGTTACTAAAACAGTTTTTTTATGCATAGGTTGGCAACATTAACATTACACATCAAATCGCATTAGGTGCCATCAAAAATGACAATTTGGTATTATTATTGTCCACTGGGGTTGAAAATTTATCCCCTTATCTACTTCTTTAAAACTGATACAAACATCTGCAGTAGTTTTATTAGAGATTAATTGAAAATACAAATGGGATAGCATAAATCAAATGGAATAGTTTGTTGCTTAAAAATTAGGTCGCTAGTATTGGTCTTAACATTCCATACTCTTTCCATGACATGAAAAACAACTAAATAATGAGAAAACTTTTTAAAAATTGCAGTTGATTAAAACACTCAAACCAATAACAATACGTAACTTAAGAAATGGCTGATTTCACTGAAATAAATTATGTGTTTACAAAATTTCTTTCTAATGAAGAGGGTTTTATAGTTGTTACCAAAGAATTCAATATATACATTTTATTCATGATATAAATATATTAAAACATACAGTACGTAATCATTTTAGTAAACATCATCTAAGAAATGACTAATTTAGCATAACAGGGATTGAGGGTTCTGAGCTGCAAAAGCATTGCCAATGGTTTGAGGGTTATAAACTGCAAAGTATAGCTGAGGTAAACATCTCAGTTTAAATGAGAAGGGGTAAAAAAAAAAAAGTAAATAAGTAAAAGCATTGCCCATTATGTAGCTTCACTTCTCATTTAGGTTGGCAGCTACCATTGCCCATGTGCAGTAGCAGGAAGATGGCTATGTTTGTCTTTAAGCCATCACTTTCCTATAAATGAAAACATTGGGTTCCAGGCTATGCAAGTGACATTATCTCCAACAACATTTCGAAGTTAATTACCTATTTCTCTGTCACTTTCATCATTGTTTTGGCTTGGGCTACAGGTAATGACGCAATCCCTACAATACTTCTCATTATTTGACTCTTCTTAATTTTCTTATGTTATTTATATATTAAAGGAAGCAAACTGACAACTATATGCATCAATAATGTGCAAAATTTGAAATAATTTTAAGATATTGAGACATAGAAAGGATAATTTTCAAGTGAAAGGAATGCATATTAATTTATTAATATTTTAAAGGGAACAAATTCTCAACAAAGCACATCAATTATGTGACAAAAGTGTCAGTATTTGGTTGTTCTCTTAGTTTGTAAGCAACCATAGACTTATTAATATTAAGGCATTGGTAGGTACTGCAAAAGGATAATTTACATTCAAAATGGATAATGTTGACAAAGCAAACAGGCATCTCAGAAAATATAAATAGCAATGAACACGTTTGTCATTCAGATGTCCAGGAAGGCTGTATGCACATGCACTATAGATACAACAGTTGCAATCTGGTGATAATGCAACTCATAATCAAGATGATAGCAAACCCAAGTGCTACAGGACATGTCATTATTACAAATTACTGCAAAAGCGTTAGGGAGGGAAGATATTTATAAGCAGAAAAGAGCAATGCTGTGGTCCAGGGAGCATGGAATGCAATGAATGCACACATTTTCACTTTGTAAACCAAGTATATTTTTAATTATGTGAAGAATGGATGATATTGTATCCTTAAATTTCATTGGTAGGGTTGGAAAGCAATTAAAAGGGCTGCATATATTTGTATATTTATATAAATTATGTACACATGTAGAATTTTGCTGCATCTACATTATATAATAAACTAATATAATTTGAGGACGCAAACACCAGCGTTTACTAGTTTTCGGTAAATTTAATATTAGGTTCCTTTAGCCGTATACTGTTTAGTTCAGCTGTCATGTTAAGAACGTTTACCATATTGTGACTTATGAAGTGTGGTTCCTACCTTCGTCCATACTTTCATCATGCTTAGGAAAAGGAAAGCAATTAGTAATTTCCAAACAACTGTCAACTACTAATCCTAAAAGTGCTCCCTGAGCAACTTCCATGTTTCCTGTTGATTCTTCATGGCTGTGTTTGATCATTTTCATTACCACCTGGAAAACATAACCTCAGTTATAATACACGTCTAAAGTATCATACTCCGGTATGTCCTTAAGTGAGAAACAACTGAACGTTATATGAAACAGCTCATACCAAGCCATCCATCTGAACATATGCAATGGAAGAATCATTTTCAGGCAAACGCCTTTGAGAACCCCTAGCCGTAGCCATTATTTCACCGTGACCACACCGTGACAGATTTCGGATCCGGAAATGATACTTGTAGTGTTAGCCAACTTAAAAGAACATGAGAACCACATGAGAACCAACCACAGGAACCAACATTACTGTAATGGGATGTAACCAGAGAGTACAGAAAACAGAGTATTATTCAATTATTAAAACTATGATGTCAGGGAAAATCGTTAAAAGGACAGATATCACATTTTTTTTATTTTCACGTTTTCACTGATTATGAAACCTTAAAGGCAGACGTATCATTTTATATTAAAAGGTCAGCAATATCTTAATTGCAAGTACGCTTAAAATGCTATTGTTTCTCTTGTATTTTGTTATTATCGAGTTGACAATATTTGGCGCAACAATGTATAATAGTTGACAATACTTGGCCCCTATTAGTTCTGAGCACAACATTGAACTATAAAATCTGCATTGTTGTGTATAGTATACCACAGGAATGAAAGTCTCCGGGGTTGAGACGCAGGGGGGTTGAAAAAGTTTCCTACACCCTCCCTCGGTAGTTTATGAGACCCCATCTAAGATCAGTTACAGACTATTCGAAAACATTCTGACGGCTTCTACTTTTCTCGATTTTAGTGTACTGAGTGAATAGGGCGCATGTTTTTTAACGGTTCTGCTCTTTGTGTAGCATGCGTTCTCTGTCACACACATTCGCTGTCCTTATCCCATACGTACTGATTTTTGCAGGGTCCTGCAATGTCAGGAGGAAAAATTAAATATGTCCTTCTTTTTTTTTTTTTATAGAAATGCCGTTCGAAAATATAACACATTTATGGCATGCAATAATTGAGTCTCGACTGCCACCGTTTACGCCAATCCAAGAGTTTTCGAAAAATACTCCATGTAAAACGTTATCTGGGTTAGGAAAATTGAAACCTCCAGCCATTATTATAGAATTCAGTGGATCGTTCGATAACAATCACGATGGCAGCGGGAATTTCCAGACTACCTCTGTCTTTTTCTCTCTCTCTCTCTCTCTCTCTCTCTCTCTCTCTCTCTCTCTCTCTCTCTCTCTCTCTCTCTCTCTCTCTCTCTCTCTCTCTCTCTCTCTCTGTTTTCCTCCCCCTCTCTCTCTCGGCAAGCGTCCAGCTCCTTGCCGGCCGCGGCCCGCCGCACAACAATGCCTCGGCAACAATAATTATTTCTAGAAAATTAAAAATATGCGTTTGATTAGCAATATAAATAGTTTAAATGCCTTATTATTTTATTAAAGCACCTCTATGAATTTTTTAAACAAATCAAACAGAAGGAAAATGTTTCTGAGTAAAGAGGATATTTTTGGGTTTGGGGCGTCTTCACATTACATTCTTAAATGATGCTAAAGTTTAATATTAAGTTATGCGTCTTTTTGTTTTTAGTTATAAACTGTTTGTTCTCCTTCTCTTCTCCTTTCCTCCTTCTCTTTTACATACATAATGATATTTTTCATGTAAACGTATTCTTTTTTTTCGGAGGACCTCAAAACATGCTTTTTTGGGAAAAAGTAATATCGAGATTTCGAGTGAAAGGAAATGCTTCCTCCATCTACTCTGTACGTCTAAAGAATGTGAAGTTCCTGATTTTCGTAGTCATTGTTGCTAGATTGTTTAGCTCTGGTGTTCTGCCCAGTTCGCATCCCGCCCTTGCTATGGGACATGCAAATGTGAGACTAAAAGATTTACAGAGAAATCAAATAGGTAGAAAAAGGGGGCAAAGGTATAAAAAGGTTCAGAAATGTTACATCAGCCTTATTTATAAACACCAAAAAAAAGTACTTACAATAACAGTAATGTACATTGTTGCTTAGTAAGTTGCAGTTATTTTCTTGGTAGAATAATTAAGATCAAATATCTAATTATTTTTCTGCATGCTTTGCAAGTTAAAAGAAATACAAAACTGTTGTTTAGTTTTCAAACTTTAATGTCTAATTACGTCAAGTTATTATGTGAATAGAATGTTTCAACCCAGTAAACTAAGCTATTAATGCAATAAAATAAAAGACCATGTATTTTAAATTATGTGATTTCAGTTATCTTTAAGTGAAGCACCCAGAAATGCAATTATTTGAAGAAAAAGAAGAATAATAAAAAGAAGAAGAGTACAGTATTAGACCAATATTTTGATGTATTTAACAAAAAGCATGCTGACAAACGCGCATGCATGCAAGCATATCAAACCTTTACAAACTGAGGCGGTTCTGCCCGTAGCGAACCACGTCGAGCTCTCCCTTTTGCTCAACGCCTCACAATTAAAGATTGGTGGCGTGCGGAGATTAAGGATAGGGAGATTGGATCCGGTTCAAGGTGACTTGTGATGTAGCTCTTGTGTGAGCCCTCTTCTGACCTTCAGCGAGTGGGTGAGTCCTGACTTGCTGTGGGTTGAATGAAGAAGACACCTCGAATTTGGTAGATGAAAGTTTACTGTTGTCCTTAGACTCCTTTTCTCGCCACCGTAAAGTTGTGGTCCGCGTGGTTGCTGCGTTCAGTGTCACTGTGCCCCGCGTATATATCGCATTCCCTATATATTAATCTTTGCACTTATACACTCTGGAGCTACTGTTAAATACTAAACTTTGTCTTGGTGCATGGCGAGGAAGCGTATTTGTTAGACGACGCCAAATATGCGCCCGTCTCATGTAGATCACAGGACCGAAGTGTTCTTACAAGAAAAAACCTACTTTCAGCCAACACTTTGAATTTCCCCCACTCTAGGTATTTTTTGGAGTTTGAAAAATCAAGTGAACTAATATTAATTTTCCATGGGCTGGTACCTATCCCCACTTAGGATCAATGTTCAAATTGTCCAGTTTTGGACCTAATATCAGAGACGCTTTCTCTTTTCTCGCGGTTAGATAAATTATGCCAGCTCAGGTTTGCAAAGGTCCAGGCTAAATCCTGTAGTCTTTTGTTACAATCACGATCGCGAATTCTAAGAAAGAACACTGTCTCGAAAGGACGGTGCCTCGCACTGCCTTGGGCTAAGTCAAACAATAAGTAAGTTTCCGGTCTATTAGGGTGTGGGGACCTGAGGGTCCAATAATGTTCAGAAACTTTAGATTGAGAAAAACATTCATGTTAGATAAGTATTTATATATCTAAATGTGATTCTTACTTATATCCTGAATGTCACTGTGGGTTATTATTACTATTATTATTGTTATTATCATCATCAGCATCATCAAAGGCCGCACCGTGGCTCAGTGGTTAGACCGCTTGGCTCTCACCAAGGCGGCCCGGGTTCGATCCCAGGCGACCGCAAAGTGAGATTTGTGGTGGACAACACGGCGCTGGGGCGGGTTTTCTCCGGGATCTCCGGTTTCCCCCGCCATCTCATTCCACCGGTGCTCCATGTTCATCTCATGTATCACCAGTGTCATCACCTGCGGTGCTATATGTAGTAAAAGCGGGCGTTAAACACTACACTACACTACCACAGCATCATCATTATTCTTACTCGTTCCTATCACATAGGGACTGCATCAAAACGTATACATGAATTGCAGAAGTTAACAATTACATCATCCTTAGTCTCACATCAGCTAGAACTCTGATCGCTAGAATATTGTCTTTTTATTTATTTAAATAAATTCAGCATTGGTCAAGAGTAATTTATAGCATAAATTTAGATAGTTAAAAAAGGGAAATACTAACATAATTCACAGCTTCGCTCACGTTAATGTATTTAATACAAATTACTGTCCCTCCCTTGTTGTCTCCCTATTCCTCACTAGTGAACTATGACTTAGTAAATGTGGTTAAAAATGCGTGACGGAATATAGTAACATTTACGGTAGAAATTTGTATGCTACAACTTTGAGATGCTGCACTATTTTGTCATCTCTAATTGGTCTCTTTTTCCCTTGTAGAAATGTCTCCTTGTCTACCATTTCCTCTGATATTTTTTCAAATTCACAATTTTTATTTTTACCTAAACGATGGATTGTATCTCATTGATAGGTTCCAAAAACTGAAATATTTTCGAATTTGAACGATAGAATAGACCTTTCAGCTTTGAGTGAAAACTTTGGCAATCGTCGTTCTTATTAGAGAAGAGATGGTCTGGCTCGATTTACAGTTTTAACACATAATTTGAAAACGAATTGCAGTTTCGTCGTCTGGTTGAATGGCCATAATATCATCTATGAAACAATATTGTACTTCACCAGGTGATAGAAGATAAAGTCCGAAAAGATCTTTGAAAGTAAGAAATGCCATCATTACATGGCGCAAAGTCTGCCCAAGGCGGAAATGATATTCGTTCAGAAATGCAGTTGTCCAAATAAGAGATTAGCGGAATGAATAGTCGTCGCTTCAAAGCCAACTTAAAGAGCACTCGGTGAAAAACTGCTTGCAAATGATTACTCAGATGTTAACGGGCTATTGTGTAATTATCAGGAGATTTCCTCGTCAATAAAAATAAATAAAAAAATACATATGTAAATGAATGCATAAATAAATGAATGAATGATTGAATGAATGAATGAATAAATAAATAAATAACAGCTGTATGTATTATTTTTAAAGTCGTGAATCACGAAAAGTTAAACAGAGAGGGGTAGTTTGTAAAAAATGCACCGCAGTGCTGAGTCAGTTCTACAATTCAGTTATCAATATCATTTACAAAAACGAGCTGCGTTCAAGTAATAATACCTATATATATATATATATATATATATATATATATATATATATATATATATATATATTTTCAGGACTGGAACCAGATAGGAACTTCTGCTTTTATTTTTAATGCACGTGGACTCTTTGTGATTCCATGACGGAGATGGCAGTACTGTACGGAACTCTAGTGACAGCGACAAGAGTTAGAACTGTTTTTGATACTTAAAATGGCGACTTTTGGGTTTTAGTAAACTAAATATGTAGAAGAATAAAAATGATTGTTGTTTAATGAAATATAATAATAACTAAATTACTTTTTGCTATGGGCCTCTTTAGCTCAGCGGCAGAGCGCTGGTCTTGTAAACCAGCGGTCGTGAGTTCGATCCTCACAGGGGGCAGAATATTTTACCCCACACTCTTCTTCTTCATATTCACTAGTTGTACCATTATATCAGCCCAATGCCTGGTGTGAGGGTGAAGGAAGTGGATGACTGTGAGGGCGAGATGAAGTGATAGGAAAGATGATGGAATAATTGGTGGAGTGCTGGTGGGGGAAACCGGTATACACTTTATAAAAATAGTGTATTTACAACCATAAAAACTGAACTGAATGTTCAAGCTAAAAATAAAATTTAAATGTTTTTTTCCACAAGTAAAAAGTATTTAAGGACATGTATGACATATTATCATGAACATTTTCAAAATATCACCTTTTATTCGGTTTAGTCTATAAAGTAGTGTAAGTCTTCCTGAATCCAAAGAATGCTTAGATAGCATCCACAAGCCATTTTTAAATGCCCTACTCTAGTTTGAAAGTTACGTGAATGCTAGCGTTTGATATGAATTCCAGGCTACAGGATTGGAATTTCCTGGCAAAAGAGACTAAAATAACATTTTACCGATCTCGACATAAACAGTATTCATAGTAGTTCATAATGAAAGAAAACATGTGTTTCTGTGTTAATGTTAATGGTTTAATGAAGGAATTGGGTTTAGAGCATTGTGTCGAAGATTGGCGCCTCTTTATTGAATCTTCTAAATACAGCTTAAAGGCAGTGTTACTTCATAATGGCAATTTACTACCTTCAATACCTTTATTTCATGCCATAGGAATGAAGGAGACATACGATTTCATGTCCATCATTTTAGATGCTATTAGTTGTCAAAACCATGGCTGGGAAATTTGTAGTGACCTCAAGGTAGAGGTTTCACAAAATACTGCTTTTTTGTGCTTATGGGACAGTAGGGCAACTGACAAGCATTTTATAGTGAAAGAATGGGGGAAAGGGGAAGACTATACCCCTGGAGCAAGCAATGTTAGGTATATGTCTCTAGTAGAACCAACCAAAGTTCTTCTCCCCCCACTTCACATAAAGTTTAGGTTAATGAGGAATTTTGTTAAAGGTTTGGACTAAAGTGGAAGTGCATTTGAGAATTTAAGAAGTATCTTTCCCAAAATAAGTGAATCTAAATTGAAGGAAGGCATATTTGTCGGTCCTCAAATAAAACTACTTCTTATAGACAGTGTTTTTGAATCAAAGCTTAAACGTGTTGAACTGCCAGCATGGAAATCATTTAAATCAGTGGTGGAAGGCTTCCTGGGCAATAACAAAAAAGAAAATTATGAAACTTTAGTCTCAGAACTATTAAGGAGCTACAAAGAAATGGGTTGCCGTATGTCACTTAAAATCCACATTTTGCACTCTCACCTTGATAGTTTCCCTACAAACCTAGGAGCTGTAAGTGATGAGCAAGGTGAGCATTTTCACCAGAACATTTCTGAGATGGAAAGACGTTACCAGGGTATCGCTGGGATTCAACCATGTTGGGAGACTATTGTTGGTTCCTCAAAAGGGAGAGTCAATACAAAAAAAAAATCAACAGTGAAACATTTCTGAAATAATTCTAGTATTGGTTTTCATCATTATCTTGTGTTTATTTATTTTAGTAATAATAATTAATAATTATTATTTTCAATGTTATTTGGCAACAAAATACCTATTATTTTCAATTAATGAAATATGAGTTATCACATCGCATTTCTGTAAGTTTTCATAAAAAAAATTATGAATACCTAAAAAACGTAACGTGATACAGCATTTTGAGGGACACTTTTGGAATCAGCAGATTAGTTTACATAAGAATTAGCCTATTTTGTTTCGGGTATATGAAAATATTTTTTTTTTCTCCAGTGTTCTTTATCCTTGTTTTCTCGCTATTGAAAAGAAACTGCCCTGGGTTTTATTGTAAGATGCATTTAAGCACACTTTCTTTACTTCAAAACATAAACATTTCAAACGTTGGGCAGAAAGCCATATACATAGCTTTAAAAAATTCTGGAGCCTAAAGTTATTGAGATTCAGAGAAACTAGGACAAATTCAAACAATGAATGTATTGGGAACCTGTTGTTAAAATATTAGATCAACATTTAAGTTATTTTCAGTGACGTAACCAAAACTAAATACATTTGACCATATTTTACAAACTATCAATGCGAAATTGATAATATTTGGGCTGGAGAGAAAAATTGTTAAATCTACAGCAGGAGCTGCATGAGCAATTCTTTCTGATAAACCCTGATATAAATATAGTTAATACAGAAATTATTAATAAAAAATTAAAAGTCAATAATAGGAAAAGTATATTATCAGTATATTATAGCAAGTATCATATTTGTAATAAGTTAGTTACATCTGTTTTGTAAATCTTAAATAAGCTAGGGTTAGAAAACTTTAAATTTCAGTCCTAGAAGATCTTAAATCGAGGAGTAAGTATATCGGGAAAAAGAAGGTTTTCTTTGAAAGATTAGCTGTTGCTAATAGCGTTTTGTGACACGAATGCAGAAAAGTGATAAAATCCAACGAATTCCTAAAAGAAAGTTCAATATTTCGAATAACTGACTCATTTAGAACTTCGTGGTAAGAAGAACTGCAAAGCGAAATTAGGAATTATTTACATTTTTACTTTGTTTGTAAATGAAATGATAAAATACAATGAATTGCTAAAAGAAAATTCAATATTTCGAATAACTGACTCATTTAGAACTTCCTTGTAAGAATAATTGCAAAGCGAAATTAGGAATTATTTACTCCTTTACTTTGTTGGTAAGAGAAATGATAAAATTCAATGAATTCCTAAAAGAAAATTCAATATTTGGAATGACTGATTCATTTAGAACTTCGTGGTAAGAAGAATTGGAAAGCGAATTGAGAATCATTTGCAGTTTTACTTTGTTGCTGAAAGAAGTGATAAAAATCCAACGCATTCCTAAAATAAAATTCAATATTTCGAATAACTGACTCATTTAGAACTTCATGGTAAGAAGAATTGCAAAGCGAAATCAGGAATCATTTACAGTTTTACTTTGTTGTAAAAGAAATTATAAAAATCCAATGCATTTCTAAAAGAAAATTCAATATTTCGAATGACTAATTTAGAACTTCGTGATAAGAGGAATTGGAAAGCGAATTGAGAATCATTTACAGTTTTACTTTGTTGGTAGAAAGGAAAGAGTGGAATATGGACACTGCTCCTGCGCAAAGGTTCGCTGGTGGCAGGCGCGGGAAGAGAGCTCGTCAGTCAGACATGTGGCGGCTGTCTGTGTTGTCGCTGCTGATCATGTCTGTTGGTGCGGCACGGAAGTGTTGTCCCTCTGATGCAGGTCTTACTCCTGCCCTCCAGTGTGACTTCCTGGAGTATCCGTTGCAGCTCCTGCCGGCTCCGGACAACGACACGGACTACCTACCAACCTGCTCTAACCTCACCATCGTAGATCTATCCTCTCCATCGACAATCCATTGCGTAGACAAGATGCAGGACATGGATCCTGATACCGGCCAGGAGTCAGTGTCCATCGTAGGGGTCACGTGTGAAGATAGCATTGACGATGATGATGGTTTCAACACTTCATCACTTCCAATGTTACGAACATTTAGGAAATGCTGCCATGAAGGTGTGTACAATCCCGATAAACGTTCATGTGTTATTGATTTAATTCCAGAAATAGAAATAAATGAAGTTGTTCTGCATAATGAAACATATGCACCGTTTTACTTGGACATCAGGCCTGGGATGCCGGAGTGTAATGAAGGAGAAGCGACCGTGGACCTGCTAGTGAACGCCGACACTGACGTCACATTTGAGGAAGATGGTATGGTTCTGGTCGACACTCGTAGTGTACAGTTTGGCCGTTTAATTTTGCGAGATAGTGCTTACTGCATGGATTACGTTGCAAACTCTAGTAGTGTAGTGGTGAAAGCGTGCGTGGCAATATCTGCCGTGTGCAGAAGTTACACTTGTGTAAGGAAATGTTGTGCAGAGGGATATATTATGTCGGGTTTGCCCCCATCCTGTGTTCAGGACGAACGAAGGACCTTTAGGCCACAGTTTTATACAGTGATGAAGACACCAGATTGGAATATTCAAGTAGACGAGTTGAATGAAACAATTCCGTTTGCAGTTCTACCTGCACTGGAGTGTACTAAATATCCGCTTCAACCTGAGAATAATCCTGAAGATGTCTACTACCTGGAGGCTAATGAGGGAACTTTGTTTTATCCCATGTTGCCAAAGCCACACGTGTCATTTAATCGTTATTGCTTGGAGAACGTGGTGGTTCCAGAATATAACATGGAGGGCATCTATGCGTTCATATGTTTTCCAGAAAGTAATGTTCCACGCCTGGGAGAACCTATTTCAGAAAACGACACTGTCAAATTTATCTTGTGTTCGCTTGGACTGATAACCTCGTGCGTCTTCTTTCTTGCTACCATCTTAGTATATGCTTGTTTGCCAGGACTACAGAATCTTCATGGAAAGACGCTTATGTGTCATGTATCCAGTCTTCTAGCTGCATTCATCTGCCTCAGCACTGTGCAGCTCGGCACCAGGAGCTTTCCCATCACACTGTGCACTATCCTTGGTAAGTCTAAACTTTCTTACAGATACTCGCTTAGAAAATTTGTCTCTTGCTTGGTAAAGCTTAGCCACTAACTTTTTAGCTAGGACACAGAGCCCGCCTCAATAGCGTAGAGGGTAGCGTTTCTGCCTCACGTTCAAGAGGACCCGAGTTCGAATTTTGGCCAGGGTGAGCTACCTGGATAAGAATTCACCAGGGATTTCCCTTATCCTTAAAGACGAATGTCGGGTAACTCTAAGCTCCATGGACCCTGGACACATTTGAGCATCATTTCACCTATTTCATTTACCGTCCGATATGATTTAACGTTGGAGGACGTAAAATTACCACAAGAAAGAAAGACACAGAAAATATTACTTTGCTTTCATACAGGCTGAATCAGACCGTCCATATCAGTCATTTATTTGCAAAATTAATGTTCGAGGTAAAATCATTTATAACGAAAACAAAATAGTGAGCTTTACCTTAAGCTTTATTTCATCAATTAGTCATAATCGAAAGTGGGTTAATGGTGTTTCACTTTAAAATTTCAAACAGTAAGGTGAACTAGATTGAATGCTTTTAGATAAGACTCTTCAAAACAAACGACTGTAGGAAACGTTTGAAAGAACTCAAAGTCTTTCAAGGAGAAAAGTATAGGAAGACACAGCCACTCGAACCACATATAGAGATAGTGCTATTCATATTGATAAGTTTTACAAAAAAGAAAATTAAAAGTAAAGTTGGCAATGGAAGCTCAGATGGCCTTAGGATTAGAATTACTAAGAAGGGGATTGTGCACGGTAACCTGTGGCTTATTGTACCTAAGCCCCAAGTGGGGTGTCCTCGGAAGGAAGGATGAGGCGAGAGGAGACAAAGCTCGGCCGGCCCAAGGCGCCGAGACATCCTCTGACACTTCTGCCCTGAAAGAGACCACCAGATGAGAGATGATGTGAAATAATAGTGGAGATGAAATGGGCCGCGCCTTGGCTCAGTGATTAGACCGCTTGGCTCTCACCAAGGCGGCCAGGGCTCGATCCCAGACGACCGCAAAGTGAGATTTGCGATGGACAACACGGCGCCGGGGCGGGTTTTATACGGGATCTCCTGTTTCCCCCGCCATCTCATTCCACCGGTGCTCCATCTTCAACTCATGTATCATCAGTGTCATCGCCTGCGGTGTCGTATGTAGTAAAAGCGGGCGTTAAACACTACACACCACCGGAGATGAAATGGAGGGACAGGAAATTCGGGGGATGTAATTAAACTAGCGACCCGGGAAAACCTCTGGAAAAAAACCATGGGTCAAGTAGGTCCGCCACGGGAATCGAACCCGGGCCTTCCGAATGCGGGCTACAGTCGAAACCGTCTGAGCCAATTCGTTCGGTTAGAGATGGCTTTACAAAATCCAATGAAGATTGAGTGCTCTCCTGCCAATTTATATGCCACCTTTAACATTTTAGACTATATCGGTGGCTTTGCCTTAGGAACAATTGCTCTTTAGTAATGTTCACATATTTACTGTTGTCTTGCACTGAGATGTCTTTAAATTTACACATTCACACACACATATTCACGCTTTTATACTTCTAGACTCCAATGAGGATTTCGAATTCTGGCTAAAGAAAAATTCCCACCTCCAACTGGGGTTCAAACGCGGAACTTCCATTTGGAGGCTAGATTTTTTAATCACTAGACCATAAAAGAAATATCTTTAGTTTTGTGACTAATGAAATAAGTATTGGGATGTGAATATAACGTAGGGGAACACCACGCTCGTTTTTTTATTTATTTATTTTTTTGTACGGGTGGCCTCACACCCGCCGCCCCCGGTGACGATCGTCCGCCTTGAGGCTACATCGTCTCCCCATGCACATGCTGCTAGGATACCTAACCATGTTGTTAGTTCTACGAGTTACTACAGTGCATTGTTCAGGTTACACTATGAGCACCCTGGTTAGTAAGGATAAAGTAGGGGCTGGCATGCAATACATGCGAGCGGGTGAAAGGATGCAGGCCAGGGCAGCACACATGACTGACGTTCTGAGTGAGCCGTGGGAAGTTGATGGGACCTCAAGGGTCTTTGAAGAGATGGTAGGCAGTGAAGGTGGCTTTAGGTTAATGCAGTTTGGGCGGCAACGAGAAGTGTAGTGGATGTGATGCGTTGGTGGACGAGGTTAGTGTGTCTATTCTATGGCATGCTGATGTAACTTAAACAGACCACAGGCCGACAGAAAGCGGGCACAGAGCAAAGCCCCAGAGATATAAAAGAGTTCCTAAAATACCCACCAACAGCTTCACCCAAGCTGTACACCAGAAGAAAGTGCAACGAAGCGACTTTAGCAGCCAGGGCACCGCCTGTAAGTTCGGAGGAAGAGAAGGAAAGAAATCAAGATTTAGAGAAGTCACAAGGGGAAGCCACAAAAAAAGTCCAAGTATAGTAGTCGGTCGTGGGAATCGAACCCGCAATGCCCGCCTCGGTAGCTCAGATGGTAGCGTGTCTGCCTCACGTTCAAGAGGTCTCGGTCAGGGTGGATTACCTGGATAAGGTTTTGCCGGGGTTTCCCATATCCTGAAAGACGAACGTCGGGTAACTCTAAGCTCCATGGACCCCGCACTCATTTGAGCATCATTTCACCAGTTTCACTCATCGTCCGGTATAACTGAACGTTGGAGGACGTAAATAAGAAATAAATAAATAACCACAATCTCTCGAATAAGGCCACAGACGTTACTGCGTGAGCCATACCTCTAGGTAATGAAATAAGCACAATAGTTAAAAGTGATTACTTGATCACAAATACTTAACTTCAGGTATAAATACTGATGACTTTGGTATATTGATGATATTGTGCAAATGTCATCAATTTCCGAGCTTCCAAGCTTGGGTACATTGAAAGGTACTCTCAATGCCCTTGTTAGGCGTATGAATGAATATAGTATGAATTTAAAAACAGGTTCTGAAGAAAATTGTTTTGAAGAACTCTATTTAATGGTGCCTATAGAGATATAGGGAGTTATCTATAGTCAGCGGAGCTCACTTCCAGTTATGGTATTGTTGCAGTTCAAGTAAAGGTACACTTGTGGTTTAGGTATAAATATTTTATCTCGAAAACTTTAATGCCGTATTTACCAAATGAACCAAGTATGTAAAGTTCAATTTCTCGATTCACACATAAATACCTTTCTTTCCAATGTTTCCTGAACAGAAACATCCTATCAACAATCACTATTTTTGGCATTATTTATTTTCATAGTTATACTATAGATCATTAATTGAAAACATTGTTTACTCCCCTCCAGTGAGTTATTATTTACATCCGTCAGAAATTTTAACTGTAGCTAAGTAATACTACAGATTACAGAGACATTTAGAGGTATAGGAAGCTAAAGATAAGTGTAGCGACACTAAACTGCAGTTAAAAAATACGAGAATAAATTCGAATATAGTACAACTTATTTTGAAGTTTTAAATTTCTTCATTCAAACTTTTTTCAATTTATTTAACCTTTATTATTGTTTTTCTTTTAATTTGTTGCGCCTTTAACTACAATGGTTATATCAGCAGCCATTCTCCTTTGGAACATATTGAAGTATTCGGTTTTTTCCCCCCATTTTAATCATTAGAGAACGCACACATTTACATTCTCATTTATACTTTCAAGCTCCGGGGCAGATAAGGAATTATCTTGGTCAGAGAAAAATCCCCACCCCCACCGCTGGGAATAGAACCCGGAACCTCTAGCACAGCAGGGAGCTGCTCTACCACCTGAGCTACAGGGCCAACCAAAGGAAATTTTGAAATATTTAGTGTTTGGTCTGATCTTTCTTGTCAATGAATGCAAAGAATAGTACACGAAATCTACCTTTTAACAGCTGAATGTTGAGAAGTTGATCAAACATAAACGTTTGCAATGTAAGTAAATAAGATTGTGAGAATGAATAATGAGTCATTGTTATGTATTTGAATTTTCTGCATAAAGTGCTCAAGGCCCCACTCATTTTTTTACAATTTACGTTCTTTAACTTTTTTAAAGTTATGTCGCACGATGAATGGAATAGGTGAATTAATGCTCAAATAGTCCCAGTGTCCATGGAGCTTAGAGCTACCCAACATTCGTCTTTTTTTAGAATACGGGAAAATCACGGAAAACACCTTATCCAGGTAACTCGCCCTGACTGAGATTCGAAGTCGGGACCTTTTGAACGTGAGGCAGACATGCTACCATCCACGCTACCGAGGTAGGCTCCACTCACTTAAGCAAGAAAGTTGAAATTACAACTATTTGTTACAATTTGTGTCTCTTAACCATTGTAGAGGCTTGATGACTGAGGAATCATGTTTACTAGAATTCACAAAAGCAAAATTGCTCTTCAATATTTTCTAAACAAAAAAAAAAAAAAAATGTATATTACAGCTATTTTCATTCGATCTTGGCCTATGGTATAATATTGTGGGGAAATGCATCGGGATGGGAAACTGTTTTTAAAATTCAAAAAAAGGTAATTCGTATAATGTTACATGCTAACTTTAAAGATTCATGCAAACCACTATTCAAAAAATTAAAAATTCTAACAATGCCCTCAGTATATATTTTAGAGTTATCCACCTATGTATATAAAAATTATGAGAAACTTATCCAAAAACAAAATTGTCATCATTACGGCACTCGGAAAGAGTCCAGCATAAAATACCCCATTCACAGATTAACATTATATGAAAAAACACCCCATTATATGGGTATAAAAATATACAATAAACTACCTCAACGACTCAAAGAAATAAAAACTCTGAAACTATTTCATAAAAGTGTAAAATATCTGTTATTGCATAAGACATATTACTCCATACAGGAATTCATGGATGACACAATATCATAACTACTACATTACTTGTAATTGATAATTTATGTACATATACATTAGAATTAGTTTTTCTTTTAAATTTCTTTTATGTATAACTTGACGACTCACCAGTTTACCAGCTAGGCTTACAATGTAAACGTTATGTGACAATAAAGATTCTATTCTATTCTAAAGCACATCATGAAATAAGAGGTTAAAACGTAGTAGACTTGATTCATATTTATGAAGAATGTCAGAACAAGAAACATACATTCAGTAGTTTCGAAATCCTCTGAGTCGTAAAACTGCAGTTGTGATTCTAGGAGCCAATTTTAGGATTGACGAATGCTTTAAAAAAGTTCACAAATCTTCACAAAACCATGCCGAAGCGTGGCCCACTTTACAGATTTCTTGGCATCGTGAGTAAACCTGCGTTTAAAAAGGACTCTCACGTAAATGTTTACATAGCAGTACAGGCGATGCTTTCAGGATCCTTTCATAAAATATTTAAAAGCTGAGGTATGCTTTTAGTACTGTTAATGTTGAACACCTTGCTCACACAAAGTTGCGTTGGGTAGTATCAAAGATGTAGAGACAGCAACAGGATAGATATACAAATAAATGGAACGTTTAGAAAAATTCGTATAAAATAAGGAAATGCAGAGAGAAAGGGCTCGTTGGTAGCGCTGAGACTGGTATTTGGGATGAACATTATTCCAACCAACTGGCTCTAGGGTTATTTGCGGTTTTATAATTATAGCACAGTAATAAAATGTTGAGTTTTTTTGTTCTTGTTGTAATTTATGTCCTCCAACGTTAAGTCATATCGGACGATGAATGGAATGGATGAAATGATGCTCAAATGAGTCCAGGATCCATGGAGCTTAGAGTTGCCCGATATTCGTCTTTCAGGATAAGGGAAAACCCCGGAAAAACCTTATCCAGGTAACTCACCCTGACCGAGATTCGAACTCGGGACTTCTTGAACGTGAGGCAGACACGCTACCTCCACGCTACCGAGGCGGGCGTCATTTGTTCTTGTGATGAAGATAAAGTGACATTTCAATTTTTAGAGTGAAGATTTTAAATCTGGGGGAATTTTTGTGGAGTTGGCACACCTGTCAAATAACAAAACACAATCAGAGAGAAATTTTGGATATTAAGTGATGCAAAAGTTAAGGAAGGCATGTTTGTCGGACCACAAATAAGAGAACTTGTAAATGATCCTGCATTTGACCAAATTTTGGAGAGGAAAGAAAAGGAAGCTTGGGAAGCCTTCAAGGATGTTGTTCATGGATTTTTAGGCAATAAAAGAGATCACATCTACAAGCATTTGATGACAGTGCTCCTGCAAAAATACCGTAACCTTGGATGCAACATGTCCCGTAAGATCCATTTTCTCCACTCCCACCTAGACTTCTTCCCTCCTAGTTGTGGAGCTGTTAGTGATAAACATGGGGAGAGATTCCATCAGGACATTTCTGTTATGGAACAAAGATATCAGGGCCGTTGGAATGAAGTAATGCTTGCGGATTAGTGCTGGTCTTTGTATAGGGATTCTGCGGAACTCCATCACAAGAGACAAACTAAAAGACGACGAAGTCAATAGGCCACCACATGATTCTCTTCAGACACGACTATCTGCGAAGTATTTTTACAGCAATTTAGAACTCTTAGCATGTAATTAGGAGTTAAAAAATAAAATGCACTTTCATTGTTGTTAGCATGTATGTAATTAAAATGTATCGTTTTCTCTCAATCCGTTAATATTGTAACTTTTTGGGTTCGTAGAATTAAAAGGCCGAGTTGCAGAAATTAAAAATCTCCTTTATTTTCGTCGAAATACACTATTCCAATTCTCACGTAAGAACATTAAATCACATATACACAGTCTTACAAGGTCGATGACAATAACAAGCAGATTACATCTTTAGCTCTCGTTACAACAACACAGCTGGCTATCTCTCATTTCACAACTACTGCTTCACAACTGACCCTAATCACTAGCCATGGCTTCTTTTTATACACAAATTCATGAACCGAGAACCTTCTGGAGCAAACAAGAAAAACAATCATTCTCTGTTAATCGAGATATCTCTAGAACATTGCAACACTGAAACCCTATCTGAGCGGCAAGTTCTTTACCTCAGTTATCTTGCTTGCCGGCGATATGTTTACACTACACGCTATCGTTAACTGCTTAGCAAGTCTCATTATTACCATGAAACTTTATCCGCCGATTGTTTCCTTATTTGTGCCGAAACTTTTATGCCTGTTGCCCTGACAATACGTAATACTTCCATCTTATGTATATCATAGAAACTAGAGCTAATAAAATTTTTTCATTGTCATATTTGTTTGTTTTTTTAACCCAAAATTAGTAGGAATTACCTCATGAAGTTCTCGAAATATTCCAAAATTATTTTTTGTTGCCCAGTATTATTAGACGAACTATCCATTACACAAAAATTTCATATCAAGATTTGATAAAATATAGACTTTTAAGACCCTTCTAAGTGGAAAAAAGTGGGAAACATTTTCAGAAAATGATCCCAGTGTGTCTTAGAATAACAAATATTGGTTTAATACCAAACCTGGTATTTAAATCTTTGCATCCAAGAGTGAAACATGATGACTTTTGGAAAATCCTCTAAGTGTAATCTACCTTATAAATGGAACTTATTTTGAAAACATTTTCTGAAAACATCATAAGTTTAAGTTGTGCTGGCCATTGAGTGTATATCTTAATTTTCTGGAATAGCCTAAGTTGTCTTCATTTTAAATATATTTTGTGTGACTGATAAACTACGGGAGACACACAAAATCTGATCCACACCTCAAAAAATGTATATAGACATAGTTTATGTTAATTTTTTGAGTTATCAACTTCTGACATTCCAAGCATATTGGTTTGTAATTTAAAATAACTATACTGTTCACCAATGGGAAATTGTTATTACATTTTCCTCTCATGGCCATGCAAAGAAATTTTAGTCACCATAGGAAACGCTATTTAAAAATCTGATAATTCCTTTACCTCAATGCGTATTTGAAAATTTAGGATACCCGTCTGTGAAAATTCTAAAATATACAGTTTTGCTTGGATTGACTTGAAACTTTAACACAATTATTGTGGTATTAACAATAGTTCACAGACCAAATAGTTCTTGTAATATTAATATATTTATAGTATTGTATTGCCATTTAATTAAACTGTTCCACACGATGCAATTTTAGTTTGAGAAAAATAATACTTTGTACTTATACTCATAAATACATTAGTAAATTTATGAGATGAAATTTAAATTGGTTTACGATAAAAATTATTCAATTCTACTTTTATTAATTTTTAATATTTGCTTGTAAAATGCGTGTTTTGTTATTTAATTGCAAAAATACTTGTGACATTACATATAAAAACATGTCATTAATTTCCTTTGGTACTGCTTTTATCAAAGCACAAAAATTTTCAAGCTTCTAGTTTAAAAACTGCATGGTGTGGAGCAATTCATATTCTGAAAAGCGCTGAAAATTAAAAAGACCAGAAAATCACCAAAATGGTGACATAAAGAACTATGCCCACTTACAGGGACCCATATAAATAGTCATATACCACGATTTTAAAGGATTGCGTGGTATTAAAATATACGAAATTGAAGTACATCGATAACTCTATTTAATTAGACAAAACATTTGTCATTTTGCACTTTTTGACCAATTTTATGCCACAATTTTTAAAGGGTCGCATGGCATTAAAAATATAGGAAATTAAAGTACATGGATTACTCTATTTAATTAGGCAAAACATTTGTCATTTTTGCACTTTTTGACCAATTTTGTCCCACAATTTTAAAGGATTGCGTGGTATTAAAAATATAGGAAATTAAAGTACATGGATTACTCTATTTAATTAGGCAAAATATTTGTCATTTTTGCACTTTTTGACCAATTTTATGCCACAATTTTAAAGGATTGCGTGGTATTAAAAACATAGGAAATTGAAGTACATCGATAACTCTATTTAATTAGGCAAAATATTTGTCATTTTTGCACTTTTTTGACCAATTTTGTGCCACAATTTTAAAGGATTGCGTGGTATTAAAAATATAGGAAATTAAAGTACATGGATTACTCTATTTAATTAGGCAAAATATTTGTAATTGTTGCACTTTTTGACCAATTTTATGCCACAATTTTAAAGGATTGCGTGGTATTAAAAATATAGGAAATTGAAGTACATCGATAACTCTATTTAATTAGGCAAAATATTTGTAATTTTTGCACTTTTTGACCAATTTTATGCCACAATTTTAAAGGATTGCGTGGTATTAAAAACATAGGAAATTGAAGTACATCGATAACTCTATTTATTTAGGCAAAACATTTGTCATTTTTGCACTTTTTTGACCAATTTTGTGCCACAATTTTAAAGGATTGCGTGGTATTAAAAATATAGGAAATTAAAGTACATGGATTACTCTATTTAATTAGGCAAAATATTTGTCATTTTTGCACTTTTTGACCAATTTTGTGCCACAATTTTTAAAGGGTCACATGGCATTAAAAATATAGGAAATTGAAGTACATGGATTACTCTATTTAATTAGGCAAAAATTGTCATTTATGGCACTTTTTGACCAATTTTCACAGATGGGTATCCTTTTGTAAATTGAAAGCTTATCCGGATTAACAAGTTAGAACTATCGAGAGGGGATCCGTCCCCTTCAGCTGCCGTGGTGCGAGCGCTGCAGACCCCTAGCACTCGTGGTACCTCTTACATTACTAAAGGAACCTCGAGCCGAACTTCCGAGCTCCTCCCGTCAGGGAGTTGTTCGGAATGGGTTGGACTCGGGGGCAGTTTATTGCCGACACCCGGTGGGGATTTGGTACCTCCAGCCAGGCCTTGGCCGCCCGAAGGGAGTAGAGGGTTGCCTCATAAGTCCCGGGTACTAGCCTGCAGAGCTAGTAGAAGGTGTGCTAGATCACCAGGCGGCCCCAGCGAGGTTTTCGGTAGTCTGCCCTGCAGGGTTGACGCGCGTCAGTGGCGTATCCATTTCCATCCCGTCTTGATGTTGTCGATGGGGAAGCTTTTTAGGAAACCAGGAATTGCCCTATGGAAAGGGCCCCGGAGTTTTCCATCACTCCCGGGTATGGGGCCAGGTTTTCGGACTTTTGGGTAGATCCTCTGCGCTTAAATAAATAAGTTAGAACTACATTTTTAAAAGCATGGTTTGTAGATGAGAAAATCATATGAATGCAACACTCTGTTACTTTTTGTATGCTCAAATATTTTCGCATTACTGAGGAGAAAATAATATTATTTTCAGTCAAAATATACATTAGTTTGTCAATATGTTTACCGGCTTTAGAATTGCTGTACCGTTAACACTGTGGTCGAAACTTCCACAAGCTTTTACGGAGGTTCTGTGAGTTGCTAGTTCTCTGCAAAGTAGATATGAGGGGAATGTCAATAACGTCTGTCACAGTGATATCACAACTGACAACTGTTGTGATCAGCTGTTGCGAACACTAATGATAATCAAGGTAAATAAGATTAGAATATGAACCAAATTATAGAGCCCCACGCGACTCTGATCTTTCATATTCTGTATGGATTCGTTCGACAAGTATTATTTCTATATGTAGCCATTCGAAACAAGAATAGTTCAGCATTTATTTACAGAATAAATAAGTGTGTGTGTATGTATGTCCAGTGTAATTTCAGACACGATAATGTACAGATTTTAAAATGGTATGTACAAAAAAAGCAACATAGACCAAGTTGTATTTCAAAATCACTGGAAATGATGGAGTGTATTGGAAAGCTTTTCATTTCTTTACCACTTAGCAAATTATATTGGAAAAATTGCAGGAATCGATAAGTACATACCGCGATTTCATCAGAAACACAGTATTAGTGGTCTCCGACAAAATGTGCATTCTTGAAAGGTGTCTGTCTCCACCAGGGACGTATTTAAGGGGGGTAGTCCAGGGATTCCGGACCCCCCAAATGAATTATCATTTCAAACTTTTAATAAATAGCTTAAATAAAACTTAGTTTAAAATAAATCGAAAAGGTTTATTCCAGCTTCTCATCTTAAAGTCTCTATTCACTGTCAGGCAGACATGAAGTCATTTAATAGATAAAACGAAAAGTTACTGCACAGAAGTTGTAGAACTTGTTAAAATATAAAAATAATGTCAATTACAATAATGTATTGCAAAGTTACCCAATTCCATATATTATAATTTGTTGATTAGAATTCCCAGATACTTACTTAAAGGTATGTAACTTTTTAACTTCTAAGTTCCTATACTCTTTTTCATTTAAGGGGAACTAATACTTCAAATGCATCAGTCAGTGGTTCGCTTTTTACATATCTTGATTATTACTGCTTATATCACTTTATCTCAGGTATAAGAATAGAAAATGTGCAATGTGCAAGGCCTTTCTACAGACTTTATCCAAAGAAACAAGACAAAAACAAACCTTTCTAAGAACAATTTGCAGAAGCTTGGGTGGAGAAAGTCATGTAAATATATTACATGTGCTTTATTTTTTACTAACATGATAAAAACTCATCCGTGATTAATTATTTACTAAAACCAAATAATTCAACGTAGATTTCTTTGGACGCCGCCCCTCTCCCGGAAATTGACATCTAAATACGTGCCTGGTCTCCACTCAATTTAGCAGAAAGCAAAAGACAAACTTCATATTTAAGACTGAGATAGTTTAAGAATTGAGATAAAGCTGTTAATAAAATATTCAACTCAAAACATCCCTTTCGTTATCTTTCTTCCCTGTCAAGATACCATTAAAATGTTTGTAAACAAGAGTATATTTTGTAATTTCTTTAAATAAATTGTGAAGTGTTCTTAATGTTGCAGAATTCTTTTCTATTCTTAACATTTTTGTTTTGTAAAAACGGGGAAATAAGTACTTTCATTTTATTCAAGAAATAAATTAAGAAATTACTTTACCTTTTCTACGCCATATAGGAAAACATTACTTTTTGAGAGTTTGTTTCACGACTCTGTTACTTAAGTGCTGTGGAGTGCCAAGGATTTGAAGCTGATAATGAACCTTATAAATTAATAAATAATTAATCTTACTGTTGGCACTTAGAAAGGTGTGTAAAAGGGAAATGGGCTTGTGGTGCCGTGTGAAGGTTGCATTTGGGAGATCCTGGGTACATTTCCATCGACAGCTCACTTTGCCCTCATCTTTCTTCACTTAATTTAAATATTGATACCAAATTAAAATAACCCCATAAAACACAATAAAATAAACGAAATGAATAACATACCCTAGATATTTCACGATTTTCAGTGGTCGGTGGGTGAAAGCTAATGATTTTCTCATATTTTGTTTCGTTTTCCTTTCACTCTCATTTTTCAGCTACTTCTAGCTTTCGTGGGATGTGGCAGTGCTCGACAGATGAAGTGGTTGCTTGCTGCAAGGAAAGAGTATATCCCATGCACCTAGAGAGCTGTTTGGTTGAAAGGGTTGTTCATCATTCACTCTAAGCAGCTCCAGTAGTGGAACGGATATTTGAACTAGCAGCTATTAGACTCCCGCGTGTGTCTGTTGCCTGACTCCCTGGACTTATAGACTGCTCCGGTCCGTTAACTTCATCCCTTCCTCCTAGAGAATAGTAGACACAACAGATCTGAGGCCATAGTGTGACCCATTCTCTAGATTGCATCATGTTCCGGAAGCTCATGCCCACCTCTGTAGCATAGATGGTAACGTGTCTGCCGCACGTTCAAGAGGTGCCTAGTTCGAATCTCGGTTAGGGTGAGTTACCTGGATACGGCTTATTCCGGGGTTTTCCCTTATGAATGTCGGGTAACTCTAAGCTCCTTGGACCCCGGACTCATTTGAGCATCATTTCACCCATTTCATTCACCGTCCGATATGACTTAACGTTGGAGGACGTAAATTAAAAGAAAAACATATTCACGCTTCACAGGAAAGAGTATTTATAACACATATGAAAATCAATGTTAGTTTATTTACAGTTTTGCTACATTTTGTAGCGTTCTCTACCGTAGACGCATATATGCTATGATTTTAGTTTAAGTTCCGTTTGCATACGGAAATGAGAATATGCATTAAGAAAATCCGCTTTACTTTCAAGTTGAAACCCTTTTACCAATTACTAATTCTCCCTTACGTAAAAATTATGCTTATCTCACATATTTGACAAGAATTGGTTATGAATAAAGTCATGCAAAATACGCAATTTAATATTCTTAACTTTTTCTGTCAACCATCACAGGAATAAATGCTTTTTGTTTTGTAGTGTATAAATTTGAATGAACGTGGCAAAGAATTTCATTTCAAAGATAAAAGAATAACGACTTCCTACTTAAGAAACGAATTTGAAAACTAAAACCAATAAAAAGGAATGTTTATCTCCACTAAAGGGTATACTTTTTTGTGTTTTCATAAGATCAACATTTTTGTGTACAGTAACATTTTGTCTTTACTGAGACTATTTAAATAAATACAATAGCTACATTTCTTTTTCATGAAAATATATTGCACATGTGACGTTTTAATCAAAATCATTCGAGCTATTTTTGAGAAAATCAAAATTTTAATTCATTTTCCATGTAAAGAATTCTTTGAGTAGAGGAATTTACTTAAAAATATTTGTGTCGCATCCTCATATTTTGTTTGTTAAGGTTATGTATGACTGAAATTTCATGAACATTGTGAATAAATCACCCTTTCTTCCTTTTAGTCTATAAAATAGTGTGAATCGTGAAGCCGAAACTGTAAATACACAGAATATTGAAATAGTATAATTTGGAAATCAGTCCATGTTAAAAAGGTACATCTAGTGTTGGCTTACTTTGGTTCTAAAAGTGTCAGTACGGGATGAAAATGTTCAAGCAGGTAGTAAGGGTCAGCGGCCAGGTACTTTAGCATTCCCCGAGAGCAGGTTTCCCGGAAAACTGCTCTGCAAAACCTGATCGATTAAGAAAAGTGAAAGGGCGCTCACTTGGCGTCGTGACGCTAAGATTCGCGCTGAAACTGGTAGAGGAAGAGAGGGACACTTGCGTAGCAACTCTCGTCGAAGGAGGTTGGTCCAGTGGCTGTTGGCCGTCACTGACCGACAGTATATTACACTGCGATAAGTTAGTGAATTTACTCTGCAGTCGTAGTAACGACATATCGGCAAACCTTTATTCAAAGTTGTGTGAATAAACAGCATTTAAAGGAAAGCTCTGGTTTTTCTGTGCAAAACCCACGCATACCCAGAGTTTAAGATCTATGCGGAGCAGCTGAGGAAAATAAAACAACGAGAAGCAGCATTTCGCTCGTAATAGCGAAATCGAACCTGGAGTCATAATATTCCACATTTTACCAAGCAGCGACGAGACGACAGATCAACCACGTGTTTGTTTAATAGCCGCTACAATCGTCCTGCATCCATTTTTAAATGCTCTAATCTAGTTTGAAAGTTACGTGAATGCTAGTGTTAGATATGGATTCTAATTCTTTATCCTTTTTTCTCCTGTTTTGTTTTGAAAATTTCAGCATTTTTCATCATTTAATATGATCCTTGCTTTGCAATTTTAGTGTTAGAATAATGAAACTTGCTACACACGTTCATAGAGACATAGTCAATAGAAATTGCCCTGGGTTTTATTGTGAGATGCATTTTAAGCACACTTTATTTACTTCAAAACACAAACATTTCAAATTTTGGGTAAAAAAAAAGGCCATAATCATAGCTTTAAAAATTTCTGGAGCCTAAAGTTATTGAGACACAAAGAAACCTAGGGAAAATTAAAAAAAAATAGATGTATTGGGAAGCTGTTGTTAAAATATTAAAACCAAAATTTAAGTTATTTGGTCGCAAGGGACTTTTTAGGCGACGTAACCAAAAATAAATAAATTTGATCACATTTTCCTAACTATCAAAGTGAAATTGACAAAATGTTGGCTGTATCATATTTGTACTAAGTTACATTTGTGGTATAAATCTTAAAAAGCTAACGTTATTAGTTCAGGATTTCAAATTTTCAGCTATAGGTAACCTCAACGACGCTGTCAATTACAAGGATAATACGAGTGTCGCTGGTGTGCAAAAATTTCGTCCCACAAGAGTTCTTTAGCATGCAGAAAATCTACTGAAATGGGACTGTTGCTTTTAAGCACACTTAAAAACCATTAATCTAGGCCGGAATTGAATTCATGACCTACGGTCAGTAGGCCAGGGCCTATTGAACTGAGTCACCCAGATTAACATCAAGAAGAATCGATAAAAGCTAATGAAAGGGTTAATCTGCAGATAGACAGACGTTATAATGTGCCATTTCATTATTTATTCACATGCCAAGAAGTGAAAGAATGGAACAATTCAGATTACTATATGCGCGCTATAAGAAGAGCGAAAGGGTTCCAAGTCCTCATTCAGTAAGTTTCGTGAAATTTGAAATGCGCTTTACACTGACATCTAGTGGCTGATACGCTAAATCTTATCATGTCCGCCATATTTCGTTTTGATCAATGTCGAGGTTAATTAGCTAGCCAGTTTACAACAATCGTATGTTAGAATTAGAATTTTAGTTCGTCCTTGGCAACATATACATGTTATGAGACATGACAAAATATAAAAATACAGTATATACATAAAGTCAAATTCATTACATACAATATAACAGTAAGCAGCTTTTCTATGGTTTCATGTGGTATTTGCATAGGCTAATTTACTACAAGAAATGTCATAATAGAAATGTTGCAGGTTTATGAATGTACTATGCTCCCAGTGCTCATTTACATGGTTATAGTTCTAAAAATTCATTAACTATATAAAAACAGTGTGCATATCAAAATTTCTTAACCTTATTCTTAAAGTGTTTTTATGATGCAGCTTGTTTAAATGAATTTGGAAGTTTATTATATAACATTATCACTTTGTAGTTAAAGCTTCCTTCATAAAGGCTCGTTTGGTGCGTTCGAATTGCCAGTTTATCTTTATTACGAGTGTGGTGGTAATGTACATCAGCATTTACTTGAAAATAATTTATATTTGTATGAACATTTGTGGATGTAATGGCTCTCGAAAGGGGACACATTATTATTCGTCTACCTCCGTGTAACTGTGATCTGAATGCAATTGAGATGGTGTGGGCAAAACTAAGGAATATTTTCAGAGAATGCAACTTAACTTGTGATATCTTCGCTTATCTTACACGCTATTTTGTTGAACTGTGTTTTTCAAGGTTGACCACACTGCAGAAACAAAACAGCGTTAGGTCTCGCTTCTTCCCCTCTGTCCGCACCACACTGTAAATCCAGCGCTCTTCTTACCTTGCGCGTACTGTAATTACCTAGGATGGGATACAATGGGACAAGACAGGATAGACAACCAAAGGAATTTACCAGTACCTGGAATTTAGTAACCTAGTAGGTTTATTGTGTCTTATGTGATCCCTGGAAGGAAGGGATGGAGAGATAGGAATGGCGACCAAATTCGGATGTCACTGCGTACCCGCAAGGATGGAGGTCACTCACGATTTCAGAACAACAATCCCCATGCGATGCTAGTCTGCCTACGTCATTATCAACCCTGGAGCACCGTCAGAAAGGTGCACAAGCGAGTCATCAAAGGGTCAGGAAGATATCCTTGACACAGTGCATAGGTATACCACGTACCAATCGCCGTCACTCAGTCCTCCAACCCTGCAAATAAATAATGGGTCTAGGATAATAACGACATGGTTACGTGGTAGAAGAGGAGCCACTACCGCCTTGGTAAAATCACCCGTCAGTACTTGAATCCCGGAACTTCCGAAAGCGAACCTTCCTTTAATACAGAGCCATCATAGACACTATAATCAAACAAGCTTCTGCTTCAGTGTGCTTTCAGGCAAATTATGAGCTATTTTAGTTATTTGCTAAGAAACGTGCAGGTTCCTACGAAGGGACAACGCAGATTATCATCCTTCCGACTTTCCATTTATTTTCCTTGACATGACGTTTCTAGATTACGCTCGCACTCCTGGAACCTTAGAACCGAAAAATGTAACAAAAGGGCAGTTCCCTGAAATTATTCTGACGCTGGTAAACATTTCAAAATTCTGCTGTTATTCGGAGAATGCCATGTCGGAAACTTAAACAAACGAAATTTACAAAGAGCCGTTAAGACTGTTTCTAGTCATTGTGTGGACAGAGTCTGGGGCATGTCACAGTCAAAATGTAGAAATCTTGGAAGTTCCAGCGATCATTATGTGTTCACAGAATTGATTGAAGTATGCGTATCTTGTACTTATACAGGTTGTTTCGAAACGACCCGAACGAATATAGTTTATAACTTAACTAGTCCGAATTTTGCTCTAAATTCTGTTAGGTATAATTTTATGCAGCATTAAATATTACATTATTTTGTAATTAGACAGCGCAGGAACCACTGGTGTGCGAACCTCAAAACTTGTTATTGGAACGCATCAGCCAAGAAAACAAAAGCATTGCTCCTTGTTATCAGTGACTCTAATATACCTTTCAGGTAATAGGGCAAACGAAGTTACATGTGAAAAATCGATAATGACTTGGACAGTTTCAAGATTGCTCATTTTGTTATGATCTTGATTGTACAGTATTTCAACCAATTACTGTAAAATCAACAGCTTCCTTTTCAGTTACAAATGCTTTATTCAGTATTGTTAAACAGTGAAATAAAATTCTTGTCTCATTGCATAAGGCATTTAACTTTGGTTAGCTTTATCTACAATGCTTTGATATTAATTAGATTAGATTGATTTGCGTTCAGTAGGTTCACTTGTAGCCAGAAAAGGTTGTGAACATTGAACATGTCCAGAGGTATAAAGTTTAATAGCATATATATGCACAAAAGTTAACATAAGACACATATTATAGTACACAGGCAATATGAAGAACAATATAGAAAACAAAGCAGGGATAATTATATATGATACAAAATGAAACACTTTTTAAACCAGCTTTCACTTGGCTTATGCCAGTACGTCTCAACCTTTTTGCAATGGATACCATTCTGGTTATTTATTATATATATATACATTAAAAATAAACTTTCAACATGCATCAAATATTTATTAGTAATGATTTTCATTGGAACAGTTAGATACTACTTACAGAGCTACAGAAGCATTATCATGATAATTTGTCATTCAGATTATCTTGTACAGAATAAAAAGATTTTGAGCAAAGGTACTCTCTAACAGCTTTTTTAAAAGCACCGAAATTATCAACTTTTTCTTTAAGAACATTAGGAAGTGCACCAAATATTTTGATAGTTTCATAAAGCACACCTTTCTGGAAGCAAGAAAGTTTAGCACTGGGATAATGGATATTATAGTTTTGTCTAGTGTTTATTCTGTGAATTACGTTTGTTGCAAATAAGGCACGATTGCATACAAAGAATTTTAGGATCGAGAATATATACATGCAAGGAAGCGTTAATATCTTCAATCTTGTAAAAAGATCTTTACAGGAGCATCTGGTGTGGGTGTTAGTAATGATTCTTATAACCCTCTTTTGCATAAGAAATATTTTTTTTTTTTTTTTTTTTTTTTTTACTTTCTACTCAGTTGCCCCAAAATAATATTCCATATTCAATAATATGTTTATCATTTAATGCTTCCATCCTCTATCTCACTAGGCCGCGCCGTGGTTAGACCGCTTGGCTCTCACCAAGGCGGCCCGGGTTCGATCCCAGGTGACCGCAAAGTGAGATTTGTGGTGGACAACACGGCGCTGGGGCGGGTTTTCTCCGGGACCTCCGGTTTCCCCCGCCATCTCATTCCACCGGTGCTCCATCTTCATCTCATGTATCATCAGTGTCACCGCCTGCGGTGCCGTATGTAGTAAAAGCGGGCGTTAAACACTACACATTCATTCTATCTCACTAACATTAGCTTCCCTCTGAAAGGTATAAGTTGCATATGTCCACCAGCTTATTTGCCATCGTGGACTGCTATAATGAATTTTGGAACACGTTAAACACTTATAAGCAATAACTTCTTTATTGCAGTTTCATAAGCCAAAGAAATTCTTAATAGCAACAAGCTGCCGTAGAGTATGTCGGTATGTTTACAACCAGCTACAGCAGGCAGCACGGTGTGTCACCTATCTGTGAACTTCGATAGCGTAAGGCACAGGACGTTATACCTTAACTGCATATTCCACACTCATTCTGGAGCGTTTTTATACGACCCTATTGGTGGTAAAAGCTATCTATTTGCGTCACATAGGAGCTGAGCAACTATATATACGTTCGGTGTCGTTTTTAAACACCCTGTGTACAGTAAAACTTGGTCAACCCGGACCAGTTTTGAAAAAAAAAAAAAGTGTTATTTAGTGTAGTAAATGAAGGATTGTTTTACATACGATAAATCATTACTCTCAATAGGCACATTAGTCGAACTCTCTTGTCAATGAACGAATTCATTGAACTCATCCCGCCTGCTTAGGATCAGGTTAGAAGAGAAACTTTGATAAAGCCATGGAAAAAGCTGTGGCTTGGTGTGTGTGTGTGTGTGTGTGTGTGTGTGTGTGTGTGTGTGTGTGTGTGTGTGTGTGTGTGTGTGTGTGTGTGTGTGTGTGTGTGGAAGTGGAAGGATATTCTATATACATTTTTAAAATATCGATGACTGGTTCCAATGTTGTAGAAGAAGACATTGACAGTTAGTTGTAAATGACGGAGGCTACAAACTATTACAGAGGAAGGCATTAGGATTAGGATTTCATTAAGGAGGGGATTCGGTACGTAGGCCACCATGCTAGGCCCATTGTTCCTATGCCCTCCCCAGGTGGGAGCAACCCCGGGAGGAAGGATGAGGCGAAGGAGACAGAGAGAGTGGCCGAACCAAGGAGCCACGACAGTACAGAAGGCAGGGTCCCTACAGTTTACTTGGATAGAGACTTCCCCCTACAGGTCAGGACAATGAACTCCCTCCCTTACAGCGGGACGGTAACGAGCCCAGCAGCCGAGCCCCAAATTTCCCTCACTGGCGGTCCCGAAATGGTTCTAGCAGAGGTGCTAAGGCCGGCAACCGACGTACCGGAGGAGGAAGTAGTTTTCCTCAGAGCATATCATCCTGCCATGCACCGCCGAAACACCCTCCGACACTTCTACCCCTGAAAGAGACCATCAGATGAGAGATGATGTGAAATTATAATGGAGATGAAATGAAGAGACAGGAAATTCGAGGGACGTAATTAACTTACCCAGCATTCGCCTAGCGACCCGGGAAACCCCCGAAAAAGCCCATGGGTCAGGTAGGTGGACCACGGGAATCGAACCCAGGCCTCCCGAATGTGGGCCACAGACGAAACCGTCTGAGCCATCCCGCTCGGTGAGGAAGGCATTACTGCATCATGCAGTGTTACTGAAAAAGAAAATGAAGACCATTCAGAAAGTGTTGACGAACCACCAATGGTTATGACCCACGCTCAAGCAGTAGCAAACATAGAGAAATTGATGCTTTATTTCGAGAGTCAAGTCGAAACATTGGCAAGTAAACTTCTGTTGTTAAAGTGTTTGCGAGATCTCGCTGCTCGTAAGCAATGCACTAAACTGAGGCAGCAGAGACTCGCTGCATTTTTTTAACTACCTACTCTCTAGTTTGTAACTATATTGTGCAGTCAAATACATAGGTTATTACTGTACATACAGTGTATGTGTCTTAAGTGAAAGTATGCAGATAGCAATTCCAAAAACCCATTAAAAATATTTCGGTAATGCTGTGCATATTCTTTTTTTTATCATTTCCGGTCATTCTCCAGATAACTCTGATTTTCGTTAACTCGGATCGACCCTGGTCCAGTTAATCCGGGTAAACGAGGTTCCACTGTACTTTCGACAGCTGTTTCTATTAGCTGTTTATATTATATTTACACTAGCCGTGTATAGGCTAAGGTTTTGGTTAGATAGAGTCAAACTGAAAAATTCAATGCCATGGCCGAGATTTGAACCATGGATCTCCTGGTTTCCCTCCAGTCATTCTTACCCATTGAGCTACCATGACCAACGTGCCGTTATGATATTAAATTCTCCAATTGAATCATATTTTCCCGGTAAACCACTAGGGGCTCGCGTATTCGAGATACACCGTTTGTGGAGACTTTGCTGTTTTAAGTAATTTTTAATCGCCCTCCGATTGAGCAAGAATGACGTCATAGTTGACTGGTGAGTCTATCTTGAAATCATAGCGCCCTCTACGAAGAAGAAGCGGTAATTTTTGCGGAACAGTAAGCAAATTACAGCGCTCAGAGTGTGGTTGTTCTGGTAACTAATACAACCAGCTTCCCCTGGATATGAACACAGAGCAGCGCGTCTTCATGGTTGAATGCTACTTTCGTACCGGCATTAAAATTGGTGCGACATATAAATATAATTTAAACCGCTGCATAGAGGAGTTTATGCAACGCTATCCGGCATTCAGACAAGTCCCTCACAGCGTAATGTTGTCAAAAGTGTCCAGGTAACATCAAACTGACATACTTTTGTTTACAACATAAACGTCTTACGTTTTATCAGTATACGATATAAACTTTGTGTCATTCTCAAGCATAATTAAAATGCCTATTAATGTTGGTATCCTTATGTCTTTTAAAACCAATAGGTGCATCAAACATTTCCAAGATACAGGATCAGTTACTCGCAAAAAGAGAGACACTGGACGCTATAAAGTGACTGGTTCCAGTCTAGAACCAATAAATAATGTTATGACAGAAAGACCTCAAGCATAGCTTCTCGCAATACAGACAATGTTTAAGGGGAAGAGAGAAAGGAAATATAAGAAAATGGGCACATAAGACTATGTACTAAGAGATAAATGTGAAATGTATAGTATTTAACGCTCGCTTTTACTACATACGGCACCGCAGGCGGTGACAGTGATGATAAATGAGATGAAGATGGAGCACCGGGGGAATGAGATGGCGGGGGAAACCGGAGGTCCCGGAGAAAACCCACCCCAGCACCGTGTTGTCCACCACAAATCTCACTTTGCGGTCGCCTGGGATCGAACCCGGGCCGCCTTGGTGAGAGCCAAGCGGTCTAACCACTGAGCCACGGCGCGTCCTGTGTACTAGAGATATTTTCTTGTTTATACTTGGATAAAAGCTTTGTACATATTGTAACACTAATGTATTTTTCTTTCCTAGAACATGATCTGCTAAATTTTTTGTTTGCAATGAAGTTACATTGTGAGGAAAATGTGTGTGATTGGAAAGAATTGAGATCAAATTGCAATATTTCTATTTTATGTAACAGGTTTACAATATGTATATATGTCTACTATAACAGAAAAACATATGTTCATTGTGAAATAAGTGTTCTTTGACTTATCATTTCGTATATTCTTCATGATCTACTTTTATGTTTACATAATAGCTTTGCAGTGTACTGCATTGCAGTATATAGTTTTGTAAAAACAGTTATCGTATCTACGCACCAGGCGAAATTACGCACCTTTTATTACGCGGACAGACCAACCTCTCAAATGGTATATATACCTACCGGTAAGGGAGGCCTCAAAGCTGCTGGCAGCACATCAAATACGATCGCAAGCCGCTAGGGGAATCGTATGTAAACTCGCTCCATCAGTGATGCTATTAATGATGTCAAATTTTGGGTGGTAAAATTACAGATAAAAGTGAACACCGTATATATAGGTTAATTTAGAAGGGTCGATTTTTTAAAACATTGGCTCCATTCCTAAATGATGCATTAACTTATCCATGGAATTTTAACCTTTTCGGATGCTTTCAGCTATGCTCTTCACGTAAAGACAGACTTATGTGCACGCGCACTTACATAACAATTTAATAAAGCACGGACGAAATGTCTTCTTTTTCTAAACTAAAACTGCTTATTTTAGGTTCAGTGAACCTCATACCATGTATTTTGGATAAAAACATATAATATAACTACAGTTTTTTAGGTAAAATAAAATACTGTCTCTGTCTACTCAAAGTAGGCCGTAGGGAGATTAAACAATTGAACTTTAAGAAGTTTCCCCTTAAGCCTTAGTTACCAAAGGCAATAGCGCATGAAGTGTTATTTGCAAGGAGGCAAGAAGAGAGTTAAGTAGGGGATTATTCTTAGAAGATGTTTACAGACGTCGCTGTATGCTCAACAAGCAAATTGCGGATGTTGTGTTTGGGATCACACTTAATGCTACAAGATCATAATTAGCTAAGTGGCAGAGGGCGAGTCCAGTTTACACAGAATGAAGTAACGTAACCTTTCCAAAGTAAAAGGTTTGCTAACCGAGCAAGATGGCTCAGGCAGTTTTGTCTGTGGCCCGCTTTCGGAGGCCCAGATTCGATTCCGAGGGCCAACCTACTTCATTCAGGTTTTTTGGGGGTTTTCCCGGATCGAATGCTGGGTAGGTTGATTACATCCGCGAATTTCCTGTCCCTCCATTTCATCTCCATTATCATTTCTCATCTGGTGGTCTCTTTTAGAGTAGAAGTATTGGCGGGTGTCTCGGCGGTGCATGGCAGGAAGATATTCTTTGTCTGAACCACTTTCTCCTCCAGTATGTCGGTCGCCCTGTCCGAACCGGCTGCTGGGGCCGCTTCCGAACCACAGTCCGATCCTGCCCTCTCGATCCTAATCATCTTTTCACCTGGCTGGCTGCCAGAGAAGAAAGTGAAGTATTTAAACATTATTACACAAGTTTTTATAAAATATACAGATGTGTTTACTTAGTATAATCTAAAGGAGTTATGTATATGGAAACAAGTTGTGTGTACATATTTACGTTTCTTCTACCCTAAATAGTCAAAGAAAATTAACAGTTTTAGAATAGGTTATCCAGTAACATACAGGCTTATAGGTTAGGATATAATTTTAATAATGATATAGATAATCTGTTTGCTATTAACTTTACATTATATTTACATAAATTCAGAGGCATGAATATTACGATTTATGTATTCTTGTACAGTATAAAATTGTTTTTGTTTCAACTAGTGTTTCAGCCTGTTTACACATCTGCTTTGCAGTAGTTACTTTACCTCCAGGGGAAATTGATTAAATAATTTTAATTGTTGATAACAATGGCTATTTATGGACTTGCTAAGTCGATTGTGAGGTGTATCTAAATCATATTTGTTTCTGGAATCACGAATATGTACAGAGAATCGATTAACAAATATTTTTTTTAACATGAATACGTGGCAAATATTTGTTTAAACTGTTTTGATTAAAATATACAACATGATTTATGAATAAAAAAATTATATATATATATATATATATATATATATATATATATTATCCACCCCTTCGGAGAATTAAGATTGTGAAAATATGAAAATTCCCATATTAAAATGTGATAAAATTTACTTATTGTTTTAGATAAATGTATATAATTTACTAATAAAGAAACATTAAATTATAATAACATGTGAAACGCAAATAAAAATAAGAATTGTAAATTAAAATGATAATAATGTTAAACATAATATTAGTTAAACCGAAATTGTATATAAATATTACAATGCAGTTATATATATATATATATATTTATTTGTAATTTTACGTCCTCCAACGTTAAGTCATATCGGACGATGAATGGAATGGGTGAAATAATGCTCAAATGAGCCCAGGGTCCATAGAGCTTAGAGTCACCCGACATTTGTCTTCAGGATACGGGAAAACCCCGGAAAATACCTTATCCAGGTAACTCACCCTGACCGAGATTTGAACTCGGGACCTCATGAACGTAAGGCAGACTCGCTACCACCACGCGGCGGGCATTTTATAGAATTAGTACACGCAGGTACCTTCACTACCGATTGATTAACCGTTCTGTATTTCAAAACATATTATTTTTTAATGCGATAGCTGAACATAAACAGATTTCTGTACTGATTTCGAAACTAATCTCCGTTTTCTCCCATCACGTCAGGTTTTCAACTATTCATAAATAGCAGAAATAAAATTAAACCTTTGTGAAACATAATACTCGTAAAAATGATTTTCAACAACAACTTTGTATGAAAATCTCGGCTACAGTTATAATTTATTTGCCATTAATTGTTAATTAATCATAATTAACACGTTCATTATCTTAACTCAATATTGTAATTCAAATGTTCTCCTCTTTGACCTGCTGGCATGTATTCAGAGCAGTCCTTTATAACATCCAACAATAGTGTGTCATCATGTGATACTCGACTTCCCTTGATACATCATTTCCATATTCTTTATATCCTGATGAAGCATGTCACCTTTTTCTCTCTAAAATCTTCTAAATTATCAAGGAAATAGTTTAGATGGGAATGAAGAAAATATACGTTAACACTCATGTTGCAAAAATCTGTTTGAAATGTTATAGCAATTGGGTCTTTTCATTTCAAAAAAAAAAAAAAAAAAAAAAAAAAAAAAAAAAAAAAAAAAAAAAAATTAAAAAAAAATCTGAAAGCATTCCAGGCATCCTGCACTTCTCGACTCATAGTATTCTTGAACTGATTGTTTATCATCTGTTTTCGAATTTGTAGGCCAACGAATACACCAGCTTTAATATTTTCATAGAATAATAAAGGAAATGTAACATAAAGATATTTAAAACAATCACTGTCTTTATCTAGAAATTTCACAAATTATTTAACTGATTTTACATGGAGAGGTGACTACGATTCCTTTGGGGATCAATAAGAGGTTCACTTTTTATATTTTTTATGGTACGCGAAAATGGATTTCAGTCTTTCAATAGCGGGAAAATATGATTTAAAAACCTTAATCGTTACGAAAAAAACAAAATCCAAACAGAACGGTGATGTATAGAAACCACGTGCTCGCTTCAACTGAGCTTCTTAGACGCATGAGAAATGTATACTCAATTTAATATTACATGCAATTTATTGTCTCAGTATACATTTTAAACTGTGCAAAGGTTACCTGTGCAATTAAGAGTTTATTAAAGTACCAACTACTATATGATTCGTAAATTTGTAGAGTACACAACCAAGCACATCACACTTAGAGGCCAAAGTTTTCATGTTGAAGCAGAATTTGCGGATTGCTCAAACTTCAAGTTAAAAGCTTGGAATTGTTGGTTGTTGAATACTTACGAAATGCTCCCTAATTTGTGGAGTAGTACATAAATTTGAAATATCACGAATTTCCCATAGGACAGAGGAGTAATTTGGTTAAAATAATGAACAACCAATGCGTGTTTCTGTGCTTTGTTTGCATGTGACATTCACCGTACACGCAGGAGGCAGAAGAAGGATTCCGCGGTAGTACCTACCTGCCAAATCTATACACAGTTCATAAACACGAAAATTACTGTTGTACATTTGTTGCATACGTGTTCACATATCAACTAAAAACTCCCAGTCGCATTTGACCATAACATTATTTAGGTTAGATAAGAAAAAGAATCATAACTCTTCTTTGATACTAGTCATATATATGATTATATCGAATTGAGAGGTTATTTCCAACAAGCTGGAGCAACGTGCCAGTCATCTAATGACACCATGGAACCTGTAACCAGTTTCTTTGATAATCGAATAATCCCAAGAGGTCTGTGGCACCCAGATCCCCTGACCTAACCTCACCGGTCTTTTTCTTGTGGGGGTATCTAAACAATAGTGTATACAATAATAGGTCACGGACAATTGATGTTATCAAGGAATCCATTCCAACCGAAATAAGTAACATTGGCGAGGATACTCTCCGTAAAACTTCACAGAATATGGTGAGACGAGTGCAAACATGAGGATATATCCGGTATTCAAACCCATTGTTAACCATCTCAGAAATCTACTGGACACCAGTGCTGACCTCGCAGTTTTCGAATCAACAAGAAAACAATATCAGCTGCTCAATACATCGCAGTGTACACCCAGGATTGAAGAGAAAGAGAATAGGGAGTGGAAACTTATATGGAAGAATCTCTTCAATAAAGTTGTTCCTACTGGTTGGCAAGAGAGAGCATATGAAGTATTAAAGGAGACCATACCAACAGCGGAGAAATTATGGCGACATGGCCGTACAACATGTAACATATGGCAAATTTGTTCACAAATAGACACCTTGGAACATAGGATTGCCTCTTGCAAACAGGTGCATCATATCTGGATGGTGCTCAGAGGCTTTATTGGAAAATGGTGCCCGCCGGAGTTTCTCGCATGTCTTCGAATGCTACAGCGACTGGAATTCAGTATTAAAAACACGGCGCTGCACAGAAGTGCGATCTGGTTGGTAATGGGAACATTACACTGGATAATTCAGAAAAATCCTGGAAATGTGGCATTACAGAGGGAATGGTTTGATTTTCTACGAAGGGAACGCTGGAAGCTAATCACGGCGGGGCTCAGTGGTTCTATGGAGCCTTACATCACCCGATTTGAGCTCCATTACACTGGTTCCGAAGTCAATTTCCATCCCAACATCTAGACTGGCTGCTTTCACGAAGCGCAGACAATCTTTAGCAAGATCATTTTGCTCGCCACAAGTTTCTTAGAACAGTGTTCCTTCAGATAGTTAGGCAATCGTTTGCAATGACTATCCTCTTTAAATGGACGCAAAGGTTATAAAAAAAAAGACTGGCTATAGAAGCTCAATACTGTAGCCTCAAATACTTCAAACAAAAGTTGAAAAATTGGCACCTTCTTAATCCATTTTATCATATTTATGAGTGTTTTAATTGTAATCTTAACACTGTACTTTAAACTGTATTAGCTTGACTTATGTTGCAAACAACAGTTGATTGTAGTTTCTATGACTTGAAAGAAAATATGTAAAAATAAATAAATAAAAAAAAACATGTATAAGAGGCTGGTGGAGGACACTTTCAACAGTTTATCTGAGATGTAAATAGTGTAATGCAATCTCCAAATTGTGTATTATATTCTCCCAAAGTTGTACGTGTCTCTTATTATTGGTTCAAAAGTTGTGGCCTATTGAAGTGGTTCAAGTTTATATATGGCCGCACTAAATGTTATTATAACATAATAACTGTTATTTTTATTATTATTAAACAATCTGATTGACCATTGATGTGGAGGCAACGTGTCTACTCATGTGCATTAGATCCAGAGAGAAATGAGGATATTTCCAATACTTATTAAGCAGGACGATCAAAACAACCATCTTACCATGCAAGAGTTCTTGCCCTTATATGGGCTAATTCTACTTACGTACGTATTTAGGTTAAAGGATGTTTTGATCATTTAGATACTACTTCCAAGTATTCTCCATTTGTGTCAAATGCAATTTAATTAGCTTATAAGTAATCCCATAAACCCTGGAGGAACCATACTTACCAGATCAGTACAAATAGTGGCATATGCT